>OZ010792.1:34482293-35082293 GCA_963932465.1 Maratus speciosus
TGGGGGAGCAGCTAGATCATATAAGCTTAATAAGGGTAAAACAGTAGATGATATTATAAAAATTTTTAAGGAAAGATATACCCACCATATCACTCCGGATGTAGCACTTTCGAATTTTTTCAGTTTCAAGCAAACACCCCATATGTCAGTGCAGGATTTCTATGATAGGGCATATGATATGTCACTTAAAGCATTGGATATTGATGGGCTGCAGGGTGACGTAGTAGAAAAAAATAGGAATGCTATTTTGCACTCGATGCTCCTTGGTAACCTTTCCCCTGAAATTAGGAGGGGGGTTATCACAAAAAATCCACAGACACCCGAAGAAATCCTACGAGTTGCGCTTTTAGAAGAAAAGGCATGTAGGAGTGTTAGTGTGAACCCTTTCTACAATCTGCAAAATGACGTTAGTACCCCTTTTACACCTCAGTGTGTACAACAAATTGTAGCGTGTGCCGCTGTGCACCCAAAAAGCGAATCGAAACAGTCGCAGCAAGAAATAAATAAACTAAGGGAACAAGTACAATTACTCACAGCGAAAATTGAAAGTTTGGTGCAAATTAATGATAAACGGAGCGAGATGCAGAGCCAGGAAAGAACAAATATGCATAATTTTTCTTGTTACATCTGTTTTGAGGTAGGTCACTTTTCACGAGATTGCCCGCAAGCTAGGTATCAAAACAATTATGGTAGGGGCAGGTTTAGTAACTATAGGGGCCGTGGGGGCTATGGCAACAATTATCGAGGGTATCCTGGCCAAACTGATAATACTTATTTTAGGGAAAATAGAGACAGAAACGATTATAATTATAATGGTAGGGATAGACAGGACTTTAACTATAGGGGAAGTAGGGGTAGAAGTGGAAATAACAATAGGGGCAGAAATGATTATAGTGGTAGGGATAGGAATGATTATAACAATAGGGGTACAGATAATTATGATAATAAAGGGAATAGTGAGAGGGATCAAGCTAATAATGTAAATGTAAATCAACCTAGTAGTGACAGCAGTACACAGGGTGCTCCTAAAGTGCCTTTAAACTAAATAAGGCTGGATCTGAGATGGTCGGACTGATCCCCCAGAAGCCGAACGACTCCACCCCAGTATATAGTGTTTTTTCCCCACAAGTGTACAGTCTCCCAGTGACGAGTATGATTGTAAATAATAAAACTATTACTGCATTATGCGATTCTGGATCTGCGATAAATCTTTTGAGTAGCGCTATGCTAAGTTTATTTTTGGAGAGTAACGTAGAGGAGTGTTGCACACCCATTGTGACTGTAACTGGCGAGAAAATGAATCTAAATCAATGTGTGGTAGCAACTTTTAAAATTAATGATATTCTGTGCAGTGCTAAATTTTTTGTGGTCCCAGGGAAACTGGCGGATGAATTTTCTGCCATTTTAGGAATGCCTTTTTTAAAAAGTACAGAGTTACCATTGATTGTTCAAATAATACTGTCAGTCTTAAAAGCTCTGAACAAACACAAGGTAAACAAACAACTGAAGATCAGAATCATTCCAAAGTTGAGGGAAATTCAGGTTGCCATAGTCTTAGCACAGTAACTGAGGATGTAGAAAATTGTCAGAATAGTACCAAATGTGTCAAAACTTTGTAAATAATGCTGTAAATAATTCTAGTAAATGTAATTGTAAATGTAAATGTAATATAGCAAAAATGTGTACAAATTGTGGGAAATTTACTTGTGAAAACTACCAGTGCAAAAGTGTAAACAAAGCTAATAGTGAACAAAATGTAGTCTGTAGTAGTGGTATAGAGGCAGTTCAGGGTACCATAAGTAATGAGAAGGAAGAATTAGGTAATAGAGGGCAAAAGAAGTTACTAAAGGAGAGTAATAATGACTTACAAACTGAGAAAGTCACAGAGAAAGTTGAGAGTACCATAGATAACCACAATATACCCCCAAACTACTCCTGTTCACCAAGTAAACCTTATTTCGCAAGACACAGGTAGGGTACAGCAAGGAGGAGATGAGAAAAAACCTGATGCGGTACAAATTGCTGATATTGAGGAGGATTTAAGTGATGACAATGAGAATAGTGAAAGTGAAAATAAAGTTAATGAAAATGAGAGTAATGACAAAACCATCATTGGTATAGCCGCATTATGTGAGAAAATAACAATCCCTCCCCAAACTAAAATTTTGACAAATGTTAAGTGTAGTAAAGAATTAAATGTAAGCGTAAATGATCCTATAATGTTAGAACCCCTTGCTAGGAGTTTGCATCAAGGCCTCCTTATTTCCAGAACCATTTGCACACAAGAGCATGGTTTGTTTTTATCTTTTGCTAATTTTTCAGACAATATGATTCACTTAATAAAGGAACGTTTGTGGCTAAAATTCTTAAATATACAGATAACTTAAATTTAACTCATGATGAATGTAATTTAACTTCAAATAAATGTAATTCAACTCCAAATAAATGTAACTTAACATGTAATGTAAATTTTGACACCCCAATAGCAGATTTTGATCACGCTGATTTAAAGTGGAGTTCAGAAATTAATTTGGATCACTTAACACCTCCTTTAAAAACTCAAATGGAAGAATTCCTTGATAAGAATAAAGATGTGTTTGCAGCCTCTGTACTAGATTTACCTGGATGTGACACAATTCCCCATACAATAAACTTAACTTCTGATAAACCGGTTCGCTGCAAAGCTTATAGAGTTCCCTACAAACTGCGCCAGGAAATGGAGGATCAATTGAATATTTTGTTAGAAGCAAATATTTTGTCACCTTCAATGTCGGAATTTGCCTCTCCTGTCATCTTAGTGGAAAAAGCAGATGGTAGTTATTGCCTAGCTGTCGATTTTCGAAAGCTTAACAAGAATTTGGTAAAAGATGCGTACCCTATTCCTAATATCACAGACTCTGTAGATTCTTTGTCAGGTGCTAAATATTTTTCAACTCTTGATCTCACGAGTGGGTTTTTTCAACAAGTTATTAGACCTGAGGACAAGCATAAGACAGCCATTATAACACATAAAGGATTATTTGAGTGGTCCCGCAACTGCTTCGGATTGGCGAATTCTGGAAATTCGTTCCAAAGACTTATGAATGCCATTTTTGGGGACCTAGGAAACTTGGGTATTTTGGTCTACATTGATGATATAGTGGTCTCATCGAAAGAGATTGAGTCTCACATCAAGAAACTCAATCTTGTATTTCAAAGGCTTCGCCAACACAACCTAAAACTTAAACCTAGCAAATGTAAATTTTTAACAGATAAAATTCAATATCTTGGTTTTGAAATTCATGGTGGCCAAGTGTCTACCATTAATAAAAATATTGAAATTATTGAAAAATTGCAACCTCCTACTACTCGTAAAGGTGTCAGATCTTTTATCGGCACACTTTCTTTTTACAGGCGTTTTATCCCAGATTTTACTAAAAGAGCAATTAATTTAATAGATTTAACTAAAGAAACTGGGCCTTTTGTCTGGAATGAGGCAGCCCAAAAGGAATTTGAGGATCTTAAGCAAGCGCTTATCTCAAAACCATGTCTCACCTTGCCAGATTTTAACAAAGAATTCATTATATATACAGATGCAAGTAGTGAATCTCTAGGGGCAGTCCTTTCACAACTTGACGAGAACAAGATGATACACCCTGTTGCCTTTGCTAGCAGGAGACTCAAAGATGCTGAGGTAAGATATTCGGCCACTGAGAGGGAGCTTCTTGCTCTTGTCTGGGCCACTGCCCATTTTAAATGCTACCTTGCCAACACTCATTTCACCATTTATACAGATCATGCACCACTAACTTTCATGTTAAAGATTCAGGACCCGACGTCACGAATGGCAAAATGGATTTGTACTCTATCCGACTATAACTTTACAATAAGTTATGTCCGTGGTAAATGTAATAGTGTGGCAGACTTTTTATCCCGTTTTGTTAAGGTAGACGAGCCTACCTGTGCAGTCAGCTGCAATTTCAATATTCAAGTTGCTAAAGAGACATCCTTTGAACCATACTCCAACCTAATGGAAAAAATTAATGAATGCCAAAAAGCAGACAAGAAGTGTTATGAGATTGTAAAGAAATTAGAGCAAGGTTTGGAAATTTCACCTCATGATGTTTTTTTTTAGAGATGATATCCTAGTATGTGAGGATACGAGAGATTCTTTAATTGTAAATAATCCTATCAAATTAGTTGTTCCTAAAGCATTAATTTTACAAGTATTCACTCTGGCACACGACTCTCTAGCTGCCTGTCATCAGGGGTTCCAAAAAACGATTGACCGCATCCGAGAGCATTTTTACTGGCCGGGGATGTCGTCAGATATCAAGCACCTAGTGAATCATGTATTAGCTGTCAAGAAAAAAGAGCCCATAAGGCAAACCATCTTGCACCACTGCAGCGTCTTCCCACCCCCCAATTCCCTCTTAATAAAGTACACTTAGATATAATTGGCGTCTTGCCGCAGACCTTTTCAGGAAATAAGTATATAATTACCTACATTGACTCGTTTACAAAGTGGCCAGAAGCATATGCTGTCAGTTCGATCACATCTGATGTGATAGTTTTGATGGTCTTCTGATGGACATTTGATGTGATAGTCCACTTTGGCTGATTTCATATCTCGATATGAAGCACCGTGTTATATTACAACAGACAATCGTAAAAACTTAATATCAGAAGCGATTGAACATGTGTACAGTATGTTTGGCATAAAGCATATCAGAACAACTTCCTATCATGCATCTAGTAATGGCCAGATCGAACGCCAGAATCGTACATTAAAAAATGCACTCTCTCATATTGTGAATTAAAACCAATCTGACTGGGATACTAAGCTTAAATTTGCCCTTCTTGCAATGCGTACTGCTGTACACTCTTCAACAAAACTTATTCCGGCAGCCGTAATGTATGGAAGAAACCTAAACCTTCCCTATAGTCTATTTTCACAACCACCTAGAATCAATTACAACGATGCACCATCTTTTTGTGAACTCATAATCCCCGCCCTTCAAAAAGTGTATGCTGAAGTCCACAACAATCTTATTTCAGTAGCTGAGAAGCAAGAAAAGTACAGAGAAAAAACAGCAGTTTGTAAAAATCTAAAAGTGGGTGATCTTGTGTGGCTTTACACACCTAAAATTGAGCCAGGTCATACAAAAAAATTAAGTAAGTTAAATAATGGTCCTTTCACTATAATAGAGCAGTTAAATGATGTTAATTTTAAAATCGCGCTAGTTGCTAACCCGAAAAATACTCAAGTTGTGCATATTGACAGGCTCACTTTATTCAAAAACAGAACGATTGCAGACCAAAACAATCCACAACAACAACAAACGACTAATAGAGATTCTATTCACAGTCCGCCCATCGATGAAACAGGACCGATTCAGAGTAGCGAGCGAGCAACCCACCCCCGCACTTGTAGACGTAGGAGATGTTATGCATGGGTACCGCCCCCTGTAGTGCAACGTAATGTGAGTGAGAGCAGCAGGGAAAACAAAACTAATGAAAATAGAGGCAGTACTCCCGATGACGCACGTAGTGATTCAACGGAAGTTGTTGCTCTTTCTCCGCAACCGCAGGAAGCTCCGGGAGGAGTAGAATCGCAACCAGAGACTGCACCGGGAGGGGAATGTTTAGGTTGCTCACCAGATGCATCTAGCGTTGCTGAAAGGATCAGGGACGAAATTGATCATTCAGATAGCAACAATGCAGGGACTTCGGGTGATTCGATACGACCTGTCGCGAAATCGAAACGCGTCAGTCGATCCAGGTCGACTACACGAACCGAATATTCGTTTCGGGATAGAAGTGTTCGACCAGATTATAGGGAGTAACGATTTTATTTGTTGTTTTTTTAATGTTTTCTGTACATATATTTTAATTAATTTGTATTTATATGTGTTTTAATCTGTTTTTAGGTAAATGTGTTTAATTTAAAACTCAATATCGAAAATTTTGAAGCTTCAAAATGGGTTTGTTTTGATTTGTTGTCCGTAAATATTAGTAGCAGTTTTTGGAGCTTTATATGTCCTGTTTGGAAAAATTCTCATGTTTTGTGTTATATTATGGCCTGCATACCGTTCCGCACCAGTTTTAAAAAAGTTTTTAGCAAATTTTAGCCAAAATTTAAGCTAATTTTGGGGAGTTTGGAATTTTCAGGTGTGTTTTGAAAATTAGGTGCTGCAACTGAAGCGATATGTTTAAATGTCTACTTACGTTTAGTTAAATGTATTTTGTATTGTGTATCCAATATCTTTTACATAGGTATTTTTTTTTCTCTGAAATAATAAATTTTTGGGGTAATTGTTATGGAACATTAGACTGAATCAAATGCTGAACTTTTTACATTGTTTTAAGGGCAAGCGGCTTAACCTTTCGTAATCGAGCTACACGTGATAGAGATAAATTAAAAAACAATTTATGCTTGAAAATCTATATATATATTACGCTACCGTACGTAGCTCAGATATCGCGATTATTTTTTAATTGTTTAATGGCAACGCCCGAATGAAACGTATCTCATTGGTTATTGTGTAATATTTTAAACAAGTGGGTAAGTGTGATCAAACATCGCACAAAGGGTTTCGTTTAATATTCCTTTCAAAACACTTTCTTTCAAAACGTCCAGTACATTTATCGCCATGGAATACCTTCTAAATTTTGGCAAACACATCCTAAACTATGTTAAAGTTTCAAACATATTCGCCTTGTTATATTTAATAATTTTGTTCGCTCCCCCCCCCCCCAAAAAAAAATGCTACGATATATCACATGACTGGTATCTGCCAAATTTAGAAAAGTGCCCCCCTTGGGGGGGGGAGTGGGCAGATGGTCACCATGATTTTTGACGCGGCCTGATTTTAAAAATTTATGTTATGCTTTATAAGCCATATTAAAGTTTCAAACAGATCGCCCAGTTATATTTCCTAATTTTGTTCGCGCACCTCCCTCAACCCCCCCCCTCCTCGAAATGCGACGCGCCCTTCTTCTTTATAATTTATTATCGTGTGTTATAAAGTATCTTAAAGTTTAAAACAGATTGAATTGTTAGATTTCCTACTTTAAATGAAATCGCGGTCTGTTAATTCCACATTCCACCACCAGGGAGCGCACTGTATTCTTAACAAAAGCGTATCTGAACGAAACTCCTTTACACAACCCATTAGTAGATATGTTACTCGAGGGGGTGGCAGTCTTCAGCAAGAATTTAAGATAATTGTTGAAATTACTATTCGGAAATAGTGGTAATTTAACTTTTGACATATTTATATTTAATAAGTATAAGTAGCATGTATCTGAGGACTCCATCAAAAAACGCACCTGAAACGGTATGAAACAAAAAAGAAATATTTTGCCCCTCCCCCTCTTCCCACCTTCCCGAAATTTCACGCGCCATTTTTTATAAACTTTTTCTAATGTGTTATAAACTATCGTAAAATTTCAAACAGATCGCCTTGCTATATTTCCTAATTTTAACAAAAATGTTAGTTCCACATTCCACCACCAGGAGCGCACTCTATTCTTAACAAAACTGTATCGGAAGGAAACTCCGTTAAACAACCTATAAGTAGATATGTTACTCGAGGTGGTGGCGGTCTTAATAAGAAATTAAGATATTTGCTGAAATTACTATTAGGAAATAGTGGTAACTAAACTTTAGACAATTTTATATTAAATAAGTAGCATATATCTCAGGACTCCCACAAAAAGTCACCTAAAGCGGTCAGAAACGCTAATTTTTTAAATAGAAATCTAGCGCCCCCCCCCCCTCCCCGGAATTTCGCGTGTCATTCTTTCTTACACTTTATCTTATGTGTTATAAAATATCTTAAAATTTCAAACAGATCGACTTGTTAGATTTCCTAATTTTAACAAAATCGCGTTATGTTAGTTCCACATTCCACCACCAGGGAATGCACTCTATTCTTAACAAAAGCATATCTGAACGAAACTCCTTTACGCAATCTTTCCGTAGATAGATGGGTCGGGATGGTGGCGGTCTTAAACAAGAATTTAAAATATTTGCTGCGGTAACAAACGCTAAGATTTTAAAAATAATTCTAGCTCCCCACCTCCCTCCTCGAAATATCACACTCCATTCTTTTTTACACTTTTTTCTATGTGTTATAAACTATCTTAAAGTTTCAAACAGACTGAGTGGCGGTCTTAACCAATAATTCAAAATATTTCCTGAAATTGCTATTAGAAAATAGTGGTATGAAGTAAACTTTCTGATGATGAATGAGTTATATTTATCTTATATCGCTGTTCAAAAAGCCCAGGCAAATTATTAGATTTCCTAATTTAAGTTAATTCGTGGTTAAATAAGCGCGTCTCTTCATTTTAATCGACGCATTTGATAGCAATAAACCGATTAATTAAATAATAATTAATATTTCAGCTTGTAATTAAGATAGGACTTAGATATGGGTATCAATGAAATCAGCGAGAAATTTGACATCGGGATGCCAAAAAATTTAATATTTAAAAAGTTAAAATTTCGTATTAAAATATGCTATTATGGAAAACCGCAGCGTCGTCATGTCTACCTGCTTTCCCGCCGAATTGAAATCTTTTTATTTCCTTGTCCTTCCAATTAAAGAAATTAAATTTTTATCGATCGATTTTTAGTGGATATTTTAACTTATACAAATCGCAGAAATGTGAACTTTATACCAAATGAAAGTAGATTTTTTTCTGCGTCTGTCTATTCCATTTACAAATTTCTCGGACCAATATTTTCTGATATATGATTTCGCTTTAAAATCTCCACTTCATTTTTCGGCTTAATTTCCTCCGTGGTAACCGTGCATTCGTCTGATTTTACTGGCAACCCTTAGGAGAAACACGGATGATTTCGATAAAGTCCGTTTGAATTTGTGTTAAAAAGGTGAATTGGTTAATTTTAGAAGTTAATTAGCCCGTAATTCGGTTAATTACCAACTTTTTCAAAATTTTATGATTTGTTGTTTGATGTGAGGTGTTCAGCTATAAGTACCCAAAATTTCAAGTCTCTAACATGTATAGTTTCTGAGAACGGGCTCTGTGACGGACAGACAGACAGACAGACAAAGGAGCGAGAAGAATAGGGTTTCGTGAGATGAACGAAACCCTAAAAAGGGAATAACAATAAATAAATAAAAAGTTTAATTAATAACTATAGAATAAAACAAGTTATATAATTTTAAAAAATAAAATAAAAGTAAATAAGCAATTTATTAATAAATAAACAACAACATCCGGATACCATATCAAGCAAAACAACGACACTTTGGCGCCAGTTAAGTACCCCGGTGCGTGTATGACATTGACGTCAGAAAAAAGTCGCGCCAACGTAGTACGCATATGACACCTGTGCCGTCTTTTATTCATCTAATTTAAAATACAATAAATAAATAAATAAATAAAGGTACTTTTCCAGTATAGGTACTTGGCGAAATAGAGAAAAGGTCCATGGCGAGAAATTTTTTTTTTTTTCTGGCAACCGATTTAATCAAAATATTTTTTTCAAATAAAACTACATAGAAGTTGCCATGATCGCAAAGAGTTGATACTTTTATGTTAGCGGGGCGCAGTTCTCGCCAATAGCATTTTTTAACTGGTCATCAGCATTTTTTATTTTTCGAGGGGTAAATTAAAACAATGCTTTGATGTTGAAATTAAATGGTTTACGGTATTATTTATTCTTTTTCTTTTTTTAAAGATTTTTTTTTTTAAGTGAAAGTCATGAATTTTAAAGGTTTTATTTTAAAATTAAAGTTATCCATTCTAAATAAAATGAATAAAAGGATTATATTTTAATCTGAATTAACGAAATATGAAAAAAAAAATGCGACGGGTACAGTGTTTGGCAAATTATCACCTGTGCCCGACTAACATAAAAGTAGGGAGTTCTCGATTTCTCTATCAGAATCCTCCAATCTGGCGAAGGATTGAGCAAGTAAATTAAATTATGAATAAAAGTAACATGATACAATGCCTAGCATACATTTAAGGGAGAACATACTGGTCGTCACGGGCGGCTAGTTATTTTAAAAACCATAATAACTCAATCAATTAAGATACAATTTTCAAACAAATTGCATTTCAAAGTAGATTTTTTTCTCTATTTGACGGTTTAAAAATTGAAAATGTGCGATATTTAGAAATTTAAAAAATCGCTGACATAGCACGTATTTTAATTTCAATTTTTTTTTTCAGTTTTTATGAGAAAATGGCAACAAAAAAGTACAGTAATATATTATTTTCTTTCCTCCGTGATTATTTTCCCTTTACTTTCAACCCTCCACGACTTTCAACAGAAATGAAGTTTTTCAGTTGCCACAATTACAAAAAATGTATTAACCCCTTCGCGACGGGAGCCTTTTACGAAATGTTTATTAGTTTGCTACCGGTTATAAAAAAAAGAAGTTTGTGCCTATTCAAATCGGGAAAATGCTCGGATTAAATATGACAAATTTTACAGTAAAATTTTACTGGTGAGGATAAACGAGGATCCTTAGGCCTATTTCCGGCACGTATACGTGTCGCTCGTCCCCAAGGGGTTAAAAACTACAAAAAAATTAATATCTCAAAATAAAATTGAGACACAGCTTTCAAACAAATTGCATTTAAAAGAGCATTTTTTTCGTTATACAGCGGTGTAAAAATTTAAAATGTGCGATGTTTAGAAGTTTAAAAATTTGCAGCAGAGAAAATTGCAAAACCAAAATTTTATTTCAAATTTCAAAGTGTTGCCATTCGCAGAATGACGTATGCGTTACGCACAGATATGTTTGTCCTTTATAATATAGATACATATATGTAAATAATACATATATTTACATATACAAATATTGTATATATACATACATATATATATGAAAATATATATGTATATTTACATATATGTATGTATATAAAACACTGGTACCTGGCTAACCGAAAAGTACCTATTCAACTACCTATGAACAATAGAAGCTATAGCAATTATCAATATAATTCTAAATATGGTCTATGAAATTTGATAATCAGTGCAGTGATTTTAGTACTATTAGCACTTTCATGCTAACATATGTAAAATCGCAGCCTTCTCTTTTAAAGTGTCAGGAATACAAATAAATTCGGTACTTTTCGGTTAGCCGGGCGCCAGTGTTATATATACATATACATACATATATGTATTATATGCATATGTTGTGTATATATACATATTTATGTATGTATAAAACTGGCGCCCGGCTAACCGAAAAGTACCAAAAATTCTACGGTGACAGCTTTTTTTTTTTTCTCTCCTAAGAAATTAAAAAGAATTCTTGTCAAACTATATGAAGGGGGCAGGGAATAGAATAAATACTATATATCCATTGTTCAAAACTGTTTGGGTAATACTCTCTTCTTACTGGAAATTTTTTAATCTTAATTGTAGGCCCTTAAAAATTTACGACTTGGTGGAAATACATTTACTGTAAAAACCTATTTTGACTACATATAACACATTCAAAATTTTAATGTAATATATGTATTTTCCTTACAATATCCAATTTCAGAAATGTAAATTCTGCTTTCAAATACATATTCATGTTGTATGAAAATAAAATTTCACAGCAATTAGGATGTGGAGGAACATGCATATAATAAATAACTATGGATCGTTGTTAAAGAAACAATATATTTACTAGTCACAGCTGTAAAACATTCTTATTTATCACTCTCCCACCCAAACAAAAAAGGAATAATAATCAAAATTATGTCCAAAACTCAAAATAATAATGCCAAAAGAATATTTTCTTACGATTTTTTTTTTTTTGTGTGAAAAATTTGATTACCGTTTAGATATTTAAACACTGCAATTCAAGTTCAGGCATTAGATTATTCAAAATCCCCCCCCCCCCCCAAAAAAAAGAAAGAAAGAAAAATGAATGCACTTTAACTAACTTGGGTTATTAATAATAATTTAAATCTGCTGTCTTCTGGAATGCAGATTATATTACTATAGCTTTGCATTGCTAAAAGTATTTATAATTAGCTCTGTTTAAATAATTACTTTATAAAGAATGTGGTTTCATTTGGTTTTAAATAAAAAATAAATAACTTTTAACAAAAATGTGTGAAAATCCAGTATTTAATTCTAACAGGATCTATTTTTAAACATTTTTTATTTTCAGATGTTTAAAAATTTATTCATCGCTAACAAATTTTATTTCTTGAATTCTCCAATTCTGCTATTTTATAAGTAACTAGGGGGCTCGGCCCCCTACGAGCTACGCTCGCCAACCCCCGTCCAGACACCGCAGACTCTAAATGCACGCTAATTTGATCGACTTTAAAAAAGATTTCGAAAGATTGAATTATAATTTAAAAAACAGTGGCGATCTCCCTATAAAAGAATTTCTATTCATTTCTCTTTGATTGGGGAATTTTAACGCAAAATCCGCTGCGGTACTACTTGATTATCCCATCAACCAATTTCGCCAAATTATATAAATCGCCAAACCACTCGCCAAATTATACAAATTGACATAATTTTTATTTTAAATAACGAAAGAACAAATAAATTAGTACAACATTAATAAAAATACAAATAAAACGTCGAAATAAAAATAACTTGATGACGTAGACACGTGTAACAACATTTCAAAATAAGCTAATATAAAAGGAATTAAGTAAACAGAGTCTTTGTCTCTTGGTATTTTTTAACAAAGCGAAAAGAAAGTTCTTTTAAATGAGACATTTTAAATTAATCGTTTTTAATCTGACGTAATTTTTACCAAGCTATTCTTTCTCGTTTAAATATTCACGTCAAAATACTTTTGTTAGAAATGAAACATTATTTGCGCTTTCCTAACAAAAATAGTTGAAAAGTATCCTCTCAAAATATCAAATAAATGTCTAGCGCAATTTTTAAATTTAAACCGTTTTGTAATATTATTTTGTGTTCATTTTATGTAATAACTGTAATGTGACGTAAATATGACGTAATTTCTCCTATTTAAGAATTCTAACGCATGTTAATAAATTTATTATTTTACAAATTCCTTTCTCTCTTAAAATTCACGTGTAATTATAGTTTTCATGACGTAATTTTTAATAAGTTCTTGCTTTTTGTACATAATTATTTAATTCTAATTCCAAATGTTTTTTTTCTGTTTATAATAGTCACGTGTAAATAAATTTGTAATTTATTTACACGTATAAATATTTTTTTTTTTTTTGAAGCAAACATTATTGCTTCCGCTGTTTATACAGTTGGCAGCAGTTTAAATTAATATCACTTTCTAAAATCTGTAAAAAATATCTCTAGAAATGCTGAAAATTTGAATTTAAAATAGAAATAAAACCTCAAAAAATGAGTCGAAATAAAAAAAATAATGCAATCTGCACTCCGGCAAATTCTAACGCATAAAATGATCTAAAAATGATTACACTGCCATGTATAGTTTTTGCTGCTATAAAACTTTTTTAGTGGAACGATTTTGTCCAACTTTAGCATTAAATATCTCTTAAAATAATTCTTCGATTTGCAAACTGTCTGCTTCAGCGTGTTTATCAAACATTTCTGTATAAAACCACCGATTTTCATATTTTTGTATGTATTATTTTTCTTAATATTAACGAAGAAAGACCTCCAGTCACAAAAAATTCAAAACCGGCGGCGGCGGCGGCGGTGACAGCGGTAGTTACTTTTTTTTAGAATAGAGAGATATTCGAATGATTTACATTGAAATTAAATACAAATATCAATCTGAAATATTTCTTTTCAGATAATCATTCAATTAAGATAAAAACTTCTAAAAAGGAGTTTTAAAAATACTACAGAACGACGCCAAATTATCATCGCAAGCAAAATAATTAAACATTCAGTTATATTGTTTACTTTTCGCTGATCGGTTCTACCAAATGCGAAATAATCTAACAGAAATAAAACCAACGCGCCAAAGTGTGATAAACAGCCTATTATTGCACACCTGCTTTGACTGCAATTACCCAAGATTCCCCTGTCTAACTCGATCCCTCGCAGCCTATGTTAAAAAGCCTGCATGCTTCATCCATTTAATAATACATCCATGGTATAGACTAGCAATTTCTTGCAGTTGTAGAAAATATCCTGCAGATGTCGCTGCGATCTGCATATTGCAGCGGTATCATTGCACATTTATGGGATACAATATTTTAGCACTTTTTTAAGTATTACAGGGATAGCCAATTTCCACACATATTATCTAGGCGCTATACTTAAAAGTATTTGGTACCACCATAGATTAACATTCAAGATGGGACATTGCCATAGAGCGTAGGTAATGCGATTGCGATCGTAGCGTCTTTAGTGACAATGGAGAGAAACTCCCCATCCTTGTAAAATTTTTATCACTGAGCATCTACCTTATTGTGATCTTTCTTTTTTTAATGTTTCATGTTTACGTTTTCAATAAAATCTTACACCGATACATGAACATAGAATAGATATTCTATTATATATATATAATATCTATTCTATGTTCATGCACGGATATATGCTTTTCTTTTTCTTTTTTTTTACATAATGAGTGAACGACATAAGTGCAACGAAAAACAGGGTAAAAATTTCGTCTTGAATGCTGTATATGAAGTAAATGTGATATAATTGGATTTAGAGGTACATAAAGTAATGGTGTAATATAAAAATATACGAAGTATTGCACTCTACAAATCTCAGAAAATTTCATAAATATTCCCATTCGGTAGGAAAATTTTTATAGCCGATGTTTTATTAATTTAAGAAGTTTAACGTATTAAACAATCGTTACAATAATCTTTTAAAATTTACGCATTTTC
This sequence comes from Maratus speciosus, assembly GCA_963932465.1. Classification (NCBI taxonomy): domain Eukaryota; kingdom Metazoa; phylum Arthropoda; class Arachnida; order Araneae; family Salticidae; genus Maratus; species Maratus speciosus. The sequence goes on from OZ010792.1 coordinate 34,497,078, forward strand.
ACTTTCTTACAGATAAAATAAAAATACTATTTTTAATGTAATTAACGTACAATCAATTCAATAATATTTATAATATTAGCATATAAGAATATTGGGAATTAAAACGGCCTATAGAGGCGCTGCTCGCAGCCTTCGGTACAGGAAAATTGTCCCTTTAACTAATGCTAAAGTGCCATTGAAATAATTCTTCATTGTAAATGCATTTGAAAGTTTTAGATATTAAAATTCGGATAATTTTTATTTTGTCATATAAGACAGAACACAAATGTCACAGGAAATCTAACATTGTATCAAAGAATAATCATTCTGAACAAATTTAAAGTACATGTAAAGCAATGCGCTAGCACGGCATTATCCTGAAGCGAGAAGTTACATCTTTTCTCCACAAGATGGCGTATACGAGAGCTTGAATTGCCAATTAATGGACTCTATTCAGGTGACGTCAGACGCCAGAGCTGGCGGTATGATGATCTGTTATTCTAGTTACTGCACCGGTAGAATACCAGTATGCGCAGGAGCAAACAGCGCTAGCAGACGACTTTAGCCTTGACCCAGGTTGAGTGCATACATTTTAACTGAAAATTTGCAAACTTAGGGAATTTTTTCGCATACAGAATAACATTTTGAATTTAGATTACAATATATTAAGTATATGCTGCTGGATCACAGAATTTTTTTGTGGCATTTTTAACAAACAAGCATTAATAACTCCCACTCCATAGACTACTATGCTAAACACCTCCAGTAAATACCGCCAGCAGACGAATTTTAGCCTTGACCTCAGGTCGCCTGCATAAGGTCCATTACAGATGGGGAAAAATTCATTTCGACAAATTTTTAGAATAGAGTAATTCGACATACGGCAACGAGTCACGTGACGTCCACCTTTTTCTACCTTTTTGACGTCATCACCGCTAATGGAGAGGGAGATTTGGTGTTTTTCTTGGCGATTTTCTGGCAACCTCGTATTACGGCAGTTTGTAAACAAAAAAATTAATAACATCAGTATTACAATTTATACTACTAAATTTAATATATTGAAGAATATTAATAAAATCAGAATTACAGGTTATCGCCGAAATGTTTATTAAATATATGGTGGATGAAAAAGGTTTCATACACAGCTGTAATAAAAAAAAAATAATTTTTTCACTCAAGATTATTTATTACGAAGAAAGGGAAAATTTGTAGTTGCAAAAAAATCACTATTGATTTGCATACTGTGTACGATTACTTGCATATTTATTAAATGTTCTATTTGAAACACCTATTGTATATACTATAATTATTATACCTATATATTTCGTAAATATTAAGTAATGTGAACAAATTGAATGCCTTTTGTAGTAGATATTTTTGTTAAGTATCACACAGCTGAAAAGTGTTTTAAAACTTTTTACGTATAGTGTGCTTAATTGAATCACTTTTGTAGGTATGTTATTTAAAGTATTACCTAACTGAAAAGAGTTTGAAATCTTTTTACACTTTTTCTATTATGTGTAATGCGTTTTACTTTGAAGTTCATCATTAATTTTTTTTTTAATTAATAGAAAACTAATATACTAAAATCTGCCGAGACAGTATCGCAACGAACCAAGAAAATTTTCCGTTTTAAACAGATTTCATTTTTAGCTGCTTGATTTTAAAAAAAATCTGGAGACCTAATATTTTGGAATACTAACAACTTTAGTTGTACCCCTCGCCCCCTTCACCAGCATATAGTACTTCATACATTATTTGCAAAAATTAAGCATTTTTTTCTTTAGTATAAGAAAATAATTAATATAATATTTTAAATATATCTACCCATATACAGTGGCACACCCAGGACTTTTTTATGGGGGGTGCCGAGCATCGGTGGCGAAACAAAATAAAATTAGTGATGGCAAAATTTCTCTGCTTATGATTACAGTAGGTAATTACAAGGAGATACTAATTATTCATCAAATTACCGTAATTAATTCAGTATTTAATAATAATTTATTTATTTTAATGAAAATGAAAATTATTATATTTAAAATTTAATTAAATTAATAATTTAAAAGTACATACATTTTTGAATGTGCAGAAGTTAAATAGGGGAGAAGGGGGCTAGTGTGGACAATTTTTATAAATTTCGCAAAAAAATGTACTAAATTTATTTTTTTCACACTCCAAGTATTTTTTTACAAGAATTTGCTATTTTATCTTTGATTTGGTTGATATATTAAATTATTTGGCAATACAGTTATTTATTAATAAATTTAAAAAAAAAGTTATTTTTGTCCCCATTAGTCCCATGTGGTGGGGCTAGTGTGGACAAGCTAGAATATTGATTTAGACAATGTAATACAACTCTTATAAGTGTTTGCAAAACCATAATAAAATAAATTTGAACCTAAACAACATAGTAAATATATTAATCATAATAAAATATAACTTAATTAATGTTATACCTAATATTTTTTTGTTATTACTGAGGACTGCAGTTGGGTATGTTATAAATCTATTTCAAAGACAAAATTAAATACATTAGTACAAAACACTTGTCAAAATAAAAAGGTATAAACGTATTTACCTATCTTAAAATCTTAAGTTTGTTTACAAGGTTAAAGTAATTGTCAAAGCAACTAAATGTTTTTCATTAGTGTTTACACAGCCAGGAAACTACATAATAAACATTGCGGCTTTTTGAATAATGTCTGGCTGTGAGAGTTTTCCCAATGATGTTTATTTGTGAAACATCATTTTCAATATAAATAAAACGGTTTTTCTTAAAGCTAATACTCTTGAGGAACTGTTTCGTACTCGACAACAGAAACAGACTTTGAATAACTGCTACATATTTATAAAATGTGCTGTGGCTTGACTTCTTGCAAATTAAAGAAACTTGAGCCAATAAAAAATCTCCTGGCTTGATTGTTGTTTCACTCATTTCTACTTCTTCAATTTCTAATTTATCAACTTCCATGTCAAAAAGGCTGTTTCCACTGTCTTCTTGTGTGCTTACCAGATCTTGTGTAGTACCTGGGCATTCACGGCCGATAGTATAGCTCCAAAAAAATAATAATAATAATCATCTCCAAATGCTAATCAATTTAAAGGGATAATGCCAGGTTTTTACAAATCTTGATATGATATTACTTAGTGTAAATAATTTATGATATGCTTTCGATGTTAAGGAAGGACTATCAGACTGATACTGTTTTGTCGGGATAATTTAACATCCAGGGGAAGAGTCCCATAACCTGTGCCGGAAGATTTGGCGATTTTTTTGGCGCACTTTGTTTGGCGATAAATGTTTTGATCTGGTTTAAGTTTGTTCGTCGGATTTCAGATCGTTGGAACGGCTTTAGGGTTGCTTTTTTTCGGAAATGCCTTTTTAAAACCGGACAACTGGTTGACGACCATCTTGAAGCTTATTGGTTTACTAGTATCACGGGAACTGTTAGTCAGCAAATTTTGAATTCGGTTAGATAAGAATTTGCTCTGACGCCACACTGACACTCACATTCGGATTACTCTCTGTGCTGGTCGATGTAAGTAAAGTCTCGTTAATTTTTCCAAGATTGCGGAAAAACATCACTTTTAAATCTTTATATTATTTATAAATCAATGATTTTACACCATTTTTAAAAAGAGAAAATGATGTAAAAACATGGATTAATAAATTACATAAAGATTTAAAAACGAAGTTTTTGCGCCACTTTGAAAATTTCTTCCGATGCAATTGCTCGAATTTTAGCAGCATTCTAAATAAATCTAAACATGTGCTTTTTCAGATGAATAGTTGGTACCCTGTTTCAGATCCTAAATGGGATCATTTTATGAACATTAAATTCTTACTGGTTTTTTTTGTGTGTAAGCATTTTTAAATTATTTTTATACATTTAAATTATTTTTATACATGTTTCTATGTTCCATCTTTTCTATTATTTCTTTAAATTATTTTTATACATTTTTTCTATTTTTATACATTTTTTTTATGCTTTTTTTCTTTTTGGTAGTTGTGAGCGGGATTTTACTGCATTAAAAATAAGTTTTTGAAATATTGTTGAAATTTATAAAAAGTTTCTGGCCAGTTTTTTTCTCTTTTTTTTTTTATTGTCGAAAATGTTTTAAGAACGGGGGGTTCAGGGGGGCAGAGCCCCCCTGACAATAACAAGTATTAATCTCAAAAAGGACATTTATTTAGAATGCTGCTAAAATTTGTGTAATTGTATCGGAAAAAAATTTCCAAAATGGCGCAAAAACTTCGTTTTTAAATCTTTGTGTAATTTATAAATCCATGTTTTTATATCATTTTCTATCTTTAAAAATGGTGCAAAATCATTGATTTATAATTAATATAGAGATTTAAAAATGATGTTTTTCTGCAATCTTGGAAAAATTTTCATGTCGCCAAAACGGCATTTTGGCGAGATTTTTTTTCGCCAAAAATCTTCCGGCACAGGATATGGAACTCATCCCACATCCAGTCATTAAATGCAACTTTACACATTCCTTTGAATGCACCATAAATAGCAACATCTAGGGGTTGAAGTTTATTTGAACAATGTGATGGGAAACACAATAAAATTTTCCTTCACATATGTGTAATTGCTACAAGAGAAATGTTGAATTATGATTATCAAACAGCAAAGAAAACAGGGTGGTCAATATCAGATTTTGTGTGTTCTTGTATATGGTGTAAAACAGCTGGAAATAGTTCTTTCACCATCCATCTGCTTTTTGAAGGTAAATCTAGACTTCCAGTTAGAGCACCAACAAGAAAATAATCCTTATAATTTACTCTAGGAAAAATATACTACCTACCTATGTCATTATAATGGACTAGCATTAGTAATTTAAATAAAAAATGTATATCAAACTAAATTCTATTATGTGTGTGTTCTACATTAAAATTCAGTTATTACTTCACAAATGAATCTAATTTAGTATCGAAATAGCATAAAATGTGACATATTTATATACCTAATTAATGTTTTTACAACTGAAAGCTGAATGGGGCTAGTGTGGACATGTCCACACTAGCCCCATGGTGCCATTTATTTTTTTAGGACTAACACTGATAAATGTAAACAATACAGAGCAAAAGTGAATATCAAAAAGTATACTGATTAGATTAATTTATAATATAATATCCCCTTTCATTTGAAATAATGAATATAAATAGTCTAACTTAGTAATTAAAAAACAAATCATGAATTTACTTTTTCACCATAAAAATCTTTTTTTATAAATTGCAAATGAACTATGAAATGTATTCTTGTGTAATTACACATGGAAGTGTATATCAGTGTTGTCAATCTGCAAAAATTTACAGAGCAACTTTAACTTAAAAATAACAGAATTATTCAAGTTGCCCACACTAGCCCCCTTCTCCCCTACTTAAAGAGCCCTTAAACAAACATTTATAGAATTTCCCATTTATATTTATCTGACCGTGAGACATATTGTAGTTTAAAGGAAAATATCCAAAATAGCCTTGACAAAATGAATTATTGGATGCAAATTTTTGGGCTAGTTCTTTTAAACTTTATTTGTCAGTCCGAATTTTTGGGAATTAATAAACTAATAGAGAATTTAATCTGTTTTGGGCATCAGTCAATTGTTGAAAGGCATTGCCTCTAGTCTTGGAAAGGGCAGCTGCCCCTACTGCTATCGTGGCTCAGCCGACTATGGAGGCGAGTTGAATTGAACAGATAAAAAAATTCAGTAAATTCAATTAAAAACATTGTTACACAATAAAATCTTTTTCTTTTTACAAATTACTTCAGTTGAAGTTACATTAATCTCTTTATACATCATAAAGCAGCCCATTTTTAATCTTTATTCTGCCATAGTGGATCTTAAGTAAATTTTTAAAATGCATAAGGTTGAAAATGACCTTTCGCTGACACAGGTTGTAACGGGGAGCGTTGCAAATATTTTTAATAATTTATAGATGTTCAGGTACAACATTTTCTCACATTTCGAAACTGCTTCAATGGCATTCTTGCATCGAGTTATGAAAGTGATTTTTAAAATTTTCTGCACCACAACTTGAATTCGGCGTTCAAAATTTTTGAATTGGTAGAAAGCAAGTCATGTGCATAAAATTCACACAATTAAAGAAAATCTTTCACTTCATTTGCTGTTGGAGCATCTTTTCCATTAGGTAGAAGAATTAAAAAACTTTCAAAATGTTGTGGTGCCAAGTGAAATGTTCATTAAGTTGAGTCAACATTTGATCAACGAATGGAATAAAAATATTTCTTCTGAAATACTCTTTTATAGAATCAGCTGGAACATTGGATCTTTGTTTTTGTTTTGATGCAGTTCTTGGCAGTTTAAGGTCAATATGAAAGTTACTGTCTTTCAAACAAGCTTCATCAAAAATTTCCTTGAAAGGGCTTTACGAATAGAATTTAAGTGAGCCACAACATTGTCAACGAAATTTAAGGCAATTAAAAGGTCACTGTCACATTTTTGCAATAATTTAGACAATGGTAATAGCCCGGGAGGCGGATGAACAGACCATCGCCTTATCCAGTTGATGACTGAAATTCCAGAATTAGACAGAACTCGATTCGCATATTAAAATGCAACTGGTCTGCCTGCAATTTCCTGCAACCAAAGGTATGAAAACATAGAGGACTGGGAGCAAGAAAACACAATGGTAAACCTACCAGTAAGCCACTACGATCAGGTTTGCAGGTGTTTACCACCAAGATATGAGTTGACAAACTCGTTGCATTTTAATATGCAAATCGAGCTTAAACTAATCCTGGAATTTCATTCATCAACTCGATGAGGTGATGGTTTGTGCAGCCGCCTTCCGGTCCATAAAGTGTATGTAAATATATTCTGTAAGGTAAATAAAGTAATTATGAAACCTAATTCACATAACGAATTTTTCAAAAGTTTTGCCTTAGAAGCAGGGCTGCGGAGTCGGACCCATTTTTGAATGAAAGAGTCGGAGTCAGATCTGTTAAAATTCCCGGAGTCAGACTATGCACTTTATGAAGTGCAAAAAAATTATACATTCAGTACAATATGGGGTGTAAAAAATAATTATAAAACTAGTTATAGTACGAACGCACCTCATTTGCCATGTTTGACGAGCAATTTCCAACTTGTTTATTATAGATTTGAGAAAAATAAACTTTTGTAACAGAAAATCCAGCAAAGAAAATCCCCCTCTTTCTGAAGTTTACTTTTCTTGTGAGTTTGTTTTGTTTACAAATTACCCACATTTTAAATCCTTACAATTTTTTCGTATAGTGTGAAGTCGCTTTTATGGAAAATAATTTTGTGAAGAGTTTCTTTTTTTTTTATTTAGGAGAATTTTGTGAAGGAGTCTCAATGTTTGCCTTGAGCAATTCCCTGATTTTGTCAGTAGATCACAAAAAGGGTACTTCAATGTTAGTTGGGTGTAAATCTTGCAATATCTTTTTCCTTTCAACAATAGAACCTTTTAGTTTTCATTTGTGTGACTTAGAAACAACGCCTTGGTGCTGAAATACATATTTTGTTTTGTTGTATTTAATTTATTCTTTTTTTTTTTTTTAATGAAATGAATGAAAATTGTATATTTCAAAAGAAATTAATAATTCCTGTAGGAATGATATTTAACGATTTATCTGATGTGCCCAGCTGACATAAAGTGTCCAAAAGTGTTGTGAATTTAAACAACAGGATCAAATGGCATAACAAGGATTACACTATTCAATATCTCCCCATCCATAACATGCAAATAAAACACATTCTGTTCTCTCTCATTGATAACACATTCATCTCTCAGCTAGTTTAAAAATTAAAATATGAAAAAAGTTGTAGAGTTGTTACTGGACAAGTATAAAAGTAAAAATAGGGTACTTGTGTTTTATCCGGACCAGGTAAAGAGATTGCCAAAAATGGTTGTCAATTGCCAGTTTTGTTTATCATTGTCAATTGTCCATGTTGCTCAAAATGGTTATTTAATACAAAACATCATTAAAAAGAATAAATAATATAAAAGCAAACTGAAATAATACAAAACAGCAATATAGTATACATCTATTAAATACATAACATCAAAATGACGGCTTTTAGCAATAAATGATATTAATGATGGTAGTTTTATTTCCAGTGATTTATTATGCTCACCAGAATGATTACAATATATTATGTCTATATATACCGGGTGTCCCAAAAAGGACTGACTGATTTTAAAATTCAATAACTTGTAAACGGTGACAGATATTTAAGAAATTCTTGCAGGAGGGTTATGCATAAGGTCAAAAATTTTTTTACAGTGATTTTCAATTTTAGTTCGAATTACAAACAATAGATGGCGCTGTAAGCAATAGTTGCTAAATACAGGCTCGATTTTTGGTCCTTTATCTTGTTCTATGTGGAAAAAGGAGATGGAAATGTATTATCTGGGCCACGAAGTACGAAAAATCGAGCCTGAAATTAGCGTCTATCGATCGCAGCGCCATCTATTGTTTGTAATTCGAACTAAAATTGAAAATCACTGTAAAAAAACTTTTGACCTTATGCATAATCCTCCTGCAAGAATTTTTTAAATATCTGTCACCGTTTACAAGTTATTGAATTTTAAAATCAGTCAGTCCTTTTTGGGACACCCGGTATATAGTATATCATATTATATAGTTATATGTATATAAATATTTCTGCCATCGACTTTAATATGACAACTGTATAATATGCACTTAAAATGAAAAAAAAAGTATATAATAATAAGGGGTTACTGTAATATTTTTGGCACAGTGAGTATGACCTAGACCGAATAATACACAAGTATCAAAAATAGTTTTTTTTTCTTTAACCACCACCCATAAAGCATTCAATATTTATAAAAATCATGTCTAATTTCAGGACTGCAAATCATGTTGGTCCAAAAAACTTGTTACAATACATGAATTTGGAATGACTCTAATTATTGAAAATCGACCGAATTTATTAAAAAAATTACAATTGATCTATAATTTTTTTTTTCAGATATGACAACAGGAAAGGGGAAAAAAGCATTTTTAAAACTATGTATTCAGAATCTTTAAATTGTTTTCTTAACTTATAATTTACTTAATATTAAGCTATTAATTGATAAAAGCAGATTTTAAAAAATACATATTATTCTTTATTTTTATTTTATTTTCTACCATTAAGAGTTTTAAAATATTTTGTTGCTACTATTTCACAGCCAGTTGGCATATTTTATTGGTGTGTTGTTTGGAGCATAATTAACTCTGTTGTAACTTGTAACCAACCATAAAGAATGTTTGGTGATTTATCACCTGTGACTAACTCAAAAATGCCTTAAAATTCATTTATTATATTATAATAAAGTTCCTTAAAATATTATTGTCGTCAGAAGCACACTTGTGTACATATTTTTTATGATTCTGGACTATCAAGAACTCAGTAAAAAATCTATTATAAAATTGTAGCTTGACATATTTACAAGTTAAATAAAATAGTGTAAAAGAAACACAAATTCACAGTTTAATGATAATACAGCTCACACTTCTTAAAAAAATACAAATGAATTCTACTAAAGTAAACAATGGATTTAACAAGAAAAAGATATTGAATTGGGTTCGGCAGTGACCCGGAGCCGAACAATTTTTGATGCTCCAGCTCCGCACCTAGATAAAATACTGTGGCTCCGGCAACTGCTCCAACTCGGCTCCGACTTCGCGCTTTTGAGTTACAGATTTTAATTTACACATTTAATTTTTTGCTCACAAATTCTTTCTTCCTTCTTTACCTTCATTAAAGATCTGACAAAATGCATTTTTCTTCTCATCAAACTTGAAACTCTTGTTCAGAAAATATGACATCTTTTAGCTTTTACTTTTAAACTAGAAAGTTTGGTGGAATTTTAAATGCAATTTCTGGAAGAATATAGTCTTGTTTTAAAAAAATTCAGTTCTTATACTTAAAAATATGCAAACAACACTTTGCACTCCATTTCTTTTTAAATTATTAAGAGTTGCAAAATTTAATTTCATTCCTCTTAGTTTTTTAAAGTCATCAGTATGATTAATAGGTTAAGGCTCCCATCCTTTCATGCAAAGACACTCACAAGCTAATGTTAAATCTATGGGAAGATTCTTTTAAAAATATTATTTACATTTCAATATGTATATTTTTTTGTCATTGGATAGCTGTAAATTTCTACATTCGATGTTTATTTTTTCAATTTTGCTTGCAGTTTTTTTTTTAAGAGGATATTTTTACTTTTAGAACAGGTTCCGAAAGTGAAAGGAAATTAATTAAAAAATCTGCAACCAAAAGTAAAAAATGGTGAATGCATGATATATTAATATATTGTACAGCCATTTATACATGTCTGCAAATTTTGTGCCAACATTTGCATTCAGCGCAAAGTGGTGTTCATCTAAAGGAAAAGAGCAGAATACTTCTGTCAATGCCACATGCTTTTATAATTTATTTTCACCTCCACATTATTTATAAATATTCTGTTCTATTAGAGTATTCTAATAAAAAGATGCTTTAATTTTTTTTTTTTTTATGCTTGCTTATATTAGCATGTTTCCTTAAACAATAATCGCTACTTTTCGGTTACCCGGGTGCCAGTGTTATATATGTATATATATATATATGTGTGTGTCTATATATATAACACATGCATATATATGTATATAAGTATGTATATATAACACTGGCACCACGGCTAACCAAAAAGTACCCAATAATCTAATTTTATACTAAAGTCTTTTAATCTAAGTGATTGTTTTAATTTAAATTTATGCAATTGATAATTACGAAATCCCTTAAAAATTAATGTCTTAAATCAAATTTACTCGTACATCAGCAGTACATAATAGAACATTATTTTATTTTATTTTTAAGTAATAAATTAAATGACTTACTTTTTATAAAGATAGGCAATAAAGCAAAATAAAATCCTCATCAAAACATAAAAGAAGTGTAGCCTCCATGCTGCATACAAACAGTGATTTAGCCTGCAAGTTAGCATCCAAAAGACTAAAAGATTATTTCTAACCTAATAGTCTCCCAGGCGCATTCCAACGGGCCACCACAGAAGTAAGGAACCAACAAGCTGCAACTCTACTAGAAATAAGTTGACTTTGCTGCTCTCTGCACCGATCGTCAACATGTTAGCGACAATAACTGATGCTGCTGATGAACAGATCATACTGCGTAACACCTACTCACACCATCCTTGTTTCATTTCTAGCAGCTAAAGCAACTAGCAAATTAAAAGAGAGAAAATAATGTAATACATGCATACATATAATATTTAAAAAATGAAAGGCAAAATGGTACTTTTCAGTTAGTCAGGCACCAGTGTTTTATATACATATATATATACATGTATGTGTATATAGGGTAGATGTGCCAGTAATGGACACCCCTTGATGTTTTTGGTTCATAAAAAAATAACTAATAAATATTTAGCTTTAATTATTTTTTTTATAATTCCCCCTTGTATGTTTTATAAAACTATGTTATTGTTGACACTTTTAATCAAACCAATCAGGAAGCAGAAAATAATGTTTCAAAGTTTTGCCGTTTTTCTGTGAAAATCTTAATGAAGAGGTTAAGAGCTGACTTTGTTTAATTAATTTATATATTATTTATTTTCTTGCAAAATTTGAATGTTTTTGTTTGAGTAGCAATAGAAAACTTTGAATTTTATATACTAATGGCTATTTACAAAATTTCATTTCTTTTTAAGGTTTTAAGAGGGGGTGTCCATTACTGGGATGGTTAATTAGTCATTTTTCAGTAATGGACACCCCATGTAGACATTGCTAAAAATGCAATTTTAGTAATGTTTATAGCGCATAAAATACTTTGGCTTAACTGCAAACCTAAATAATCAAATTTAATTTTTAAATTATACTTACCAAAATGTAATAACGCCAAAACTTTTATAAATAACTGCTTTTAAGTTATTTTATGTGATTAATAAAATTTCGATATTTTATTTTATTTATTATTTTTTTTTTATGTAGTACATATATATACCTCACATATTTAATAATCTGGCAATCAAACCAACCAGGAAGCAGAAAATACTGTTTAAGAGCACAGTCAAAGAGGGGCTCATAGGGCTTAATCCCAGTGGTGTAGTCGAAGGGGGACGCGGGCGGACGGCGTCCCCTCACTTTTTTATTTTATCTCAAATGTCCCCTTACTTTTTATTTTCAAAGGGGGACGCTAGGAACCTGTAGGACGCAGATTTACCAAACCTATTATTATTTTTAAAGGATAAGCTCTCTAATAAACTAACAATTTTAAGAATAAAAGCATTGAATTTTTGTGTCTTCCAACAAAATTGAAAACTTTAATAAATTATGAGGTGTTAAATATATCGAAAATGACGTGTGATATTGAGATTCATTATTTGAGTCCATTGAATTTTTTGCTAGAATAGTTCAACTAAAATCATGATAAAACTGATTTTAGAACTTTTTTTTTTTTTTGTGTATTTCACTTTTTTAGAATTTGAATCTTTAAAAAACAATCGCATATTGCACTTACATGTTAGACGTAATCTACTTATTTCTAGCCTAAATATTTCTAGAAAGAAACTGATAAAATGTGATTTTTGAAAGTTTAAATTTAATTTAAACTATATTTAATTTTTTAATTACTTTTCTCAACAATTCAAGATAGAAGACTAGATTTAAAAACAAGTTTGACTCATGTGACACTAACCTTATATTCAGGACTATAAGCGTCCCCCCACTTTATTTTCCAGGACTACACCACTGCTTAATCCCTCTCCGTTTAAATAAAAACAATTAAATTACAGAAGCTATTAAAAATCCATTTTCTGTCTTAAATGTTTCCTTATTTAAAAAAAAAAAAAAAATGTAATACTATTAATGAAAGTTATAGGTAATATTCATGAAACTAGTAAATCTGCAGATCAGTGGCCTGAAACATCAGTTCTACAGTTTTATTTTGAAATTATTTTATTTAGTATTTAAAATATTCAACTCACAATATCATTTCTTTCATATTTGTAATACAGTAGACTCCCTCAAATCCGCAACCCTAAAATCCACAAACACCTGAAATCCGCACATCATCACAGAGGTAAACAAGTAAACTTTCAGTTCAGATGTAGGGGCCAAATTACAGACTTTTTCAGTTTTGTATCATTCTGTATATATTTTAACCTTAATTCTCAATAATATGACTGAACTCATACTTTTTCATGAAGTAAAAAATTATTTCTGTAAAAAAATTAAGATATTGCTGATATGACTGGTAATCACAATCCTCTTGTATTAATCAAGCTTTTTTGGTTATTAAGACTGGCTAAACCTAAAATAAAACTTCCTTATTTTATGATTTTGATTTGAATTAGTAGGGTACCTTTAAGAGGCAAGCTTCATTGAAAAATTCAAGAAAAATGTATTTTTATGATGCATATTTAATTACACATTATTAATTATTATTTATTTGACTTTTACTTTTAATAATTTTTAAAATCATCATAATTTTTATTACTTTAGTTTATTGCTTGATTATTTTAACATTCTATTATATTTCAAGCATTCGTTATAATTATGATTGCATTATTACATTCAAATTACTGTTTAAAAAATGTAAATAAAGAAATGACCAGAAATCCACAAAATTCTAAAATCTGCACAGCCTCTGGTCCCCCCAAGCAGTGCGGATTTGAGGGAGTCTACTGTATTAATTATTATAAATGATATATCAAGTAATCGCTGGAAGATTGTTAAAAATAGTAACACAAAACTAAACATTAATATTCCAAAACTTTTTTTTTTTTAACCTTTTAAATCCACCACTGTTTCAATAATTTGATAGCTGTAGTTGTCTGATATTTAGTATTTTAAACTATCCATCTAAAATAATTAAAACATCGATCTTCTGATAATTACAATAATTGATGCAAACAGTAAATGATTATCACAAATATTTTATTAATTACTGGTATCCTAATTGTTAAATTTATTTAAAAATAGCTATTTTGTTTCATTAGTATGTATTAATTAAATTCTGGTTCTAAATACAGTCATAAAAACAATTATATTTATTACTTTTTATGGGGTGTCCATTACTGGAACAGAGGGTGTCCACTACTGGGCCAGAGGGTGTCCATTACTGGGCTTTTGGGTGTTTTGATATATTTCTGTTATTTAAAATTAAATTTCTATTCATATGGGGAAATGAGGCTATAAGAATGGTGAAATATTGTTGATAGATTAATATAATATTGAAAAAACTGGAATATAATAATTATAACTATTAATAAAAAAATAATTTTTAAAGAAATTCCTTAAGGGTGTTCATTACTGGCACATCTACCCTATATACACATATATATGCATTTATACATATATATGTGTAAGAAAATTATAAAGATTGGACCTATTGATTAGTTTTTGTAATGAATCGTCCCTCAATTTGGATACGGGCCCAATGACTGATAATCACGGGTTTGGCGGGGTAGCCAACTAATCCATTTTATCGTTAAATTAATAGAAACACATGGCCCTTTTTAACTGGTAACCCTAGGAGATGAGCAATTTCAGAGATATACCCATAGCCGACGTTACTATGGCCCGGAAGCGAAATCGAAACTAGAAGGTCACGTGACCCAGATAGACGAAGAAGTCGATGGTCGAAGCATTGCTTGCGTTGAAAATTAGCTCGGCGCCGGATGCGATATTTATTACAATACAAATACTTTCATAAACATAATTAAACTTCCACGGGGGGGGGGGGGGGGGGGGGGGGGGTGAGGGGGCAGCCACTTCTTTTCGACGAAAACTTCTTAATTATATTTTCTGTTAATGTTTAACAGTTTTAAATCACTCAGAAATAATAAGTTTTAATTTTTCTTTTTAAATCGCCAGAGGAAAAAAAAAAAAAGTTCATTATTATATTTTTTAATTTAGGGAGAGGCAATTTACTTCCCCCCCCCCCCCAAAGGTTCCATTTGGGAGAAGTTACAGTTGGGGAGGGGGGCAGTTTCTCCTCTAAGGAATCTGGTATTTCAAAAAACATGTCATCACAAATCAGCCACAAAGGAAAGAAAAGAAAAAACTTTTCAGAACTTGGTTGCACAAAAGCTAAAATGTCTATCCAGGGTTGTTTTATTTAAATCAATTGTATTAAATCAAATAGATTTTTCAGTGGAGAGTTACTTCTCCTAAAGAATTCAGAAGTTTGTTTTATGTTTTGTTGCTTAGACCTGCAAATTACAGTTCCCATATGTTTATTGACAGAGGTATTGATTCAATAATATGATCAATATTTGGAGTATTTTTAACAAAATAAATATTTGTACTATTTACCTAACATAGAATTGCTGTTTCTTCTAACATGAAGTCAAGTATCATTGAAATCATGGAAGAAGTGTTTTCACTGTCTTAGATATGAAATTGATAAAATATAGCATGGAAATTTAATTTGTTGATACTTGTATTGTATAGTGTATTTTTCTTTTTATGCCCCCCCCCCCCCCTTTCGTGTCTGAATTTACTATTTGCTATCCACTAATATATTTTCATTCCTTATGGCGCTGTAACTTGGGTAATCATATTTATACATTTATTTACAGATAATTTACATATTATTATCTACATTTTAAGATTTACAAAATTTCCACTTATATTTTAGCAAGATATAAAATACCTTAATTTTAAAAGCAAACCCTCCTACCAAAAAAAATGGTTTGTGATACAGTAGTTTCGTTACTATATTTTTATTTACCAGAATGAAATCTAATAAGAATCAACTATTATTTTTACAGAGGATTTTGTTGCCGACCAGTGTTATCAGTATGATTTCCCATCCACAATTAGGATGTTTCTTCGCAAACTATCTTTGCAAAAGTTGAATTTCTCAATCAGCCTATGACATATATAATAAATATTATTCTGAAATATATCTTTCAGAAAATAGTAATACACCTTATACATTTTGAAATTACAGTATGTTTTCAATATTTGAACAATAGCAAATTTTGAGTATTCATAAAACATTATTTAAATGATCTGAATTATTTAAATAATTTAATTATCTAAAATCCTCTTAATTTCAATTTTATATCATAATACTCAATATAAAAAAAATGTTTAAACAGCCTTAGATAGGGTTGGACATTTTGTCTCATTTGCAGCATCCACTCTTGTCCCTACAAACTTTGGAAATGAGGTGAGGGGGTGGTGGCAAGGAAGAAAAATAAGAATACTTTCTCGCAGTGAAAATCCATAAATATTTTTTTTTTCTTATAAATATATAAACAACTTGTAACTATCAATTATGTCGTGAAAAGTAATTCATTATGAAAATACATTTCATTTCAAAACATGAAAAGCAATAAAGAATTACTTAAATATTTTTTAACATGAAAATTAGCAGATAAAAACAAACAAGTCTTTTTTTTATTTAAAATTATTAAAAAGAGTTCTGACTATTTTTAGCTATAGTTGTTTGAAGAAGAGGGTTAATAAAATGTGGACTCTTGAATCTTGATAATGATTGTAAAAATAAACTAAATATGTGCTAAACTGGGAGCTATTAATCTATGAATTGAAACAGTTTATAGAAAAAAATTAATTTCTTTTACATGAAAATATTAACTGAAAGTTGGTATTTCAGCTAATATGTTTTTAAGTATATATTTAGAAGTAAAAAATTAAAACTTTGTCAATATTTAAATGAATTTTCCATGCTTTATACATTTACTTTGATTTTAAAAATATTTATAAAATTCAATAAATCTTCCAATTAAAAATAACAAACGTGAAATATCATATGGAAAAATATTAAACATATTTCAATATATTTTTATATCCACATAAAAAAAATGGATTAGAATTGTGTTATCAATAAATATTGAAGTATTTAATCATTAACAGGTAATGTTTAAGTGGAAAATATTTAAAATATTTCATTTAGATATTGTGTTATTGAGTAAAACTTGCCAAAGAAGCAATTCTTTTTCTAAAGCATACCTAGATTAAAAAAAAAAAATAGGGTACCTAATAATAACAATACATAACTTAACCCTTTCAGGGGCAAGGTATTTGTATTCATAAAATGTTGAAATAGTTGAATGACACCAGTATTTACAAGAAAATTTATTTGTAAACAAGAATATTTTCGCATACTTCATAAAAGTGAAATTTTCGTTGGCTTATGGTATTCACAACATGTGCTTTGTTTCTTTATTAAACATTGAAAATATTTAACTCATATGAATCACTTCATTTTAATTTAGTTGCTACAAATTTTAGAATTCTTATTGCATTTGTAATAAAAATAGGGGAAGATAGAGATACTTGAGCCACTTTTTTAAATTTTTTATACTTAGAACAAAATAAAATATTGTAGTTGAAAATTTGATAATTTTTCTTTTCCATTTTCAGTTAATTTTGAACTATTTTTCTTTGTTTAATAAATTTTTACGTTTTCTTTTACATTGTGGCTCAAGTATCCCCATGAGGGGGATACGTGAGCCATTGTGAAGGGATACTTGAGCCAATACTAAAAAATACCTACAAAAATAATATTTTTCTTTTTATTATTTTATAAATGTTTTACATAGTGATAAATCAAGATGCACCAAGTCCTTCGAAACCAGTTGTGAAAACAAAACGAGTAACACGATCATTTGTTGTGGTGATAATTGGTGGTCGAAGGATCATTTCAACTTGGGTTTCATTGATGATAGCAACATCGTCAGTTGGTGGTTAAGTTTTTAAAAAAGTTACAGTAATAGTGGTTACAATTTCAGTATACAATATTTAATCTTAAAATATTACATTAACAAAATAGATATTTTAATATTTTGGGCCTAACTAGTTAAAATATTAGAGATTATGACCAGTAAAATCAGTTTTAAAAAGTGATTTTAATATTAGTCAAAAAGTTAAATTGAAAACTATGCCTACATTTATCTAGACAGACTATTTTGTTAGTCAAAATGAAAAAAAAAAGGATATTTTCATTAACAAAATATGCATTTTTAAACGTATGTTTTCAAATTAATTCCTTAATGAAAAAAAAAAAATAATAAAAAGAGTTCTTCCTCATTTTACCCAGAAAAAAAATTAAAAAATTAAAATTAAAATCTATCTGTGAACATGAAAAAGACATTTTTTTGTTTCACCCATATCTCTAATTTCCTAGTAGGGATGGTTGAGCATGGCTATGTATCCTCAATCTCAGTATCCCCATTACTACCATTTTTGTTTATCAGACTTTTACTAAGTAATGAATGCATCTATTTGAATTATTTTAGATTCAAAATACAACTGAAATTATACTTATTAAATCTATCTATATTGTTGCAGCTTAAAACAAAACTTTGATTACAAAAAACTATAAAAAACACTCACCTAAATATTTACTTCAGATAGGGAAAAAGCAGCTATTAATCACTATATACTTTCAAAATGGTTCCAAGATATGTGATTTTTTTTTTTTTTAAGTGCAGAACTATAAGAATATTATCGTGTTGCTAATTTTAGAAAGAAAAATTAACCTACAGTAGAGAAAATAGGGATGGCTCAAGTATCCCCTATGATCAAGTATCCCCACTCTACCCTACACTAAATAAAAATAAAGAATCTTTTAATACAACTGTTATCCAAATGTGCATAGGTAAAATAATTTTCAAACCCCAAATGAACTTAATATTAACAAACTGTAATTGAAACCAGATCATCAGCCAGCGTGGTGTGGACATTGTGTTGGTAAACAAGTACTTTGACAAGTTTGAAGTGGGAACATCCAGTATAAAGGAACTAGCAAGGTACACTCACAGACAGAAAATTAAATAAAGATCCTGCCTCGCAAGTGCACCCAGCTGTCATAAAAATCCAAAAATATCCTTCTTGACTCAATCCCTTGACTGCAGAAAGATCACATCTTCAATAACTGCATTACATATTAAGTTAATATTTTAAATTCATTTGGGATTTGGAAAGTTATTTTAATTGTACATTTTTGGATAATAACAGTATTAAAATGTTCTGTTTTTCAATAAATATTTTCATTTATACCAGTATCTGAAAAGTGTTATATACAAGAAATTATAAAAGTAATCAGAGCAATCTATAATTGCTAAATTAAAATGAAGTTAATCAAATGTGTACTACAATTAAATAACCAGTACTGAGTACTATCATTTTCATTGTTTTAAACAAATGTACATACATTAAACTGAATAATTTTGCTGTTTAAAAATAAATACTTTTGTTTATATAAAAATTGAGCGCTACTCTCACAGAAAGACCACTTCACAACCTAGAGCTGGAAAGAGAGAGTATTTTCAAAAAATGAGATACTTGAAAAAGAGTACTTAAATTTTTAAAGAGGGTGGGGGGGGGGGGGGGGGGTAAGATATTAATCTTTGATTCACTGTTATTATATCTTAGAAAATGAGTACTATTCTCCACAATATATAAAGAAGGGTTACACTTACTGATTATACACTGAGAACAATACTAAACTTTTTTTTTTAACACCTTTTTATAGATACCACAGTACTGTATTAATGAAATATATGTATACATCACACTTCAATTATAAGTGCTTATAAAATCACATTTTAAACATACATATAAAATAAAAAGAGAAATATAATTATATATGAACTCACATTACTTCCTCCGATAATGCAATAACAGTTAGGCTTAAACTGATGAGCTCTTTTTGGCAGTAAAATAACAAATTACTGCGCTAAAAATTTCTCCGTACACGATGTAATCCATGATCAACGGTTTAAGAGCACATATCAATAGCATTTAAAATAAATATTTTCAAATTTTATCACATCTAACTAAACACTGATGCACAAACAGAGACAGCCAGCTACAGCACACAGCATAGCGAGATAGTAGCAACTACAGTTGGATTGCGCGCGTTCAACCGTCTATCTGGATCACGTGACTTTTTCGCTTCCAAGCCATTGTAAAGTCAGCTTTGGATATACCTCTACGCCACTTGGTATCTGAAGTCTAAACTGTAAGCAGCTATGGAAATTGATTGCCACCTTTTTGATTATTTAAATAAAACTTAATAAAGTTAATTTCAGTGAATACTGTCATTTCGTTAAAATGTGACAGTATAATGAGTCGTCTGGATTATACTACCTGCTCAGCTGGAAAACATGAGAAGTAAAGAAAAAAAAAAAAAAAGAATTCTTGGTGCTACACGATACGGAATAATACCCTGTTCACACTGCGTTATCGGAACTCTCTTAAACCTCCGAACTCTCTGAGGAAGTTCCACAAACTCTCTGAGAGAGTTTCAACTTTCTTCGGGCTAGAGACAGTCACGACCGTTCACTCTCGCTGGCTGTAAAGCTTCGCATTAACTGATTGGGTGTTGCGGGCGGTTTTATCTTAAGCGCATGCGCAAAGAACACAGTGACGTTCACTGAGTTATCTTAAGTGAGTTTTTCCATGTGAACAGGTTTCCAATTCCGGGAGGGTACCACCTCAAAATTAAGAGAGTTCGGCGGCCTAAGATATCTTAAGTATCGTAAGTGTGAACATAGTATTAGCTCCGATTGAACATTCAAAGAGGCCCCAATTGGGTGCTGGGAAAGTGTTCACTATGCCCCTTCAAGTAGTGTAAATACAAGAAGTTCGCCTCATCAAAGAATCTGTCAGCAGTGATATGCTTTTAACTCTTCAATTCCATTATAGAAAGTGTCTTCCCATTTCTTCTACTATATTTTGAAGAATATCATCTTAATTAAAATCGATCAAAATGTAGATCATTTTCAACGTATTCTGCGTTTTAAAAGTCAAGTATTGCAGTAGTGATATCCGCATTTTGTTTCAACGGTGCAGTGAAAGTTTCACAACATGAAAACTGCAATCTCTAAGTGGAATTCATCTTCTTCAGTTGTGTTGATGATTTTATAGTGATTTTCTTCAGAGCATCTCTTAAAGTAAATTTCATGCAGTGAAAGATAACATCGTTGGTGTCATTGCTTTTTATTTCATGATAAGTGCGCACTACAGTTCTTTAATACAGAGATATATTTTTTTTTCCTTCTCCGTTTTTGCGGAATGTTTTTTCCGTTTATTTTGTGTGTGTCTGTATGAGCTCATGGGGTACCCTAGTGTTATTTATTTTTATATAATATTATTATCCATATTATTTTTTATTTTTATTCTGATTACATAATTTAAGGTAAGTGATTTAATAAGTAGTATATCTCCAGTGATGTTTTCATTTTTGGTATTTATGAAAACCATGGTTTTAAAGCATTGCAATCTTTTGAAATGAAAAAAAAAAAAAATGATTCATGTTTTCTATATTTATTTCTTTAATTATTTTTAACTATTTTATTCTTTTTATCAATTTTATGCACATGCTTATATTATGTTGAGAATGTTTAAACATTTTGACGGATATTAAGAGTGTTATAATATTTAGATTATTAAAAAGTTATCTTAAAATTAATTCAAAATGGAAAATATTAAGAAACAAAAAACTGTTCTCAAAGCAAAAATTACCCGTATAAAAAATATCATAAATCCCAAAATTGATGATCAGACGATAACTCTAGAAGAGTTAGATTTGTATCATGGTCAGGTGCAAGATATTAGTACAGAATTAAGTAAAAATCAGGAAAACGCCGTTCTTGAGAGCGATACAACAGAAACGGAAGCTATAATTGAGGAATACAATGAAATTGCCCTTAAATTGGATGCATTAACTATCGCAATAAATACATCACGTAATAAATTAACTAAGAGTTTGAGCATTAACGAGGGTGGTTCAGAGAATAACAATAAAAATACAAGTAATGTTTTTGAAAAAGCAGTCAATCTTCCCAAATTTGAATTAAAACCCTTTTACGGAGAAGCTGATCAGTGGCTCTCTTTTAAGGAGATTTTTACCACAACTATAGATCGAAATCCAGATTTGGGAGCCGTTTCTAAATTGCAATATCTCTTAGCTAGTGTAAAGGGTCCTGCCCATAAATTGATTTCCGGATTTCCTCTTCTGGAGGTCAATTATAAAAATGCATGGGACACCCTTTGCGCTCGCTACGATAAGATTAGGGATTTGGCCATAGCACAAATAGGCAAGTTATACAATTTAAAAAATATGAAAAATTGTTCCACTTCCTCTAAAGCTATTTTTGATATAATAGATACCTGCAATGAATCACTTCGAATTCTAGATTCTTTAAAACTTACTCAAAATGCTTTAGTGGATAACATGATAATTTATACCATAGTTCAAAAATTAAGCGATAATCTCAAAGAGCGGTGGGAACTATCCCTTACCCATAATAATATGCCTAATCTCACGGAATTTCTAAAATTTTTAGAGATTCAAGCTAAAAGCTTGTTAACTTTAGAGAACCCAACTAAAACAGATGTAAGAAATATAACTTATGTCAGAGATTCTTCCGATAGATCGAAAGGCCACAAAAATTTAGAAAATAGTAAATGCGGTGTTTGCTTTGATTCGCATGCCACCCACACTTGCAGAAAATTAATAACTATGCCTGTAGATAGCAGATGGAGAACCATCCAATTGAATAAGTTATGTGTAAATTGTTTGCGTAGTGGCCATTTTGCAAGTAAATGTGCATCCAAGATGAGTTGTAAAAATTGCCACCGAAAGCATCATACTTTACTACATAAATATGATGTTCAGGGAAATGCAGGAGCAACAATTTCCTCCAACTTAGCAACCCACAGTAATGAGACTCAACCCCAAAACGCCCATGGGTATTCCCCTGATCAAGGAATACACATGAATTCTTTATGACGGTTTATTGTGCCCGGGTACCTCAAATGTAAAAATTACGAAAACCGTAGAAACCCAAAAACTTGTCATAATGAGGTTCAAATACCCTTTTTATTGGATAGCGGAAGTACTCTGTCCCTCATTCCAGAAAATCTAGCTACAGCTTTGGATATGACGTCTATTCAAAGTTGCCATCCTCTTAATGTTAACCAAACCCAGGGACAGGTCCAGATTTCCGAAAAAGTTCAAGTACCCCTCCAAATAGGGAATATCAGGCAAAATAGCACCTTATATCTAGTAAGGTCATACTTGCCATATGCGATACTGGGAACCCCAGAATTACAAAAATTCCATATCTCGATGGATTTTTGCTCAAATACTCTGACTCAAGATGGAGTCATCATTATGAATGACCAAAACGTTTCCGGTCAAATTTCTCATGAAAGTTCATTCAACCACACCTTAACTTTAACGGGTGATATGAATTGCCAGAAGCCGCTTAGTTTTCCTTCCAAATCAAATCAAGCAAGTTTGTCTCAAGAGGGACATTGTTGCCTTGATACTCAAACTCTCTCGGATTATGATGATATAACTTTTAATCATTATACTACTGAAGAGAACCTACAATTGGAAGGGCTTCTGAGCGACTTCAAAGATATTTTTGCACGCAATCGGTACGACGTAGGTAGAGTCAGATGGGAACCCCAGCGAGTAACTCTCACCTCGGAACTTCCTATCTCGCTTAGGCCTTACCGTACATCACCTAAAGATAATGCAGAAATTCAAAAACAAGTACAGGAGTTGCTGGATGCTAAACTCATTAAGGAATCCTGTAGCCCCTATTCCTCTCCCGTGACAATGGCACATAAAAAAGGAGAAGGTAAAACGCGTCTCTGTATTGATTACAGGAAAATCAATGCCATTACGAAGACAGATTCAGAGCCTTTGCCGCGAATAGACTGGCTTTTAGACAGACTTGTCAATGCCAAATATTTTTCCACGCTAGATTTAGCCTCTGGCTACTGGCACGTCCCCCTCCATCCTTCAGACACAGAAAAACTTGCCTTTGTAACCAATCAGGGACTTTACGAGTGGTTGGTCCTCCCATTCGGATACAAAAATGCTCCGGCTCAATTCGCAAGAGCTCTCAGAAGGATCCTAAATAAACATAAGGTCAACTTCGTTACCAATTATTTCGATGACTTTATAGTTTATTCGGACTCCTATGCCGAGCATTTGGTTCACCTTAAAACTATATTCAATATTTGCCGTCAAGAAAATCTAAAACTAAAACTTTCCAAATGTAATTTTGCCAAATCTCAAATTGACTTCCTTGGCTATGAAATTAGTAATGGCCAAATAAAACCAGACAATGCTAATACCGAAACCATTAAAAATTTAATTCCTCCAAAAAATGTTAAAGAATTACAAAGATTCCTCGGATCCATAAACGTATACCATAAATTCATTGACAAGTATGCTAAAATTAGAGCCCCTCTAAATAAATTATTAAAGAAAGACACTCCGTGGGAATGGTCAGAAATCTGTCAGCAATCATTTGAACTACTTAAAAATGCATTAATTTCTAGACCTATTTTGAGATTATTTAATCCTAATCTCCCATGCCATGTTTTTACTGATGCCTCGAAGGAAGCTTTAGGTGCTGTATTGAAACAAATGGATGAAAATGGAGATTTACATCCCATTGCATTCCACTCAAGGCAACTAAGGCCCTACGAGCGAAATTACGCTATCACAGAATTGGAGTGTCTAGCCATAATCGATGCTCTTGACAAATTCCATTATTATCTTCATGGAAAACCTTTCACAATACATACCGATCATGCTGCTTTAGTATGGCTTAAAAAGATAAAACATTTAACCGGTAGATTATTCAGATGGTCACTAAAATTAAGCATGTACGATTATAACGTAAAATACAATAAAGGGTCCACAAATTTTGAAGCCGACATGCTCTCAAGAAATCCCATTTTATCAAACGTAAATCCCCACATTCATTTATTAACCTTAGATGAAATTAAAGAACACCAAGATTTAGATAATGTAACAGGACCTAAATTTCAAAAATTTAATGACATTTTGGTAATTCACAAAAAGGGTTTTCAAAAAATTGTCGTACCTTTCTCCTTAAGAGAAAAATTATTAATAACAACCCATAATCAATTTGGCCATCCAGGAATTCAAAAAATGCTAAATTTAATTTCACCACAGTACTACTGGAGCAGCATGACACAAGATATTACGCAATTTGTCAAACATTGTGAAGTCTGCCAACTAAACAAGAAATCCCACCAACCTAAATTTGGCCTTCTTGAAGCCTTACCTCCTGCAGAACAACCCTTTGATATAATATCATTAGACACAGTAGGGGGCTTCAATTATTACAATTCAACAAAAAAATACATGCACTTAGCTATTGATCACGCTACTCGTTATGTTTGGGGTTTTACCTCTAAAAATGTTACAACAGAAGTTTATATTAATATTCTAAAACAGATTTTTAGCATTCAACTTCCCAAGAAAATTTTAACGGACAGAAACCCTGCTTTTACAGCGTCTAAACTGCGTAAATGGGTACATAAACATAATGTAAAAAAATTACTTACTTCATCTCACAGGCCCCAGTGTAATGGGAAAAATGAACGCGTAAATCAGTCCATTTGCACTCGACTAAGACTTAAAATCAATGCTACACCTTCAAACCTTCCATGGCCCAAAATTCTGGAGGAGGTGATTAACGAGTACAATAATACACCGCATTCAGTAACCAAATACCCCCCGGCATACTTAATGTTTGGCCAATTTCCTTATCCATCAGTATTAGACAATGAAAACTATTACCCTACGGTTGAGGAAGCCAGGAAAGAGGCTTTCCAAAGAACTGGTGAGCACCATTTAAAAAACAAAGTCAGATATGACCTAAAATTTGTGGAAGCACCTTTCAAACCTGGTGATCTCGTAATTGCAGAAGAATTTCATTATCCGAACACCAGGAAGTTAAGCCCGCCTTTTTCTGGTCCATATCAAATTATTGAAAAGTTGTCTAATGTAAGTTTTAAAATAAATAAACCTAACTGGTTGACAAAGAAGGACTATGAAGTAATACATGCCTCCAAACTAAGGTACTTTTTGCCCAACGATCAATTTAAGTTAACACCCTCTATGTAAAGTATCAGATATCATATGAACTGTTATTGGATGATATTTGATAGTTGAATTTACATCTTTATGAGTATAGTATAATTGTATTTTGAGAGTCTACACTCTACTGAATGAAGTCAAGACATTTTCATTCAAGTTTGTATTTTATATGTAATGTTGGACTTAGCAATTCTAGAATATATTTCCTATTTTGATTATTTTATTTGGCATATAATATTACCAGTGTCTTGCATTTATTAATATAACTAGTTTTTATCATGTTCAATTGTTTATGGTATTGAAAATTTTAGTGGTATTATTCTTATTATTTGTATTATTTTTACTATTTTTAATATTTTTATTATTGTTGTGATATCACATGTTAACTATACGAAAGAAATAACTCATCTCCAGGCAGCTCGATTAAAAGTAATTCACTTCCAAAATTTTAACATCCCTTTAATAAAGAATGCTTTATACTTTCCAGGCGACCCTCGTGTATGGAAGCCGGCCCATCCCCGGGGACTTGTCTGGAAAGGGGGGAAATTGTAAGAAAATTATAAAGATTGGACCTATTGATTAGTTTTTGTAATGAATCGTCCCTCAATTTGGATACGGGCCCAATGACTGATAATCACGGGTTTGGCGGGGTAGCCAACTAATCCATTTTATCGTTAAATTAATAGAAACACATGGCCCTTTTTAACTGGTAACCCTAGGAGATGAGCAATTTCAGAGATATACCTCTACGCCACTTGGTATCTGAAGTCTAAACTGTAAGCAGCTATGGAAATTGATTGCCACCTTTTTGATTATTTAAATAAAACTTAATAAAGTTAATTTCAGTGAATACTGTCATTTCGTTAAAATGTGACATATGTATGTATATAAAACACTGGCGCCCGGCTAACCGAAAAGTACCAGCAAAATATAATAAAACATAAATATTTGATTCAAACAGTAAATGTTGATTTTTTATTAAAGTACTACTCAAAATCAGATATGGGAAACTGAAAATAGCTGACTATATATGTATTTGTTAAAATAGTATCATTTGTAACATTAACGAAAACCTCATAAAAGAATTTTATCCCTAAGGAATGATTTAGTACATAATTTTGTACACAAGATCATTTCGCATCTCAGCTCTCCGCTTTCTCGGAACAAAATCCTAGATACCCTACTGACATTTTTGTGTATTAGAATTCCAAAGCATGGAGAGGATTGCGACCCCTCTCTTAATCTCTGAGAAAAGTATGAAGTTTTTTAAAAAGCACTGAGAGGTGATAAAAATATAAAAAGCTGTTAATGATTGTGATTAAACTGATTATTGCAATTTCATCCACCTCATTTTTAACCTTTATTCCCTAACACTGCTTACCATATCCACTGAAAACATTCAGTTTTGTAAGTTATTGATATTTAACAACAATAAAAGAGTTCAACTCAGGCATGTAACTTACATTATTTACTGGTTGTGGGGGTTAGCTTTCAGTTACAATGACTTTCTTTTAAATAACAGAACATGAATACATATTTTCACAGATGTGCTTTTGATATCTGTAAAATTCGGTAAGTCTTTTATTTTCAAAGAACTAACTTTTTTTGAAAAAGTTATGCACTTTTCATTCCTGCTCCACACTAAAAAAAATCTTGAGTATGTCATTGATCAGAAGATATATCCTACCTGTAATATATGTTAATATTACTCTACATATGACTACAAGTTGTTTAATCATAATATTAAATTCGTAAAATTACACTGGGCAAAAGCAGTAGAAGTAACAGGATCATATCTAACACCAAAAAATTTTTAACATTGACGTAACCAAAAAAAATTATACGAGATACCAAATAAAAACTAATCTGAAAGAAAATGAAACAGAAAAAAATATACAAAACACTTACTTAGTATATGTTTCTCCGTTTACATTTATTTTTCTATACGCTAGACGATAACAACAATACACGTTTTGCAAAAGATGGCACTTCGGCATTTTGTTTAAAAAAAAGTTGTACAGAAGCACTTGACAATCGCATAATGTGCGAAAAAGAAGCCAATATGGTAAACATGAATTCACTCAAAAGATGCCAAGAATATGTGCAGTCGAGTGCGCAGATGGCGGATTTGTGTTCTACCTTTTTTACGTCATATCAAAATGCCCTATTACATAAATCAGCAGTTAGAAATAAATAGGGGTACTGACATTATACTCAAAAAAGTTTAATACTTACATATTTACGTTATTAACAGAATTTTATAGGGTTTTTCTTTTATATTATTACTCCAATTATCATTTTGTAAGTTAAAAGTGGCCAAAACGGTTTAAAAAAAGCAGCTAAATAAATAAAGCAAGCATAAATAGAATATCGTCTGACATCTGCTTCGTTTTAGGAAAGAATAGATAATCAAAGCATAGAGGGTAAACATATTTCTTCAACATAGGTACATTTCGGCGGCTTGTTAATTCTTCCCCTTTGTCGGTAGTGACGCTAGTACTGTTGCCGTTACAGATTTTGCCGTAAATGTCCACTCTCATATAAAAGTACCCTAGTCTACTCCTGAGCGTGTTCAGAAGTGCACTTCGCGCCGCGCGCGCGCTCAGAAGTTTATGCCATGGAGTAGGTCTTATCGAAGAAAGGAATTTTAACATAATTCAATTATTTCATTATTTTTATGGTTCAAAAAAGGTAAAACCAACGACTATATTTCTTCATCCTTCCAAAACATGGTTTTCGTAACAGGAATACATGCCTATGTTCACTCAGATAAAATCTAAAATAGTCGGGAAAACATCACGTGACCTTCTTTATCTACTTTAGCCCATTTAGCATTTAAAATTAGTTAACCAACCGCACGCAAACTCCGCGCGAGCTGCTCAAAAAAATTGTGTGAGCGATTTGATCACGTGATTGTGCGTTTTCTGCTTATGTGTTATTGGTTGTGCTTTGTTTGGCAGGTTGATTGATACAATTTAAGAATTCAACTGGTGATCTAAAAATTTTAACTTTTTAACAATTTTCTTTTTATTTATTTAAAAATGATTTATCAGTTGATTTTTATCTTCTGTGATAAATAGAATGCTGTTAGTAAACCAAGATTCTGATATCAACATATGAGATTTGTTTGTAATCTACTATACTGGATGGATTTCAATGGAATTTGCACTGTTAGTTAGACAGTTTTTCAGAGTAGGTTTTAATATATATATTTCTTATTTTATGATTGCATATTTTAATACCGTGTGGATAACAGACCAAAATACATCATAAAACATGAGAAATAAATGGCATTCAAAATTCTGTTAGTATAAGCAAAATACTTACTTATACTTTCAGTAAAAAAATTATAAACATTCTAATCATACTTTATTCATTACAAACTAGACAGCAGACCTATATATTTTATCTCTTTAAAAAATATATGTACAGATATTTTTAGTTGAAATAATTTACAACTATTACATTTTATTTTTATAATGTTCAAAGTAGAATATGATTTCTAGCCTAGTCTCGATAAAAATTCACTCGTAAAGTACTCAAAAAAAAAAACAAAAAAACAAGGAATTATTCTACGTGCAAAAGGATATTTTCGCACAATATATATTATTTTTTCATTTGGATTTGCTTAATGTTTATATCGTTATACATATACATACTACATATATAATCACTTAGAAACAAAACTTTGAATATTTAAAAGGCATTCAGATCTAAAACTTTCATCTCGAAATACCTCATTTTCTCACATTTAAATGAGTATTTTATTATTATAATAAAAATACACGTGCCTCTGTATAACAAAAATAAAAAATATATCTTCATCAAAAATATCTTATTCATTATGAAAAATATAAAACAACCAATAAACAAAACAAAAAAAAAATTGTGACACAATGTGGGACTGGAGGGATTCGAACCCTCAATCCCTAGTCTCGAGTTCACTGACTTATCCATTCGGCCATCCAGCACACGTTCCTTTTGCAACAAAATATCTTTATAATTAGCACCTTAATTAATCAAATCCATGATCTGTTCCTGAACATACTACGTGTTATTCCATACATGATATGGACCCACTCCATGTTCCTGTCTCCTGAGCTCGCGCGCGTAACGCGCGTGCTTCTTGAACACACTCCCTGTGTCTGAAGTTGAAAGTATCTCTGATTTGTAGCATATGTTTTCTTCTCTAACAATCATCCAACCAACTTTAGTAAACAAATATTGAGTCTTGTTATGTTTTCGCGATATATTTTGCTATGTCTAATAATAATGATTTGATGTTTCCTGATGCCTCAAGCAGA
Organism: Maratus speciosus; assembly: GCA_963932465.1. Taxonomy (NCBI): domain Eukaryota; kingdom Metazoa; phylum Arthropoda; class Arachnida; order Araneae; family Salticidae; genus Maratus; species Maratus speciosus. Next base: position 34,527,281 of record OZ010792.1, read on the forward strand.
ATTAATTTTTTTGAAAATTGTGTTGAATGTAGCCAGATGATTTATTCCTGTTCAGAATGTGATAAAACTTATCTGAACAAAAGTTCATTGCGGCGACAATTTAGATTACAGCATCCGTCGCCTAATGAAGTAGATAAGTTGTCTGAATATGAATGTTATATTTGTAGTCAGACGTACAAATTTAATAGTGGTTTAGATTATCATTATCTTCATAATCACAAAATCAAAGACATAAAAAAGTGTTTCGTGTCCATTATGTCAACAAAATGTTGTAAAGAAAAACAATTTCGTTCATTGTGGAGAAGCTCATGAAATAGATATAGAAACCAAAGTTATTTAATGATTTTAAATACTGGAAAGAGCAAATCGAACATAGTACAAGTTCTAAATATACTGAAGAAAGGGACGAAAATGCCGATAAGGTAAAAGTACCTTTTCAGTGTCATCGTTCAGGATATTATGTAAGTAAAGGCATTAGACATTTGAAAAAACAAGGCAGTTGCAAGATAAATGGTTACTGCCCTGCTGGATTTAAAGTATCAAAAGACAATAAGGATAGCAAATGTCATGTGATTTTTACTAAAACTCATATTGGGCATGATAATAACGTAATCCATCTTCAACTTTCGTCTCATGAAAGAGAGATTGCATCTAAATTAGCTTCATAAATTCCTTTAGATGACATTCTAGATGAAATCAGAGATGCAGTTAGAAATAACCAGGGCTACGGAGTCTATGGGAAAAATGGCCGACTCCGGGCTGGCGAATATACTAGTGTGGCCTGTTGGTTAAAATAATGATGGAATATATAAAAAAAAAAAAAAAAGCTAAAATCTCATTATTTCGGCATTGATTCTCTTTTTAGGGATTAAAAAATAAAAAAAAAACAAAAAATTATATTTTCCGCTTTATTAATTTTACAATTTTGCACCCACAAACACGGAAAATCGAGCTATTGAAGTCTAAAAAATACAAAATGGAAATTTTACTATTTTGGTTCTGCGGACTAAGAAGAAACAGCAAAATTGTTACAATTTAGTAGTTTATTTTGCTGTGTCCTCCAGAATAGAGGTCTGCACAGGCCAGAATTTTCAGGTCCAGCCTGGTATAAAATTTAAAGTTCAGCCCATTTATATTTTCACAGTTCACGGCCCAGCCCTTACAGAAATCAGTGAAAATAGGCCCGGCCCAATCTGGCCAGATTAAATTTCTACAAAAAATTCAGATTTTTCTTAACATATGATTACGATTCCTTTAAAGAATATTGCATACATATTTATGGGAAAATTTTACAGTACATTTTAAAATTAGATGTCTTCGCAAGACAGAAAATACACAATAGCAACAATAATGATTAGTACTTAGATTCTTAGAAATTTTAACATTCAAATAAGGATTCATTAAAAAATTAATGTAGTTTAGAATAAAAGAAAAATAGGAGGGTTAAAAACGTCATAACTTTTGAAACTGTATAATAAAAAGTAGATTTGTGAAAATATTTCTCTGTCATTTATCAAGTCTTTTCTCAAATCTAAAGGAGCTACTTTGTGACACACTTCTGAATTCATTTCTTTTTGGAAATGCATAAGATTAACAGGTGTTCTTATTCAGAAACTATGTAATCGAATGTTGTTATCCATTTTTTAATAAAGATAATATTATTTTGAGAAAATACTGTCAAAGTTAGTGTTTTGAATAGAATTTCCAGAAGCGGGAAAAGAGAAAAACCTGCAACTACGTGACAAGAATCTCTTATATCTCGACAAGTAATTTATTTATCAAAAGTGGAAAACATTAATCAATTCCAAATCCTTCCAATAGTCGGGCTTGTCAATTTTATGCTTTAAACAGTTAAAAACTAGCCAGAACATGTGTCAAAGTTTCGCATTGTCAAGCAGTGAATTTGAGAACCACTTTAAGGTATATTTCCAATGATTACAGAAGTTCATTATTGCTATTAATATTTTTACAAAACATATTGCCTGCTCTACACATCCTGAGAAGAATTGAGTTCAGTTCCGGATCAGCTCGACTATGTAGAAAAGAAATGAAAGCTTCGGCACGGCACGAGTGTGCTGAAAAAAAAAGTAAGCCTGGTCGGACACCATGTAACTCCCTGATTCCGATCTCTATGCTGGATATGTTAAATTTTTGTATTGATGTTGTCAAACTAACATCAACTTGTGACGCACATTTATATTATTTATTCTTGCGAAAGTCACAGTCATTGAAAATAGCTCATATTTTATCGGCTTCGTTTAAATTTTTATATGCTAAATTTTTTTTATCAGTTCGGCTGGCTCATTCAATTTTTTTGCCGGCCAGGCCCGTTGAAAAAATTGGCGTAATTCTGCTGGGCTGGACACGGTCCTTGGGCCAAGCCCGGGCCCATGCAGACCTCTGTTCCAGACTCGAAAAGTTTCTATGGAAAGGAGGAAAAATAAAGATGAAAATTTTATTATTTTGGAAATAATTCGGATTCTGTGGATTCTAATGAAAAAAAAATATATATACAGTTTTTGAATTATTTTTACATATTTAGCTTTATTTCAGGTTTTGCAAACCTGAAAAATCCTAAATTCAAATGGTGAAAGATAACAAAATTTCACTATTTTATCGTTATTTTGGACACTGCCTATAACGGCGTTACCGTTATATATTCATTATTCCTCCTTTCCCCTCTAAAAAAATCAACTTTTAACTTTACTGGTTTATTACAAATTGTCATTATTCTTCCCTCCCCCTTTCAAATATAATATTTAGTCTAAATTTGACATTTTAGAGTTAATTTCATATGTCTTTATTCATTCTCTTCCCCCCCCCCCCCTCTCACTACTGTAAGTTTCGCTTTTACTTTTAAAGTTCTTTTCAAATGCAGACATCATTTATCTCGGTTCCTTTTTCTGTCTTTCAAATTCACACGATAGAAAAAGATCTTAACCGCAATTATTTTCCATTGAAATAAAGTAGAAGAATAAAATACAAATGAATGTCTTTTCGCTTTGCAGCCGACATTATCTAATGCATATTTTCCCAGCCTCTAGGCTTGCATTAATATTCAATTCTCACCCTTGTACTCTGTCAGATACAAACCATATGCCCATTGCTGACTAATTTGCAGCTGTAGTTAGATCTGTAACGTGCATCTAAAAATCACGTGTTCCTATTTCTTTAACCACTTTTCCTTACCGCAGGAATGTTAAGAGACGTGTAACCATATAGCCGCGCCATGGCGTAACTTTGAATTCTATGTAATACTTCGGGATGCTTCTGATTCCTTTGTCCACGCCACCAATATTCATCGCCAATTTAGTGCATATGTTGCTATTCATCTCGCCAATGAGTGAGTGATTGTAATGAATATTTTACCACTACTGCCTCTGAACTTGAGTGTGACAGACCTCAGCTCGCTGCCCTTCGGGGTCGCTCCCGTCGGGCAGCCTTCCGTTTGACTTCTCCCGTCCAATTGTACTATCATGGCCCTCCTTTTAAAAAGTTTCATAATAAAGAAGTAAGTCCTCGAAATCCTTAGTGTTGGAGTTTTTTTTCATTCATCCATGAACCTGGACTCTCTAATTAATCTCCTCTATACAAATTGGCGCCGTTGCCCAGATTTTTTCTCCAACAGTAAAAAAAAAAAAAAAAATAAAAAAAATATACGAGGAGAAGTATCGTTCCTTTCGTATCATCCGCGATGCGAAAGGATGTCCATAGACCTTTTTTCCCACGGGAGTTCCGGCTTCCTCATCCGACTTCGAGCACTCATTCTCCGGCGTCATCTTTACGGGACTTCCCCGGCCCTCGCTGCCCTGATGAACTATTGTGCTGTCGTTGCCGGCGATCCCTCAACATCTCTCTGTGATTCTACTGTCTCAGGTCTCAGCTACGATCTCCTTCGAAGGTGACTACCCCCCATCCTTTGCTGACTTTTCCTGATTCAATATTCTGTTGTTTCTCCAAAGCCTGACTCAAGAATTTTTAAACTTCTATCGTGTAATCGTCAATAAAGTCGAGAAACCTTCTCCGATAGCGGTGCGCTTCGCTCAAAAAAAAGGACACATCTGAACGGTAAACTGCTACGTCGGTCCTGTGATGTGCATTCACCTGAAAATAACCACCCCCACTCCTAAAAAAAAAGGTGATTTTCACCTGTTTGTGTGCTTTCTGCTCTTCCATTCCGTGTGACCGCTTAGTGTAAAATTGTGTCTCCAATAACGCTCTGTTCTACTTATGAAATAATATTTTTGTTCGACCATATCCAAGGGAATCTCCATCAGTGTGTTTTATATTCCTGTTTTGTGAAAAGAAAAAGTGCCATCTGAACGTACATCCCCTCCATAGTTTCCTAAAAGGGAAATGTTTTGTGAAAAAGTCCTCACCTAGCTGTGGTATGAATTATCCGCACAAGTAACACACATTTTAAACAAAGTTCTCAGTGCAACAAGTCCAGGAAGTGTGCGCTGTTTCGCTTTGTGATCTTGTGATTAATATTTACAGTGCAAAGTGTCCAGGAATCCCACAGATTTGGTGACAAAAGAGTGAAATATGCTAAAAAGAAATATAATTTCGCGAAAGTGTCCTAGTGTTCAAGACAATTGTGAAATTTTTCCAATTATTTTTTTGTCTAAGGTGATATCCACAATTTTTCAAAACAGTTCTTCAAATTCATTCAGTGTGCAATAATTAAGAGGAATAATCTTTTTCCTCCTTTTGATGGTGTGTTTCAGCAATATAAAAAAAATTACCCTACTGATGAGCATGCTTCAGTTAAAAAAAAAAAAGAAACCACTCTGCATTAAAAAAAAAAAAAAAGAGTGTACTAAATCACACTGCACACGTTGTGTCATCTATCATTCAACATCTTTATAGCATTCAGAGTATGAAAATAGGACGTTAATGATACTTTGTTTTAATTTTTTCCGTTGCTAATTGTCACTAAAATCTTTTTATTTTAACCTTTTTTCTTAAAAAAACAAGCGTTGTTTTCTCATCGCTCTGTTTTTGTACTCCAAATGAATGCTCTCTACAAAAAATGACATACTAGTTCATCGAATTCAAAGACAACACTTGTGTCACAATACTTTATACAAAAAAAAAAAAAAAGAAACACAGTTTGCATGTGAGTATGAACAGGGAATACTTTTACATTAAATTATTTACTCTAAATTGTTATAACCTTTTTTTTTTCTTTCTTTTCAATATCAGTAAATATTATCAGTTTCTATTCATGTTATGGTTCCCTATTCATACTTGTACTTTTACCATTTGGATTTCCATAAGTTTGTTGATTAGTCAGCTTGAACGAAGAAATCACTTCTGAACTATTTTTTTTACAATATTTTTAACAGTGATAGCATATTAGCTCCTTATTATCTTCTTCCAAGCTGCGTTTGTTTGTTTTTTTTAAGTACTTTTTGCAGTTAAAATGATAAAATTATTATACTTTTATTAATATTTCACTTATAATGTTTTTATGGTTAAATCATGACATACTTCTCATATTTTTTTTCTCTTACGTGAATTTACATAAACATGCTATGTTTCCTTTTTCGTAATAATGATTTTTTATGCATTCAAAAATCTAGAGTTTAACCTTTTAGCCCCACTTGTATATTTTGAAGGTACACTTATTCTGCCGATAGGCAACAAAAAAAGTTCTCTGCTCCAGGTTTTGCAGTATTTGATATTTTTATATAAATATGTGCATATTTCGCTCACAACGTTTGCACATTTTCACTTGTGTGTGACATTTGCACAATTATTCTCAGCATGTGTTGCTCGACTCTGACCTTGGTTGTTTTTTTTTTTTTTTTTTTGTATTTTAAACCTGAATTACAATTTAATTACCTGTTTTTTTTTATTTTATTGAATTTCGGAAACTTTAATCCAACTGGATGTTGACAGAAATTTAACTTTCAGAAATGTTGTGATTGATACACTCATATTAATTTTTTTACACTCCCCCCCCCCCTTCTTTTTTTCTTTTGTGTATAATTTATTTATGCAACTTATTGTTTTATTTTATGTGCATGCATTTCATTTCTGATAACTAGAGTTTTTGCATACATACACCTTTTTGAAATACTCGTATTATTTATTTTGCATTATTTGTGTTGCTCTCTCAAAAAAAAGAATTCCTTCTTTTTTCCATTTTGGTGGTCAAAAAAAAAAGTAAACAACAGAAATTATATAAACGCGAGATAAAAAAAAGGATTTTGCAGATAACAGACACTTCACCAGTTTATTTTTACAATATGGCAGCAAATCATGTACATTCTATTAGTGATTTTAATCACCCCATTTCTGTATCTCCATGGGTAGATTATTTTGAGGAGATATTATTAAGATTTTCGGATTCCATTAATATGGAAGCCACATCTATTCAAAATTCACTTAAGACCGAAAATGCTGCATCCATGTCTGAAAATATTTTAGATTTCCTTCAGATCATTAAATTCAATTTTCATGTGCTTAAACTAAACTTTAATGTTCTAAAGGATGATTATTCCAAATTAAAACAGGATAAAGATAATTTATTTCTTGTAAATCAGAAACTTATTGAGAGATTACATGAAATCACAGCCCAACAGAAAAATAAGAAGAAGCTTACTAAATGTAGTAAGACTGGTTGATCAGGTGGTAGATGTCAACAACAAACTCCCTCCATCTGCCCTAGATAAATCTACACAAACTATCCCCTCTTATATGTGTAAACAAGAAAAGTTACCACAACTGGAAAATGATAAAAAAAACACATATCTTAGTTCCGACCTGCACACTCAAGGTAAGCACAATGAAAAATTTACAGATATTAGCGATTCCTCTCTAAAGTCCTTATCCCCTGCTAAGCTTAATTTAACTAAACCTATTCGTGTCATTATTTTTAACCTCCCTGAAAATTTAAATATTCCTGATATCTTGTTTGGTATTTCAGATTTAATCCATATACCTGAACCTGATTTTCACTTTGTTAAAATGTACAAGCTCCTACATATTAAGTCCTTTAATTGGATCTTTGAGCTTGCACCACAGGATGCTAGGCAATTAGTAATGCATAGGGAAATTATCATACAATCAAAACCGTACCCTGTTAAACCATATATAAATGTTAAACGTTGTTTTAAGTGTCAGGTATACAATGATCATCTTGCAATTTCATGTTATAATGACATTAGATGCTCAGTGTGTGCCTTGCCACACATTGACCCTCAGTGTAGAAATCCTCCAAAATGCATTAATTGCATTAGAAATAATGATAGCAATAACACCAACTTTGATATTTTCCACAGTGCTTTTGCACCTTATTGTCCATCATTAAAAAAATTCATCAAGCAAATGCGAGAAAAAGTATACAACTGCAATACATTCCCATAAACATCTCATACAGTTTCCTTTAAAAAAAAAACAAAAAAAAAAAACAATGTAACATACATTTTACAATTTTCGTTTTTATTTAACACACATTACTGTGAAGGAGTTACTATCTACAGCATTCCTTTTAAAATTTTTATTTTTCTATACATTTACATACATATGTCAGTTTTCGACAGCATTATTCATACTGATTTGAAGTTTGAAATTAACTTAATTCTTTCAAGATTTTTTTTTATAAACACAAGTGTACAGTAGGTTGCTTTTTCATTTGATTATTTAGCCGGCAAATAGTTAAATGAATCTCGAAATGGAACATTTGTGAAAATTTTTCTGATGCGGGTCATCAGACGTTGGGATTTTCACATTTGAGGTAGATGTTACTGAAAGAGTACACATTCATTCAACTTTAAAAATTCATCATTACACTAGTTTGTAGATTTATTTTTTTTAGAAATTTGGATATAATTTCACTTGTTAATCTTAGTTAAGTTTATTTAGTTACATTTCATCACACAAGTAGCGTTTCCTGGTTACATTTTATCCTTTTTCACTTTCCTTTATTTAAAAGCACAATTTTTTTTGGTTTATTTGTTTTAACTTTAGGCGATGCATTTTTGTACTTGTGATACAATGCTCTTGGTTCCATGTGTACACAATGAGCTTGTGTTCATAGTTTATACAACTGAGTTCATAGGTCATACAACTGAGTTCATAGGTCATACAACTGAGTTCATAGGTCATACAACTGAGTTCATAGGTCATACAACTGAGTTCATAGGTTACACAACTGAGTTCATAGTTCAATGAGTTCATAGATAAAACACTTTACATGAGTTCATAGTTCATTGAGTTCATAGAAAAATACATTTTACACGAGTTCATAGCATTGTCAATTCTTTGTGTACTTCAGGGACCAATTGCACTATCATTTTTCTTTCATGACAATACTTAGTTCATAGAATATTTCCTTACACATATTAGTTCATAGTAAGTTTTTTTTTTTTTCACACATTTGAGTTCATCGTATTACTTTTACACTTTAAGTCAGTGAATTACTTGCTCATACTTTGTTCATTGAGGTACTTAGACTGCTGTGTTCACAAACATACATCTAAGTCGTTGAAATTTTCCTTTTCGTTCACTGACATACATTGTTTTAGTTCATAGTGAAATACTTTTTCTTTGATTCATTCATTGAAATACACATTTTTTTTTCTTTGGTTCATAGAGATAGACTTACAATTTAGTTCATTGATATTACACTTTAGTTCATTGTTATTACAATTGAGTTCATTGATATTTTGTTTGGTAAAAAAAAAAACACATTATACACAATTGAAGATGTTTTGTTTCTGGGTTTCAACATTACACATTAAGATATTTCCTTTTTGTTTTCATTATACCAGGAACTACATTTGACCTCACATGATATGCACAAATTAAACATTTATTAAAAGGTTAAGTTTTAACACATTCTTAATTTTTCCATTATTATTATATTTCTTTTATGCCATGACATTTCATGTCACCATCACTTTGTTTCACAACAAAGAATGCCCAGTTTACAGGATGCTACCCCTTCACATGCATTTTCTTTAAATTTTAAACTTATGATGTTTTTATTGTTTTCATCACACTTGTTTTGTTTTCTACATGTACATAATTACACGTTTTCTTTTAAATTTGGAGATTAAATAAAATCTCTGGTTAAGCTTCACTTAGACAATACACGCGTCTAAGATATTATGTCGTTCTTGTAATAACATAACTTCACAATAACACAAAAATTTTTGTTTATAGCATTAGTAACCTAGTGCAGTTACACTAAATGTTTCAAACATTATCTAAGGTTATACAATACACATACAGTTCAGATCCTGCTCGATACATTGTAAAGAATACAAAGTTAGAATTTACTTTAAAAAAAAAAAAAAAAAAAAAAATTGTGGTTGTTATACTTACCCGATCATGTCACCAGTCTCTCCACACACCCGGATTGTCCTTTTACCTTTGACATGTGAGATATTTATCTCAGTTTTTTTTTATTATTTTTAATTTATCCCCTCTGAAGTTTTGTTCCCGTTCAAAATTTTTGCCCTAAGGGTCCAAACTTCATTGTGTAGAGAGACAAAACCCTTGAATTGTTGTTTCAATTCAATAAACATAACTTTTTATATGATACATTGACGCATGCTCCTTTGAAGATCAATGTGATCTTTGGGGAGCAGGGACCTAGGTATCACTTGGTGTCTGGGTCTCATAACTCCCTCTTCCCCTAGGGCTGATGTTCTAAACTGACGCCATCACACTTGTTTATTAACAAGATTAAGGGCTACACCCATTCATAGGCATGCTATATGCATCCCGTTCTTTTGTAGTCCTGTGCAGTGTGCACGAAAACCAATTTTCTACTTTTTTTATTTTTTTATATTTTTTCATTTAGCTTCTATTCACAGACATGCATATGTCATTTATTTTCTATTTCATTTTAAAGTAGTATCTGTGTATTTTGTTGCTTGCACTTATATTATATTATTTTGAGAAGATATAACAAGTTACTAAAAAAAGAAAATATTTACTTCTCTTATTTTGGTCATGAAAAATGCTGGTACCAGCCTCTTAATCAAATACTAAAAAGATATTTAAAAAGGATCCTGTTAAATCAAAAAAATATTATTTGCACTTTCTTGGTGACTGACTAATGAATACCAGGATAAGAATAAAAAAAAGGCGCCATTTATCATGACCTGAAAAGTTTTGCTTTATGCAAACATTTAAAGAATTGCAAGCACACAGTTATATGTTATATATATATATATATGGAGGCTTATCTTTCTTATTATGTTATATCTGTTTTAAATACTTATATGTATGGGGTGGACAAAGTAATCTTCAAATATAAAAAAAAACTGTTCTACAAGATTCACAGTTTTTTTTTCTGGTGGTAATGGGTGATATATATAATGGCGTTACCGTTATATATTCATTATTCCTCCTTTCCCCTCTAAAAAAATCAACTTTTAACTTTACTGGTTTATTACAAATTGTCATTATTCTTCCCTCCCCCTTTCAAATATAATATTTAGTCTAAATTTGACATTTTAGAGTTAATTTCATGTCTTTATTCATTCTCTCCCCCCCCCCCCCCCCTCTCACTACTGTAAGTTTCGCTTTTACTTTTAAAGTTCTTTTCAAATGCAGACATCATTTATCTCGGTTCCTTTTTCTGTCTTTCAAATTCACACGATAGAAAAAGATCTTAACCGCAATTATTTTCCATTGAAATAAAGTAGAAGAATAAAATACAAATGAATGTCTTTTCGCTTTGCAGCCGACGTTATCTAATGCATATTTTCCCAGCCTCTGGGCTTGCATTAGTATTCAATTCTCACCCTTGTACTCTGTCAGATACAAACCATATGCCCATTGCTGACTAATTTGCAGCTGTAGTTAGATCTGTAACGTGCATCTAAAAATCACGTGTTCCTATTTCTTTAACCACTTTTCCTTACCGCAGGAATGTTAAGAGACGTGTAACCATATAGCCGCGCCATGGCGTAACTTTGAATTCTATGTAATACTTCGGGATGCTTCTGATTCCTTTGTCCACGCCACCAATATTCATCGCCAATTTAGTACATATGTTGGTATTCATCTCGCCAATGAGTGAGTCATTGTAATGAATATTTTACCACTACTGCCTCTGAACTTGAGTGTGACAGGCCTCAGCTCGCTGCCCTTCGGGGTTGCTCCCGTCGGGCAGCCTTCCGTTTGACTTCTCCCGTCCCATTGTACTATCATGGCCCTCCTTTTAAAAAGTTTCATAATAAAGAAGTAAGTCCTCGAAATCCTTAGTGTTGGAGTTTTTTTTCATTCATCCATGAACCTGGACTCTCTAATTAATCTCCTCTATACTGCCGATTCAGTAAAAAAAGAATTACCATTTCATGTTATTTTGACTTCCGTGCACAAAAATAAATAAATAAAGGAAGGGTATTTTATAATTTTTACTTTTGGCCATACAGACCAAAAAATTTGAGTGGGAAAAGGGATTCTATTGCAGTTCGGTTCTTTGTTCTTTTGCCTCCAGAAATAGCACAAATTTTTAATTTTTGCATTACTTCCGGTAAGAGATTTGCATAAGTGAAATTTTAAGGCTCATCCCCTAAAAAGTTCGGCCATGGCTTTGTATTTATTCTCACCCCAGCCATGTTCATTCTAAATTGTTCCTATTTTATTGCGTAATTTGATTCTTTCAAATTTGTTATGTAGTTAGTCAACCTGCTCAATTTTTTTTATCAGTCTGATCCGGCCCATTAATATAAATTGTCTTAATTCTACTTACATGGCCTGTTTGAGAAGTTGCCTTCATTTTCAGGGCTTTGGGTCCTTTCAGACCTTTGTACCTGGGGTTCTATCGGCAAACCTCAAAAATATGAACTCTGTATCTACACCTGTAGCTATTTTGTACACTGCAGTAAATTGGTCATCTTTAATTTGAGTAGCCTGATATAGCCCATAAATAACAATAATAGCTCATTTTATAGATTTAAAATTATATATAATTAGTTTAGTTTCACTTTAAATTGTCTAACAAAAAAATCTGGAGTCGTCGTCTGATTGTTTTTTAGCGATTCTGACTCCACAGTATAGGTCAAAATTGGGAAATTTCATTAGAGACCACTGGCCGGTAGGACTAATTTTTTAAGTGGCCACTTTCTTTAAACTAGCGGCCACTTTTTTGTTTCAAAATGCTAAACAGTAAATTTTCCATAAGTATTAATCTAAAAATGAGTAGCCCAAATAAATATGTTAATATAAATATATTGGAACCAAAAAAAGTAGAATCCTTGATGAAATGCAAGAACATTTTATTATCTCCTTGTAAAAAAGTGGCCACTGATAGACAATTTTTCACTAGCCACTTTTTTTCATTTACTGGCCCAGTGGCTAGTGCTAATTTTGACCTTTACTCCACAGCCCTGGAAATAACCATACTGAGAAAATACATTTGTTAACAAAAAAGGATTTATATAACATCGAAGAATGTTATAATCTCAAATATGCTACTGTTCATAATAAAAGTGAAAAAACAATAGATTCATGGATTGATCAAATGTTATCATGCTGATAATTCTTGCATATTATGTTATAAACCTCAAGGGTATGTTTGTGATCATTGTTTAAGTTTTTCCAAGGAGGATTTTGTGCTAATTATAATGAAAGAGGCACAGTGTGAAATTTTGAAAAATTATAACAGTGATTGTGTTTGCATAGATAATATTTATGATTCTATGTGTCCTGATCTGATTTTCATCTTATAAGTTTATTAGATTTAGATGATACTTAACAAGGCTTTCCTTGTGCTTTTTTAATTTCAAATAGAAGAGATGAATATATTCTGTCATTTTTCTATGAGAAAGTAAAATTTAAATGTGGAAATATTACCCCTCATGTATTTATGTTTATGTCAGACTTACATTTTTTTTTTTTTTATTATGGTTCATGGTTATCTGTCATGGATTCACCACCAATAAAGAGATTCTATTGCTCTTGGCATATTGACAAAGCATGGAGGACTAATCTGAAAATTATTCAACATTCAGATTAGGGATTGACTGAATCAGCAATTTTGCCGAATACCGAAGCTTCGGTCAAAGTGTATACCGAATATTCGGTATTCAGCAACCGAATACTTAAAATTTGTAATACACATTTTTGCATATATTAGCTTTTTTTATAAACTTTTATTAAAATTAAATTCTTAATTTAATTCAGTTACATTTTTATTCTTAAATTTAATTATACAATAAAATTTAATGTCTTATTTCCACTTACAAATTCATTAACCCATCACTTATTTTTTATTATTTTATCACTAGTCAATACCCAAAATAATCTATGAAAGTATTAAACTATACAGGCTATTATTAAGGATAAGGATTGTCAGAAAAATAAAAGTTCATTCAAATAAAAAGAAACAATCTTGTCTTTAAGCTGATTCACAGACTATCTAAGTCTAATTACAAACATATTGAATAGGAATGTTCTCAAATATAAGAGGTACTACATCAATTTGTGCATTTAACTATTTTCTGTCAAATCATGGATACATATTTATACTTTGATTAATATTTCAACATTATGGTGATGAAGATAACAAATTTGAGTGATTTTAATTTAATGGTTATAAAAGCTGTAGGATAGGCTGAGGGGTATTACTTATTCGATGTGTATTTTTTTTTTAATATACACCTTAGATATACAGAGATGAACTCTGATATACTTATTTGATGTGTACATTAAAGAAAATACACATTAAATAAATTTAAATAAAAAAAAAACTAATGTAGATATAATTAAAATTAAATGATAAAGGAAAGATGCCCATCTTCCTTACGTTTTTTTTTCTCTATTATAGACAGTTGTTTTGATTTCACCCCTATGCAGACTATTTTAAGAAGGAAAAAGTTTTTTTTTTAAATAAAAATGGCCTTTGACTTGTTTTTTATAGTGCAGTTGAATTCTGAACTCATGCACATAATATTGAAACTAATCATTTAGTGTAATCTACTAGCAAGTAAAAGAGAATTCTTCTACTTCTAAGAAAATACTTATCCACAATTATTCGTCCGAAGCCGAATATTCAGTTTACATGCCGAATCACCAGATACCAAATCGACTATTCGGTATTCAGTCAATTCCTAATTCAGATAAACAAGTAGAAACTTATAAATTGCTGAGAGCTTTACTTGAGGCAAAAGATTGCAATGTATTTGAAAGTATGCTAAAACATACCTTAGAAAAGTTATTGGAGGATCCAAAAACATTGGAATTTGGAGATATTTTGAAGAATACCTTAAAAATAATGCTTCAAACTGGGCAAACTGCTATAATCTTGAATTAGGATTTAATTTAAATCTACATATTAAAGGTGTGCATAGATCATTGGAACATTTATTTTTACTTGGAAAAAAAGCTTTAAGACTTGGCTAACCCGGTAATTCTCCGTCAACTTCAACCTCGCGTTTCGGAGCTTAACTCTCGGTTGAATGCAAAATCAAATTCTCGTTTACCCAACCTGACGAAATTCGAGGTAAATACTAACCTGGGGTTGACTTATTCAACCAAGCTCTGGTAGGTAGGTTAGTGAACCGCGCATGCCTAGTAGAAAGAAAGATGGCGGTCGTTTTAAATTGTGCGCTGATGCTTCTTTTTTAAAAACAAAGCTTTTTGGAATTTATAATTAAACGAAGCATTAATTATTAAAGATGGTATTATAAAAGAATGTGTCGCTTACATTTTTCCCCTTTTTTTTTTGGATATTTTTGCTCTATGAATGCAAAATTATACTAATTTGTGTGTCGAAAACGAAGCTTCAAATTTTATTGATTTACAAAGTATTTTTTGGTGGCGCCATCTAACAAATCTAAATGGAAATATGTTCTTTCAATACCAATTTTGTAAAAATATATGATTCAAAACTCTTTCTTTCTCTCTCTCTTTTTTAATAATAATGAAAAAATAGAAAACAAATTTTCTTCCATTTGAGTCCCTCGTTCATAGTTGCTTAAAGAATGAATTTTCTACTGAATTGTGTATATGTGATCAATTGTTCATAATAGATAAATAATTATTTTTTTTATTACATACTTAGTAAGTTTGAAATAATGATTTTTGTTTTAAAGAAACATTTTTTCAGAATTTTTATTTTTTTTTTTTAATTTCGCAATACATCAAGAATATTAATACATGTTCTCGACCTTCTTCTAAAGTTATTAAACATGATCTCTAAAAAAATGTGTAAAAATCAACACAGGATTTTCTAAGGCCTCGTCTTTTTTTTGCTACCGGCATGCTATTTTATCCAAGATATTTTAATTGAATCTGTACAGACATTTGTTAAATAAAATATATATGCATTAGAAATAATTATATGAAAATATCTTCATATCTAATATTCATTGTAAAAAATAAATAAATAAACCTATTGCATTATTTACTTTTATTACTTAATACTACTAGTTTGATCAGATAATTGTTTATTAAACTTACATTAAAGAAAATGATTTTTTTAATCAACTGTTTTTTAACAATTTTATTGTTAAGAATTTTATTGTAACTTTTGTTCTGTAAACGAACAAAATCATGAAATCAAAATGGTAATTGCACATTTACTTATAAGAATTTCTTATTTAAAAATTAAACATGATAAGTATGCATTTCCAATTTCAATACTGCCTTTAGTTTCGTTATTGAAAAGAAATAAAGATGGTGTCAAGGAAGGACAGAACTCGCAGAGATGATTACTAGGTCATGTGATTCCTTTGGCCAATCAACTATGCAGATTTCAGCCGAGAGTTGACTAACTCAGGTCGACTAATCGCGGCTTGAAAGTTATCGATGAATTCGAAATATTAACCGGCGGTTAGATTTGTCAACCGAAGGTTTCAAAACTGAGAGTTGAACCGCAAGTTAAAGGTTGGTGGAGAATCGACCGGTAAGTCATTCCAGCCATTATGAGATAAATTAGCTGGTAAATTTACAATGCTGTATAAGTGTAAACTAACTCAAAACTTAAAGTGACAGAAAATTATCATAAATTAATCATGTATATTAAAAGATCTAAGAGCCTCTCCAGATACGATGGATAAAAACAAAATTTAAAAAATTGTCAAGGATTTACAGGCCTTGGAAGTACAGTTTCTGTTGGGACACTCTATGAACGTGTCTGAAATCATGTCCTCTGATGCTAATGCTTTTAAGAGTTATAACTTTCTGTTGAGATTTCGAAATGTAATTAAAAAATCAGCCAAATATCATGACATACGGCTGCATACGCCATCATTGGAAATGACCAAAATAGCAAGACGTACGCTGCATAAGTCACAGAGCGCAAGAAGTTAAGTTATACACGCAAGAAAAATGCCAACATTATAGTTCAGAATCATCATTTGTTGACTTTCTCCCTGTTTTAAGAATATTCCAAATGATTGTAAAGATTCTCAATTACAATAAAACCTCTGAATAGCGGCCATCACTCGAAGCAAGAAAAAGTGACCGTACTTGAGAGGTTGTCATTATTCAGAGGTTTCACATTTTAAAAGCTCAAAAATACATTGCATTAAAATCAAAATAACTGACCAAAATTATGTTATTTTTACATTAAAAAAATATATACTAGTATTTTACACTAAAGAAATGACTTATTTGTAATTGATTTGTTTTTTTAGAGCATACTTCTTTCTCTAAATGTATAATCATTTCCATAGATTTGTTGTAAGATCCGTTATCATTTTGATTGAGTGCAAAATTTTTAATTTCTCTGAAGCTAAAAGGAACATTAGAATATGATTTCATGCTGTAATTTTGTGATAATTCCATATTATCTTCCACTTCATTTTCATCATCACTTTTATTCTCATCGACCTGACTTTCCATCAGTTCTTCTATCATATTAAACAGCGGCCCGGAGTTGGAACCCAGAGCCAGAGAGCTTCAGAGCTGTTTTTCATGGAGCTACAGCCGGAGCTGGAGCTCTAAATTTTCTCCTGCTCCAGGTATAAGTCAAAATTAACATTTTTACCCACTGGCCACTGGCCAGTACACTGATTTTTTTCACTGGCCAGTTTTTTTAACCACTGGCCAGTAACAAATGTACGCTCCATACAAAATTGTGTTTTTTCTAACTATCAACATTGTAATTTACTATTATATATTACTTACCATTCGATATGATTATACTCGACTGAAAAAATTTATTTTTACTATTAATTGCAATGAAATAAATTCACAGGAAATTTTCAGAAAGGTTACATCAGAGGGGGACCCCTCCCCTCGGCACTAACTAATATGCATTTTTCTGCGATCATTTAACGAATTTTGCGATCTTTTGGCGAAATTCACGTTATTTCGTGACCTTTTGCAAAATCTGTGTTTTTTCGCGATCTTTTCACAAAATTGCATTTTTTTGTAATTTTTTAACGAAATTTGTGCCGGTTTTTTTCGCCAAATATTTGAAAATATTTGTATTTTTTTCAAGATTTTTTTCGCGAAATTTGCGTTTTTAGGCGATCTTTCGACGAAATTTGAGTTTTTTTTTCGCGATCTTTTGACGAAATTTGCGTTTTTTCCTGCGATCTTTTCTCGAAATTTGTGTTTTTCCCGCGATCTTTTGACGAAATTTGCGTTTTTTCCGCGATTTTGTCACGAAAGTTGCGTTTTTTCCGCGATTTTGTCACGAAAGTTGCGTTTTTTCCGCGATTTTGTCACGAAAGTTGCGTTTTTTCCGCGATTTTGTCACGAAAGTTGCGTTTTCTCCGCGATCTTTTCACGAATTTTGCGTTTTTTCGCGGTCTTTTCACGAAATTTGCGTTATTCCACGATACTTGGGAGAATTTTGTGATTCTTTTTCGCAATTCTTTGTCGAAATTTGCGTTTTTTCCGCGATCTTTTCACGAAATTTGCGTTTTTTCCGCGATCTTTTCACGAAATTTGCGATTTTTTCACGAATTTTGCGTTTTATCCGCGATCTTTTCACGAAATTAGCGTTTCTCTGCGATACTTTGAAGAATGTTGTGATTCTTTTCCGCGATCTTTTTTCGAAATTTGTGTTTTTCCGTAATCTTTTGGCGAAATTTGCGTTTTTCCGTCATGAATTTTGTCACGAAAGTTGCGTTTTCTCCGCGATCTTTTCACGAAATTTGCGTTTTTTCCGCGATGTTTTGACGTAATTCGCGTTTTTTCGTTGGTCCTTGGGCGAAATTCACGTTTTTTCGCGATTCTTTGACGGAATTGGTGATTTTTTTCGGCGACCATATCGAAATTAGTGATATTTTTATGTCCGAATTTTCGGACTGATGACCGTTTTTTTTTTTTCGGAACCGAATGCCTTAAATTTTCGGAAAATTCGAGACAGAAATCACCCCTGCTACTTTCTTTTCTTACGTGCGGGAGAATCGCCGATTTGGACGCCGTAAATTCCGAACGAATTTCACCCCTTTCCTCCCTGTCATCGATCTTTCAACCATTGCGTTTGGCGAGTGGTGCCCATTGAGTTTGGCGAGTGAGGACAATAAAGTCAATCGCCACGTTTTAAGTGTTACTCGACCCCTGGCGAGTGGCGAGTGCTAATTTTGTGCTATAGCTCCAGGGTTCCTTTAGTTTTTAATATTCTTTTAAATCTTTTTTTTTTTTCAGTCTTAAAATATTTTAATTACATCATTATTCAGTATTTTAATTATATCATTTTTTAGGGTTTTTTTTTTATTAGAGATAGAAAACTTCTCACAAAACATGGTAACACTACTTCACTTCTACATTCTACCTGAGCTAAGTGAAAACACTATTTGAAAACAAATATGGCCACCTGTTGTTTGCATGTGTAGTTGTACAATTTTGGTTGTTTGAAAGTGTAGAAGGAATTTAAGATTTTTGTGTTTAAAATTCCAACAAACTTTCTATTTTAAAAGTAAAAGCATTTGTCATATTTTCTGAACAAGCATTTCAAGTTTGATGAAAAGAAAAATGCATTTTGTCAAATCTTTAATAAAGGTAAAGGAAGAAAGAATTTGTGAGCAAAAAATTAAATGTGTAAATTAAAATCTGCAACACAAAGGCGCGAAGTCGGAGCTGAGTTGGAGCGGTTGCTGGAACCAGAGCCACAGTATTTTATCTAGGATCGGAGCTGGAGCATCAAAAATTGTTCGGCTCCGGGTCATTAGTATTATAAAAAGGAAAAACTGCCAAATCATTATCTACGTTCACGTACTCGGTGGCTTTCATAGTTATTCCGGCTCTATTTAAAATATTATCATCTATTACTATTTCCGTACTTTCGGATTCCTGATTTGCAGAAATCTGTAATTAAATTTCAATTTTAATATGGAATTTCATTCAAAATTAACAAAACTGACAACATTGTAAAAATGTGAGAATAAAGAAATTTTCAAAATAGAAAAACTTAATTTCAGCTTTTACAACGTATTTTTCTACTGTAAGAGCTCTTAATTTCTATGACTGCCATGTTAATTCAGTCAATGGCATCTAACACATATATTTTTTTTGTTATTTGCACTTACTGTTGTTGCATTTGTCATCTCAAAAAAGAATTTCCTCGTCAACATTTTTCTGCAATTTAAATGCTAAGACAATTCTGCATTCTAATGACTGAGAGTAATCAGTAAAGTTTGGTGTCAAAAACAAGATTTTTAGATAAGAGTAAATATTATCCGTAGGATGGCATTGCCCATGAATAGCAGGATGTTGCGTTTTTGTGTATGCATATTTTTATTGAGCTCTGTTAGCCATTCATTTGTCATATAAGATTTTTGATTATTTTTCTACATCACAGGTAGTTTTTTTTATGTCCATATTCCCAAAACCTCTTGGCTTGGCAGATTCTCCCACCATATTACAGCATAAAAGAACAGTCAGTCTCTCTTTCGCAATCTTATCTCCTCTACAAACATCAGTTTTCGGACATTTTATATGGATTATCACAAAAGAACAGACTGGTTTCATCACAGTTATACAGATCTTTGGGATTATACTCGGCTATTAAATCAGGCAGTGTTTGCATCCAAGAATTAACTTTTTCTATCGTGGTATGTGCAGCTTCTGCATTTAATTTTCGAAATAATGAGTTATTTCTGGACCTAAACTTTTGCAACCAACCATTAGTGGCCTTAAAATCAGATATTCTCAGTTTCTCTGATATTTTTAGGGCACTTTCGTGCAACATTAGTCCAGAAATTGGGAGCTTTTTCTCTAGACAGTTCAAAAGCCATTCCAAAAGCAACTTATCAATCTCATTATAACCAGTTTTTTTATGCTTAGTTTTAGACTCCAAATTTACACCTTAAAAAATCTTTTCTAAATAAAAGTCACTTTTTTCCGAATTTCATTTATTTGGGTCCTTCTGCAGTTGTACATTTCAGCTAATTTTCGTGCACTTACAGCTTTTTTTCTGGCCTGAATAACTTTCTACTAACACTTAAAGTTAAAAAATTTCTCTTTGAACTCATTCCTTTGGTGAAAAATACTTGCTACACATAGACAAGAAATATTATCTCATGGTTCACTGAGTGCAAAAGATTAAGCAAATTCTCCTCCACATTCTTCACAATCTCAGTTGTAGATTTAAACATAACACACACACACAAAAAAAGAAAAAAAAAAGGAAATGGGGGTAGTGGCCATTGTTCGGAGGTTTAGTATAATGTTATTTCTACGAAAGAGATTCGGTAAGACTAAAACATGACCGGTATTCGGATGTTACCGTTGTTAGTATAGAAGTTTGGGTTGTAGTCGTGTATGATGAAAATTAAATTTGAAAATTCATCAGATAATTAATCACCATCAAAGTATTTTATTTTTCCATATAACTTATTACAATATTCATGTTAAGAATAAATTTCATGTTAAGAAATAAAGCCAATCCTATAATACCAGATATCCAGGAAGTATTAAAGGATGAACTTTTGAATATTTTTGAAATTCCTCCTTGTTTAATTACTTCCTTCCAGCTGTTTTATTGTAGATAATTTGTATGATTATAACTTTAAAAATAAAAATTTTTCTTGTACATAAAAACAGTTTTTTCTTACTAAAATTGCCCAAATAAATTTATTTATTTACCTACTCATTATATTTTATAGTTTCTAAAGGATTAACCCGATTTTGAAATGGTTAAAAAAAATATATATAAATGTTGAATAATTTATAATTGTCAATATGTTTAAACTGAACATTAAGAGTATGTCACTCCTGACCCTTATTCTTAAACCTTGAAACATGTTTAAATTTATTCTAGATAGGATATCCAATAATATATTTTTTATTGACGTTGATTACCAAATTAATTTATAAAATAATGTTTTTAAAGAAAAATACTGTTTAAAGTTTATGCTGGAATATTGTATATTACTCACTACCTTATGTCTTATCTATTTCTAAAAAAAATTGTTTAAAATTTGACTTTTAATTTTTCACTAATGACAGAGTGAAATTACGCACTTATTGGAGAATCGTTCATAAAACAACATTCAGTATTTGTCTGTTTTACCGTTGACCACTTTCTATAAATGGCAAAAATACACAAGTGTGATGTCGCTCACGTAACAAATATGAAATGTACATTAAAATTGTATAAAACCTTGAAATTATGATCAAAAAAAATTTTGAGCTGTCAAACCACATTCCTTTTTTTATAGATATTTTCTTATCACAGTTTTTAACATTACATCACCATTGTTTATCCGTTTGCAAATTAAGTTTCATATCATATCCATTAATGCCCACTTTTTTTTTTTTTTTTTGTCGCATAATCCCCCAGTCTTGAAAACAGTTCAAGATTAGGGGATCATTTCTTCCTTCATTCTTGATATTTCTTTATAATTTTTTTGAAAATGCGAGAGAAAATAGACAAATAGTAGTTAGGGGCTGTACATATATAATGTTATCACTTTAGGGGAGATGGGGGATATGGCATTTGATATGGTAAGATATCTCTAGGTGAAAGGGGGTTTGTCTTTTGATATTATCATTTTTGAACCAAGAAAAATTTTCTTTTTTTCTGTCTTTACATCAATCTAATTTTATCTATCTTTATGAAAATATACAATTATTAGATGTATAGGAACCAGTTGATAATGCCTTTAGAATTTCATTTCTGATATATGAGACATTGTGAATATTAAGGACTAACTTGTCTAAGGTAAATTAATATTATTTCTTAAACATAACATAAGAGACCAGTGCAATCTCTTTATAAGAATCTAGTTCATCTCTGAAATCCATGAAATTTGAGAATTTGAATTTCTTAAGAGTTACAGTTAGCATGGAATTTCTCAGTTTTTTCTTTGCATTGCTGACAGGATTAGCTGTAAGAGGAAGGGGGAGGACATAAATGCTCCTAATAACTTTTCTGTTTTAATAATAATAAAAAAAGAGCAATCAAAAGTTCTGCATCTGGATCCTACACTTACAGGGCCCCAGTCAGACTTAAATATATACATTTTTTACTTTTGAAAGTAATTTATGGCCCCAAATACTTTCTTTTACAAGAAGGCTGACCCTGATTCCAGAGTTTAGTCACCAGAACATTGCTGAGTCTACATTAAAATGTTTTGGAAAAAAATAACTTCTGTTACTTAGGGTATCCTCCTCTTGTTTTTCTTTTAAACAATGAATATATCTAACACTGTTTTAAAGAAATGTTTTTAAACTTATTTCTCAAATGGATATTTATTTAATTCAGTTGTTATATTTTCTTCTAAAACTACCTTTGATAATTAGTTTATTTAGATGGGTGTATTTTTCAGAGAATTTACAATAAATTTTATTAGCATTCAGTTATAATATATGATCCATTTATTTGCCAAATCATCTGTGCTCATTGAAACATCACACTCATCGAAACAAAGGACTTATTGAATGTTGATCATTGTTTTCCGCTTTGTCTTTCAGTAAGTTGAAAGCCAAATTTCATTTGCTGCTCCTAAAGCATCATTTTTTATGTCAGACTCAAAATTTGCATGCTCCGAAGTTTGAAAATGAGAAAAATTTATATTTGTGACTATCTTCTTCCATTATTCTGCAAAAAAAAAAAAAAAAAAAAAGCTTATACCCTTTTTTTATGACTTACTTTAACCTAAAGACCTTTAATTGTTTTGAGCAGTGTAGTACCTATAGTTTTTCCATCAACCTTTTTTTTGCTTTCAATAATTCAATACATTATGAATGTTTGATTATTACATGTCTATTCAATTCTCTTGTTAAGAGGCTACTTTAATCACGCGAAAACACACGGTTGCTAATGTTAATCCTATGAAAGAATTTTTTTAAGATATCTCATTTGCATTTCAATATTTCTTAATGAATTTTTTTTTTTTTTTACATTAGCTAGCTGAGATCAATCTCTACAAAGACAGTTTTCTGCTTTTTCGATTTTGTTTACAGGTTCTTTTTATTAGGATACTTTTACTTTTGGGACCGGTTTCGAAAGTGAAAGTATTCTCATTAAAAAACCTAAGAAAATCATTAAACTAAAAAATGGCCTTTGTAGAGATCGATCTCAGCTATTCAATGCAAAAAAATCATTTAAAAATATTGAAATGCAAATGAGATATCTTAAAAAAATTTCTTTCACACGATTAACATTAATGAGTGGTTGTTTTCACCTGAAAGAAGTAGAATGCTTACTCAAGTTTTCATGTAAGATGTAATCACAGAAATTATCCCTTTTAAATAAACCATCTTTTACAATATAATTTAAAATATTTATCTTACAAAATATCAATAGTAAAATTATAAAACACTATCTATATCCTGGCTTTGAATATAACAAATTCATAAATTTTATTTCTACTCTATTTTTTCATCTACTGTCATATGTTTTCTAAAACTGACACAGAGAAAAAAAAAAAGGTGAGTGTTTTGAAAATTAAAACTTGCACCTTAATGCTTAAAATTTTTCTATCAATAGGTTCTAGAAGAATTTTAGGGTTTACAGTACACATTTTAACATTTATAAAGTAAGTGTACTAGTAGTGGACCATATACCTACAATAGATCACCTGCATTATAAAATGAAAGACAAACTTTCTGTATCATAGATCAGGAGCCAGCAGCACAGACACTCACCTCATTGAGTTCACGGATGAAATTCTAGGATTAGTTAAATCTTGATTCGCATATTAAAATGCAATCGGTCTGCCAAGTCATATCTGTTCATTCATGAACTCGATGAGGTGATTGTCTGTGCTGCCGGCTCCTGGTCTATCACACTCGTGAGCAACTAGGGGGACAAATGATAATTACTGACTAATCAGAATGTCACTTTAATTTTTTTTTGAGAATTTGATATATATGTTTGTCAAAGCAGGTGGCCTATTATACTATGTACACTCATCTTACATATAATAGGAGGTAGAGGATTGAAAAAAAGTATCGATGGGCAAAATATTTTATGCAATTTGAACAGAAAATCAAACTTACTAAAAATCTATGCACAAAATTTCATGGGGGAAAAAAGAAAAAAAAATGTGGTCACGAAATATGCTAACAAACTATATTCTAGATGTACTATGATAGTAATTCTTGCAGCCCTTTCAGGAATCACAGTATACTCTAGAACCCAATAACAAAATTTTCTGTGTCAACCTGCATGAAAATGAAATTTATCTGTGACCCAAAAATGTTAAATTAAGCCAACTAAAATAATAAATAATAGTAACACATAAAATAAGCCAAATCTGCATTTACAAAGAAAATATAATAAAATGAATCAATAAATACAATATACCTAGAAACCTTAAAATATATTTTAGGAATTTTTTTAAGCTCAGTATTTCTTTCTAAGTCGTTAGATTAATCTAAAATAATCTGCAGCGAAAACTGCTCTGTTTCTGGACTAAGGTTTTCCAAATTTTAGTCTATAATGCGTTTTAAATGGTCTGGGATAACATAGAAAGTGTCTCTATTATTACTCGTAATTAAATATTTGTATTTTCAATTACAAATACATTTATAAAAATTTATTTTAAAAGTTGTTATGAGTCTTAATTAAATAATTTATGAAAAAATATAAATTTCTATATTGTTTTATAAGTTACAGAACTGTATAAAAATTTTGAATTATACATTTTATCAAAAATGCATTTATATAATTATACACAAATGACTTAAAATGAATATTTTTTTCATTTAAAACATTTTTGTAATTGAAAGCATAGATTTCAATGATCAACAGTTTAAATTTGGAAATTTTAAATTAATTAATCAGAAATAAAAGGAAATGTCCATTTCAAAATTTTGTGCAAAATGAATCAGATTTTGAACCATGCAAATTTTTATAATCGAGTTACAATCCATTTTCCTTCGAAGGGGAATTTTTTGTTGGCTGTTTTTGTGATCATTGAAGAAAGATCAATTGCAAACGTGAAAAATCAAATTACATGCTATAAGAAAACAATTTTAAATATGATGTAATTTTCAGTATTAAATGCTTTTTGAACGCAATAGCTCAATTATTTTAAGGTTTTATTTCCTTTTTTAAATTCACGTGTAAATATATTTTTCAATTGAAAGTATCTGCAAATATTATTATTTGGGCATTTTAAAATCTGGCAAGAATAAGTGAAAAAGGCTATTGAAATAATGAAATTTTGAATAAAAAATTAAAAAAAAAAACTTTAAAAAGCAGACAAATTTAAAAAATGATTACACATTGCACACCACAATCTAGTCAAGCATGTGCTTTCAAAAGATGGTTAAACTGCTATGCATAGTTTTTGATCCTATAGAAATTATGCAATAAAACTATCCTGACTGATTTCAACGTTAAACAGCACTTAAAATATTTCTCAGATTTAAAAACTGTATGCTTCAGCATGTTTATCATACTTTTCTCTGTAAAACTACCAGTTTTCATGATTTTATATGCAAAAGTTTTTTTTTTATTATTATGAGCTGAGAAAGTCACAAATTCAATTACGGATCTGTCTTTACCAACTGATCTTCCTTTTTGCTAGTATGCAAATGTGTGTGAGGGGAGGGACGGGCAGGGTTCTCACTGCTATTTGCCACTGTGCCAAAATGTTTCATTTGGTGAATAAATGGTTGATTAGACTCGCCAAATTGCGTGTGCTCAATTTTTGCTCATTCTTTTTCGTGTGAGTGTTGTGTATGAGTACAGGTGACACTCTTATTTACATTACTCAACGATTGATGCTGCTTATCACGTTCAATCGCATAGTACAATTTACATTATTTTTAGAGATACTAACCCAACACCAATTCAATTTAGCATCAGCCAAAGCCACTGTAAGTAAAAATGTCATTTCAGTATCTGTTAATGTGTTCAATAGGCAAAAATACTATTTTGAAATTAACTTTGAAATATGGGCTTTAATGAAAAGTCGAAGAATTCTAGAAAAATAAAGAATTGACTCATTTTGTTGTTTATATTTTGAATATTTCAGAATTCATTGAATGCAATATATTAAAATCCTAAGTTAACTGGGATTGGAATTTTATTTCATAACATTTTATTGAGTTAAATCAGATTTTAAATTATTTTCTTGGTTGCGCAAGACATTTAGAATACAGTTATTTTTTTAGAATCTGTAGCGGATAATTAAATTTAGATGGATAACTGATCTATAAACAGCTTCAAAGACCTAGGTTATTTTAGAACATATTGGAAAAAGGGGGTTACATTAAGGGGGTTAAAGATCTAATTTTCAATGTTTCACAATAAATTTTTTTTGCTAATTTTTCTTTGATTTGGCGAATATTTTTTACTTCTGATTAGCCAAATTGCTAACATTCGTAAAAAGTCAGCGAGAACAATGGGGCTGGGAGAGGAGAAAGGATAGATGTGGAAATTTTGGTGGAAAAGAATAAGTTAAATGATTGTTGCTTTCTATAGCATAATAAATAGGGCAGAGTTTTAAAGATTTTATGCATGTTTTGGCAAGAGGATATGTAAATGAGAGACAAAGACGGCTTGGCAGAAAAATTTTAGATAATTATTTTTCTAAAAAACAAATTTAGCAGAAAAATTTTAAAGACATTAAAAAGTTAAAAAATATTTCAACTTTGCTGAGTAATGAGGTGAAAGTCTAGAAAAATTTGAATGAAACTTTTTAAGTGTCTGTGCTCTCATTCAGCACTCTCAGCAACGATCGAGAACAAGCAGATGGAGCTAACCACCTTTGCTTGTGGAATAGGTCGAAACATAAGACTAAGACTGTATAAATTTGCTAAATTGTGGAAGATTCTCATCCTTGCAAGATTAGCATCTGGCAAAGTTTATTGCTTTCAATCATAATAGATTTCAAGATATAATCCACATCCCAAACCTGGGGTTGAAGTAGTAGAAAGAGAATTAATAAAAGTGTATTTTTTTCATTCTTTTGCCAAGCCTCCATTCCAAAGTGCACCACCTAAAAGTTTCTTATTCTCAGCTTCTATAAATTCCAAGATCTTGTAACTGGTCATTCAGTAATATAATGAAAAGATAAATAAATTAATAAAGTATAAGAAAATTGTTTTTCAAATAGATGTTCAAAGTACATTTGTGCTAAATTCCTGGAATGGACATGCAATAATTATTGCACAATCACAACAACAAAAGTTATTCAGCTTTCTCATTAGATGTTTAAGCACCAGAAAAAATAACAGCAAATTGATATAAAATTGGCAAAAATAGTTGTTTTGATATAATTATGGATTTTGTTGAAAATTCAACACTGTACTATCTATCATGTAAACAAATATTTCCATTAGATAAATAAGCATAGTAATGAAATCTGTTCAGTGAAATTGGATATCAAATCATCAAATGAAGGGAAAGGATTTTGCTAAGCATTGCTAGTTTTAGCCATATTGCTATAGAAAGGATGCATTTAGGAAGGACTTTTGAAGAAAAAAAGACACAAATTACCATTCTAATATAAGAACACCCAAGAAAACTGCACAGGCTTTGCTGGTATTGAACTAACAGGGTTCTGTTCAGACTTTTCACACTGGGTCTTGTTTTTGTAAAATTGTGAACAACTTTTTATATTTATGAAAAATCTAGTCATAATTTTTTGAAATTGAAACAATCGTTATATTCAGGTTCTTATTTATACATTTTTAAGAAGATATATGCATACATTTTTCTATGTATGTAAAAGTGACAGGTCAGATTTTACTTTTAAGTAATAAAATTTGCAAAAAGTTCAGTTTGAAGGTGGAAAAATTTTGTGAAAGGTCTATTTTTAAGACAAATAGTTTTGTGAAGGATCCTTTAAAGAACCTAATTTCATTCTAAACGGATCCCTGGCTAATGAACACTGGTCAAAATTCTTCCCTTTGTGGTTAGTATGCTAACCACAGGGCCCTAAATGCAAATCATCAAAAGTATATTGAGTAATGACACAGTAGTTAGAAAAGGATTTTTTTAAATGCCTTCTCTCCCCCCCCCCCTCCTCTTTTTTTTTCTTTTCTTTCTAGAAAGTTTTTATTGTGATAAATATAGATGAATTTCATCTTTAGAAAGAAAAAAAAAAGGTAACAGAGGAATGCTGCACAATAGAATTGATTTAAATTTTAATAATTCACAGCTAGACAAAATAAACTTAAGACTTTTTTTTTATATCTAAAACTTTATTTATCACTTTTATGGACTTGTAAGTAATCGGACAGCTTGTATCTTTTTTAAAAAAAGTCAATATTGAATTACTATAAAATACAAACAAAGTGAAAAAATAAATAAAATGAAAAAATTTATTAAAGACAAGGAATGATTTTTTAAAGTTATTTTGATTATGACTGTTTATTTTTTTAAAAAAGGAAACATATTATTCTTAATTGTGCAAAAAGCATATAAGTCTATTTTTGAAATAAAGTTTTAGCTTACTATACTAATTATCGGAACAGATTTACATAGATTAAAAAACATTTGCAGAGTCTGGTAGGCGTTGCTGTTTTAGAATTTTAAATTTTTCAATAACTTCAGAAACTGGAAATTCTCCATGCACAATATTGTCTCTGGTACGTACATTCACTGTATTTGATGATTTCTCCCTTTCACCGACAACTGAAAAAAAAAAAAAAAAAAAAAAAAAAAAAACATGCTACACCAAATGATTTTCATTAAAAATATATGAACAAACATTTGTCATTGTGCCAAAGAAAACATTGTAACAATTTATTTTTTTAAATATCTAACAAGTATTTTATTAAAATACATTTAATAGAATATATTACTTTTGACTGAATACACCAGGATATTTATGGTTATATTAAAGAAAAGTATAAACAGAAAAAATAAATTCTGAAGGATGCATAACCTTTTGACTTAAAAATAAAATGTTTTGGTGAACAGCCTTATCAGATGTATTTTATATTAAAGATGCTGAATTTGTCTTTTACATTTTTGCAAAAAGTGACTGGAGTTTTTAGAACTGTCCAAGACCATGAAATTCTAAGTATAGCGGCATTATTTTACACATAGATAATTTAATACAACAAACATATCAAATTAACATTAAATGTGGTAGTTTTTAGATAATGAGTTGAGAGATAGATGAGGGGAGAGAGAGAGAGAAAAGGTGATAAAAAAGGGTGTGTGAAGTCACTTATTTAAATAAGAACAAAGAAATAGTTTACATAATCATATGATTATCAATAAGAGTGATGGAAAGCTAATTAGCTCACATTAACCCCTTCGGGACGGGAACCTTTTACGAACTTTTAAATCTTTTCTCACCGTTTTTAAAAAACAGAAATTCGTGTCTTGTTGAATCGAGAAAATGCGCTGATGAAATAAGGCAAATTTTACAGTAAAATTTTACTTGTGAGGAAAAACAAGGATTCTGAACGCTTCATGCGGCACGTATACACAACGCTCGTCCCCAAGGGGTTAATTAATTTGCACAAGTATCATAATAATGCAACATTTAAAATACAATATCTTGATCATAAATAATAATAAAGAAAGACTTAATTTGAATTTTTTCATTTCTAATAATACTAATACATCAGATTTTATCAGAAATTATAATGAAACTTACCAAAAATAAAATTATACTGGGCAACCTGTGCATTGCGAATTTTCTTATTCATAGTATCTCCTTGATCAACATCCATATCACAGATAAATCCAGCATTGTATATCGCCTCAGAAACCTTAAAAAACAGAACAATACAATAAATAATGCAATTTATTATTGAATATATTGAGAAATGGATGAATTTCAATTTTTGACTACTTATATTTTATCAGGAATTTGATGTGCGCCAAAAATTAAATTTGGAATGAAAAACATCAACAACAATAGAAAAAATATATTTAAATTTCACAATAAATAAATTAAAACTGAAAAGAAATCATCACTCCAAGAATCTTCTAAATGACTTCAAAATAATTTCAACTAATATTGCCTCATATTTAATTATTTGAGGTTTCACATTAAAACAAAAGTAGATCCAAAACCTGTTCCAAAGGATAATTAATGAGCACCTTTCTAAATAACTCAATGTGAAAAATTTTAAATGTCAGAAACAATTGAAGATAAAAAAATTAAAACAAATCTTTTTGTACTTTCTTGTCTAGAAACAGCTTTTAGAAGTGGATAATAGGAATATTCATTCATTCTATAATAATACAGGGACTGATTTCCAACAGGACAAAGGAGACTTTTGCTTGGGCCTCCATATGAAAGCCACTCCCCACCCCTCCAAATTAGAACAAAGAACAGAAAGTTTAAATTATAATGTAATACAATTTAAAATTTAATTTGAAATATCTTTTTATGGGAAAAATGACCGATGTTATATAGTTTGTGACTCATACAAATATCTGTGTGCTTCGCCGTCTAAAAGTTAAAGCCATCTAAAGAAGACTAGTTGCACATTTTCTAATGTGGAAGGCATGAGAATGAGTGATAATATATGCAGTTGAGAAACCCAAGACAGATTTTTTAACAGCCCTCTAAAAACTATACTTAGAAATAACCATGATAGGATACAAACATTAATAATAGTCAAAATATTCACTTAATTATATTTGAAATTTGCAAATAGATAAAACTATCACCTGAAATTACATTCCCTGTGAGTAGACCACCCTATTTGCCTTATCTCCTCCCTATCCTCCTATTGAGTAAAAGGGCCCCAAGAATGCCTTTCTTGGACACACATTTCTGTAAATCTGCCGCTGATGATAATGAACTAATAGCATATTAAAAGAGTGGGAGAGTATTTTCAGCTAGAATATGGGTCTTTTTTTAGGGGAATGGGGGGGGGGGGGGGGTTAGTGGATTAAGTATGTAGCTAACTGGCAATAATAATATAATAATGACGTCTTAAAAGCTTACTTTTCCTCTTACAATAATTCTACATTTATGCGTTTTAGTTTGATAATGCAATCAATACAAAATTTTATTACAGAAGTCTTCCATTAATCTTTTGTAACTTTATGTATGTGCCAATAACAATAAGTGTAATTCCATATTGTTAATTTCAAGAAAATTGTAAATGCATATAAACTAAAATTTTAGAAGCAAATATGAATATCTTGAAGGTTATGACCTTTCTTAATTTTTAATAACTTGATTACATCACATATATTTCTTGTTTCCCAGCATGAATGATACCATAAGAATTTTTTTTATAAAAAAAGTTGACATTACAAAAGCAATTATATGGAAAATATGAAAAGTTACAAAAAACATATATAAAAGAATTGGGAACAGATGTGTTATTATCCCACCCTCCGCCATCTTGGATTTTCTTTGGCGAGAAAACCCCTTTTCTGCCAAGTAGTAAATGTCGCCAAGCACCCGTTTATACGCATGTTTGGCTCAACGAAAATAAAATGTAAATAAACAAAATTCGCTAAACTGGCAATCAGTAATCCTTGTATGAGCGCTTCGCGCACATTTAACGGAAAAAAAAAACATCGCCGAATTCAGCATTTCTCGCGATATAGCATTCTCAAAATTCAGCAGTTCTCGTCTTGTAGCAATCTCAAAATGTAAAAAACTCTTAAAACAGCAAAATATACCTAAAAAACAAAACTCGCTAAAGTGGCAATCAGCAATAGTTGTTTGAGCGCTTCGCGCTCATTTACCGAAAAAAAAAAAACATCGCCGAATTCAGCGTTTTTCGCGATATAGCATTCTCAAAATTCAGTAGTTCTCGTTTTGTAGCAATCTCAAAATGTAAAAACTCTTAAAGCAACAAAATATACATAAAATTATCAACATACCTTAACAGACATCTGCTTTCTTAAAACCTACAGCACAAAATATAACACCACAGTCATTTTCCAAAATAGGCTTAATACGCATTGACACGCTATAAACAAACCTCCCTTTCATGTCAAAATTTCCTCATATTTCTTAATTACTTCAGCAAGAGCGTTTAAACAGACTACAGAAACTATAGTCAATGAAATACATCCAATAAATTTAACATAAAAATAAAAAGACAGCCATAGAACACGATATCAAAGAGTATCTGGTACAAGAGTCAAGCAACCGTCAGCAACGACACCCGGCAGTGAAATGAACGTTCACGCTCTCGTGTCGTAAAAAAGGGGGTTGCCATAATAAGTTACTAGACGCCAAACGCCGGGGTTGCCAGAGCGATAAAAATCGCCAAATACTCAACATCGCGGAGGGTGGGATAATAACACATCTTAGCCAAGAATTGTATTAACAGCGCTTAAAATACTGAAAACCTTCAAAATACAAGAAATACACAAAATGTTAACATCCACACCCTATTAGTTACAAATCAAAGGCAGAAATATTACTTTAAAATACTACAGTAAAGGCTTCTGTAAAATAAAATCTGTAAACATCTCATAAAAAACCATTCTGTATGCACAATTAAAATGCTATAGTAGGATACTTACCTTGCGAGCATAATCTTCAAACATTAAACCAACTGGCACTACAATGGATTGACGAGGTGAAAGCCAAAATGGCCTACAAAGGAAAAAAAAAATCACTGTTGATCTAATGAATTTTGATATTTATTATGAGATAAACAGTTTATTAATTTGATAAATATTATAGAGATGTAACAAACAGCAATTTGGCTGAATACCAAATATTTGCCCAAATTTTAGGTCGAACAGTATTATTATTTTTTTTTAAAGCATTTTGATTATATATACATAGATACATACATATATTTATTTAAAAATAGAAATAAAATTAAACACAAATTCAAATTGTTTTAATTATTATACGTTTAAAAATTTTAACAGCTTAATGTTTATTTCGTAATATTTTAAATACCTTGAATTGTAAAACATGGCTTTTACTAAATCTAAATTACCAATAGTATAATTTTATTTATCTATAATCTATAATAGATACTTGCAATTCATATGCATTTTATATAATCATATTAACACTGTTAAATGTGTTATTTAAATTTATTATTTTTTAATTTAGAAAACTTATTTCATCACAAAAAATTAAAAATGTGCATGTTATCTTGTAATAATTAGACATATCAAATTGACTTTCTGTAAGTAGAATTGTATGTTAGTTTCATTAAAATAATTCTTCACTTCTACTATTCAGTGATACTTTTATCCTTTCTTACATTAAAAATTAATGAGTCCCTCACAATTATTAGTATTTCCCATGATTCACAGTGAGTTACCTCCAGAAATTGCCCAAGATAAAGTAAATTTGATTATAAGGAGTTTGTACTGCTACTAGTCAATAAATGTGTGGGAATTGGTCTTATATAAAACTAGTTTCCAGTCTTTAAATACACTGTATATAATTTAAATTACAAATTGCATATTTAACAAAAATTTTAAGTTATAATTAAAAGTTATATTTTGAGTATTTAATGAAGTCCGAGAAGTTCATCAATCTAAAAAAATCACTGAATTTTGTAAAATATTCAAAAATTTGGGAAACTGACAAGATGCAAAAAATCTTTACATTTTCACCTTGCCAATGAGACTGATTGTTGCTAAACAGGTAGTTTCTTAGCAAACGTTAGCCACTGTATATGAATTAACAATAGTGATTTCATCTTTTAATCAACCAGAGCCTTTGAACCAAACACAGTTTGAGACAACCAACTAATTTACTACTCCCTTTATGCAATAATAATTGGCTTGGCCCTATTTCAGCCTGCACAGAAAACAACAACAACAAAAAAAAAAAAAACAAGGAAGCATATTTTGAGACACAAAATTTATCTAAGTTGAAATTGTATAAACGAACACAGAGATTTGATAATTTCTGATTCAGTATGTTATCAGCTGAATAAAGAACTTGTAATGTTTCAGTACTTGTTATTTAGGTGTTGATGATATTATACCACGGCAAAAGTGATATCGAGAAAAATTTTTATTAACCCTAGAATTACTGGAAATTTTACTCAAGTATTATAAAAATATTCTACACCAGAATCTTTATTTAAAACTATTTAACTTATTACTGTCTGATTTATATATTTTATTTAGTTTATTAAAAAAAAATTCTGCTTTGAATAAATATTTAGAATGTACAGTTATGGAAAAAAAAAGTAAACACCCCCTACTAACTCCTCAACAAATTATCGTAGAAGGAAGTTACTGGAACCGAACGATTGGAAATAAAGTCTACTTTTAAATGATATAGATAAAATTTGCTTAGGGGGCCATCTACATATTAAAACGAACCGTAACTTTGTTTTTTTCAATAGCAGTACACAATTCTGACAACATAAATAAACTCTACACCCTTCAATTAGCCTAAAAACAAATTTTTATGCAATTCGTACCATAAATTTCTGAGAAATTAATTATTTTAAAATGAGCATATTTTAAGGGCTGTATCCAAATTGAAGTTCGGAACTCGATTGTTAACCGAGAGAGCCCTCATCTTGATCAAGGCACCTTAAGAAGTCAATGAAACCTGCTAGATTACACAACAGCAAAAGAAATTTCAAAATATCTAGTCACTCCTATTATAGGCGGCCCCTTAAACCATCATTTTGCCGTTTTTCAAGCATAATTTGAAAACTACTTGGAAGAAAAATGTGAAAATTTGGATTTCCATAAAGCAGGACTTAATAAATCTAATTTCATCAAAAAAATTGTAGGTTGCAATTCATAATTTTTTCAAGTATTAATTTCATAAATCATAATTCATATCATAAAGTTTTAAAAATTGCAATTTCAGCGTATTTATGTTTGGGTATATTAGTATTATTGCTACACAAAAAAGTAGCTCATTAGGAGCATAATTTCTGGAGATATAAATAAAAATATGAAAATGTAACATTAGAAGCATTAAATTTTGAATGGTTATAATTCAAAAACTTATCATTTAAATGACTTGAAATTCGGTGTCTAGGCATAGTTTGAACCGAAGATTTGAAATATCTCATTAAAATTGGGTATTGTCATTGAAAAAAAGGAAGTTTGGATTTGTTTTAATATGTAGATGGCCCCCTAAGCAAATTTTATATACATCATTTAAAAGTAGACTTTACTTCCAATCGTTCGGTACCAGTAACTTTCTTCTATGATAATTTGTTGAGAAGTTAGTAGGGGGTGTTTACTTTTTTTTTTCCATGACTGTACATGTTGGGTCAATTGCACCCGTATGGTAGGTGGAGGGTTAAGAAGAATTGTTTATGGGATAACATGAAGAAATTGTGGTTACAAGAATTATTTTTATGATGCAATGCAACCACATGGGGGCATAAGCTTATAACTGCTGCAGATCTTAAAATGCTTTCAAATTCTTATTTATGAAATTCTTATATTTCAATTTAAGAAGATTTTTTCAAATTATTAGAGCTTTGAAAGATAAGATATATTTTAATGATTTTTCTAAATTTCTGAAGAAGGAATTATCTAATTTGTGTAAAAGAAATGTAAAAGAACCAATCAATTTAGCAATTTTTCAGAACAATGCAGAACTTGAAGTTTGCTTCTGCAACGGCTGTAGTCAAGGAATATTTGGTTCAATACAGAACTGGGTAAATGTTAATATTTATACCACTTAAATTTAACTAAACTATAAATTATAGCTAACTATTAATATGCAGCACTTAATTATTAATGCATTATAATATGTTCCATTTACTTCTGCATATTGATTTCCTTGCAAAACCATCAAAATTATTTGAAGT
Source organism: Maratus speciosus (assembly GCA_963932465.1). NCBI lineage: Eukaryota > Metazoa > Arthropoda > Arachnida > Araneae > Salticidae > Maratus > Maratus speciosus. The sequence continues at coordinate 34,563,308 of OZ010792.1, forward strand.
TTAGCATAATAAATTTTAATATAGATAAAAAGCACACCTTTTGTAATCTAATTGTATTAAATTTGTGTAAATTTGTGCCACGTTAAACATTCAACCCTAGTCATTAGTAATAAAAATCAAGGATATTTTTAAAAAGAAAGTCACAGGAAAATCAGGAAACTTTTCTTCTAAATTTTTGTAGTCACGCTGTATTCAGCCAACTACTATTCAGTATTCATCAAAAGGATTGAATATTTGTTACATCCCTAATAAATAAATATAACAGTCCAATGACAGAAACCATGCAGCATGGCAGCAGGTGCTGCAGATTACTTTTAATAGATTAAAAAACTAAACATTTCAGATAATTTCTTACCATGTTTTCAATGAGAGTAAATAAAAAATATAATAAATTATTTTAAAAGTTTCAGTTGTGTTTAAGTTATTTTTAGGGTTTCGTTCATCTCACAAAACCCTATTCGTCTCGCTCCTCTGTCTGTCTGTCTGTCCGCCACAGAGCCCGTTCTCAGAAACTATACATGTTGGAGACATGAAATTTTGGGTACTTACAGCTGAACACCTCACATTATACGACAAATGATAAAATTTTGAAAAAGTCATATATTTAACCCCTTGAGCTCCCGCATGTGTATTTTAAACAATTCTTTCTAAGTGAACCGTAATTAGGTTGGAGGAGTGAAATTTTGCATACTTATAGCTGAATACCTCACATCAAACGACAAATCCTAAAATTTTGAAAAAGTCGTACATTTAACCCTTTGCGCTCCCACTTGTGTATTTTAAACAATTCTTTCTAAGTGAACCCTAATTAGGTTGGAGGAGTGAAATTTTGCATACTTATAGCTGAATACCTCACATAAAACGACAAATCATAAAATTTTGAAAACGTCGTACATTTAACCCTTTGGGCTCCCACATGTGTATTTTAAACTATTCTTTCTAAGTGAACCCTAATTATGTTGCAGGAGTGAAATTTTGCATACTTATAGCTGAATACCTCACATCAAACGACAAACCATAAAATTTTGAAAAAGTCGTACATTTAACCCTTTGGGCTCCCACATGTGTAATTTAAACAATTCTTTCTAAGTGAACCCTAATTAGGTTGGAGGAGTGAAATTTTGCATACTTATAGCTGAATACCTCACATCAAACGACAAACCATAAAATTTTGAAAATGTCGTACATTTAACTCTTCGGGCTCCCACATGCGTATTTTAAACAATTCTTTCTAAGTGAGCCCCTAATTAGGTTGGAGGCGTGAAATTTTGCATACCCATAGCTGAACACCATCATGCGACAAATCATAAAAAATTGGAAAAGTCGTACATTTAACCCTTTGGGCTCCCACATGCTTTTTTTAAGCAATTCTTTCTAACTGAGCCCCTTATTAAATTGGAGATTTGAAATTTTGCATACTTATAGCAGAACACCTGAGGCCAGGCGACAAATCATAACTTTTGAAAAAGTCTCACGTTTAACCCTTTGAGCTACCACATATGTATTTTAAGCAATTCTTTTTAACAGAGCCCCTAATTAAGTTGGAGACATGAATTTTTGCTGAATACCTCAGAACACACGACAAATCCTAAAATTTTCTAAAAGTCTTATATTATTTACTACTTTGTGCTCTAACTTGTATATTTTAAGCAATTTTTCTAATCTCTGCCCTTTTCACCCGGGGAGCACTTTTCCAACTTTTGCCGACACCCCTTTGACCATTCTTTCATATTATGCACCATAGCCTTACATATTTTAGTTCCACTTTTTACCAATAGGGGTGCCTACTTATCTCGGGTGCTATGGGCCCAATCCCCTCGACTAATATATCTACGGATAGTATGTAAAACGGAGTTTCGTTCGGATAGAGGTTTGTTTAGAATAGAGTGCGCCCCTGGTTGCGAAATGTGGAACTAACAGATTTATCAAAAGGATAAAGTGTTTTTAGGGTTTCGTTCATCTGACGAAACCCTATTCGTCTCGCTCCTCTGTCTGTCTGTCTGTCACAGAGCCTGTTCTCAGAAACTATACATGTTGGAGACATGAAATTTTGGGTACTTATAGCTGAACACCTCACATCATACGACAAATCATAAAATTTTGAAAAAGTCGTACATTTAACCCTTTGGGGTCCCACATGTGTATTTTAAACAATTCTTTCTAAGTGAGCCCCTAATTATGTTGGAGGCATGAAATTTTGGGTACTTATAGCTGAACACCTCACATCAAATGACAAATCATAAAATTTTGAAAATACTGTACGTTTAACCCTTTGGGCTTCCGCATGTTTATTTTAAGCAATTCTTTCTAAGTGAGCCCCTAATTATGTTGGAGGCATGAAATTTTGGGCACTTATAGCTGAACACCTCAGATCAAATGACGAACCATAAAATTTTGAAAATGTCGTACGTTTAACCCTTTTGCCTTCCGCATGTGTATTTTAAACAATTCTTTCTAAGTGAGTTCCTAATTAGTTTGGAGGCGTGAAATTTTACATACTTATAGCTGAACACCTCAAATCAAACGACAAATCATAAAATTTTGAAAATGTATTACGTTTAACCCTTTGGGGTCCCACAAGTGTATTTTAAACAATTCTTTCTAAGTTAGCCCCTAATTAGTTTTGAGACGTGAAATTTTGCATACTTATAGCTGAACACCTCAAATCAAACGACAAATCATAAAATTTTGAAAATGTCGTAATTTTAACCCTTTGGGGTCCCACATGTGTATTTTAAACAATTCTTTCTAAGTGAGCCCCTAATTAGTTTGGAGACGTGAAATTTTGCATACTTATAGCTGAACACCTCACATCAAATGACAAATCATAAAATTTTGAAAATGCTGTACGTTTAACCCTTTGGGCTTCCGCATGTTTATTTTAAGCAATTCTTTCTAAGTGAGCCCCTAATTATGTTGGAGGCATGAAATTTTGGGCACTTATAGCTGAACACCTCAGATCAAACGACAAATCATAAAATTTTGAAAATGTACTACGTTTAACCCTTTGGAGTCCCACAAGTGTATTTTAAACAATTCTTTCTAAGTTAGCCCCTAATTAGTTTGGAGACATGAAATTTTGCATACTTATAGCTGAACACCTCACAAAATTTTGAAAATGTCGTAAGTTTATGTGCATTTTAAACAATTCTTTCTAAGTGAGCTCCTAATTATGTTGGAGGCATGAAATTTTGGGTGCTTATAGCTGAACACCTCACATCAAATGACAAATCATAAAATTTTGAAAATGTCGTACGTTTAACCCTTTGGGGTCCCACATATGTATTTTAAACAATTCTTTCTAAGTTAGCCACTAATTAGTTTGGAGACATGAAATTTTGCATACTTATAGCTGAACACCTCACATCAAACGACAAATCACAAAATTTTGAAAATGTCGTAAGTTTATGTGCATTTTAAACAATTCTTTCTAAGTGAGCTCCTAATTATGTTGGAGGCATGAAATTTTGGGTGCTTATAGCTGAACACCTCACATCAAACGACAAATCATAAAATTTTGAAAATGTCGTACGTTTAACCCTTTGGGCTTCCGCATGTGTATTTTAAACAATTCTTTCTAAGTGAGCTCCTAAGAGGTTGCATACTTAGGTTGGAGGCGTGAAATTTTGCATACTTATAGCTGAACACCTCACATCAAACGACAAATCATAAAATTTTGAAAAAGTCGTACATTTAACCCTTTGTGCTCCCACATGTGCATTTTAAACAATTCTTTCTAAGTGAGCCTCTATATAAGTTGGAGGCGTGAAACTTTGCATACTTATAGCTCAACACCTCAGATCACACGACAAACAATAAATTTTGAAAAAGTTTTATGTTTAACCCTTTCAACTCCAACTTGTGTATTTTAAGCCATTCTTTCTAACTGAGCCCCTAATTAAATTGGAGATTTGAAATTTTGCATTCTTATTGCAGAACACCTGAGGCCAGGTGACAAATCATAAAATATTGAAAAAGTCTTACGTTTTTAACCCTTTGAGCTACCGCATATGTATTTGAAGCAATTCTTTCTAAGAGAGCCCGTAATTAAGTTGGTGACATGAAATTTTGCATACGTATAGCTGAATCCCTCAGACCACACGACAAATCATAAAATTTTCAAAAAGTCTTTTATTATTTACTCCTCTGGGCTCTAACTTGTGTATTTTAAGAAATTTTTCTAACCTCTGCCCTTTTAACCCGGGGAGCACTTTTATTATTCTGGGTTTCTATTTTATATTTCTGGGACGCCGTGCCCAGAAATATTTGGTTTGTTATTGAAAAAAAAAAAAAAAAAAAAAAAAAATGGATATTAGCAATTTTTATTTATTATTTTTTTCTTAAGCAAAATGATAATTTATGCTAATTTTAAGAAGATCCATTTCACTTACATTCATAAGCCGTGTAGGACCTCCCTTAAAATTTTTTTTGTCCTAAACCATGTGTGAAACCTTGGTAATGAACAGGAAGAAAATTAGCAGACGAGACAGCTTGTTGTAAATCAGAGAGAATAGAAAATGCCTCTCATCATCATTCTTTTGGATACTTCTAGGATAGATGTGCCAATAAGTAATATATGGGTTTATCCCTGTTATTTCAAATTATTTTGATTCATAATGGAAAATTAATGTTACTATGAGATTGATGAAATATTGCTTTTAGATGGATGCTGTACAAATAAAATACTATACAAATTAGAACATAATAATTATAACTGTTAATTGAAAAAAGCCTGCTTTTAGCTAAATGTTTTAAATTGGATTTTAGCTTAGCAAAAATCCACAAAAACACCTACTCTATGAAAAGATGCATTCCCATGAATATTTTTTCCAACTACAGCACTGCCAAGAACAACCTAAAGACTAAGACAACCGTATAAGCTGTTTTATAAACTTTGTGCTCAAAGAGGACTTAAAAGAGAAAAAAAAAACTTAAATTAATAATTTTAACATGTTCAGTAGGAAAATATATAAGATTTTAATGTAACTGAGAAAAAACTAGAAAATGGAGATTGTCTGTTTGTTGACAGATTTCAGTTTAGCACCATAATGCCATATTTTATGGTTAATCTGATCTTAAGATTAATCTTCCATAATCGGGTGCATACCCAATTAGTATATTTGAGCAAATGTGGTTTGGCACAAAAATGTTGCTTGAAATCTCTAGTGATATTCACATCCATTTTGAAGTACAAAAGTAGTCATGATGTCAATGATTGAAAACAGATCCACAAGATTGTGTTAAAAAAAAAAAAAAAAAAAAAAAAAAGCTTTTCAATTTGCTATGGAAATTAATTGCTAATTGTAGCATTTCACCTGTACTTAGCTGCTTTTCAATATTGTAGCAAACAAATGTTCATTGTTGAGATAGATAAAAAAATCCATACTTGAAAATTATTTAAAAATCCATAAAATGAGACTAAATTGAGCATTTGAAAATAAGTATATTTGGTACAGATGTCATATTCGGATGTCATTGCACGATTTTTTTCGGTTGCCAATTTGGCGAAAACATCAACAGCATAAACAACATAATCCGGGTTACCACATCAAGCAAAATAACAACACTTTAGTGCAAGCTAAGTACCTGTTGCCTATATGATATTGGCGACAGAAAAAAATCGCGCCAATATGGGGCGAATATGACATCTGTACCGTATATTTTTATTTTATTTGATGATGTAAAAATATAAATTATGCCATGTTTAGAAGTGACGTAAGAGGAAAAAAGAAATAAAGCTATGGCTGCAGTCATTGCTACCACCGTTCTACATTTCTAAAAATAGCAACTGGCTGTTATCCAAAAGCAAACTATGATTTTCTTTTTGTATAGGATAGAAAACTCATAGCAAAATAAATAGAATTGTCATTAACAAAAGAGAATGCAAAAAACATTTTTTATTTGGTAATATTGTTCTTTAACCTAGCCTAAGTGAATAAATAATTGAGCTAATCAACCAAGATATATAATTTCTAAATATATCTGATAATATTAACAAAGTTCCGTTGCATTTCAGATAAGATATTTCTTATCTAATTACATAACAGGACAAATTATATTGAGAGAAACCAGTGAGAAATTTTTTTTCAATAATTATTTAATAGTTATAAATAAATAAATAAACACAAGACATGTTTTTTACGTTTCATTTTGATATAAAAAAACAAAAACAAACAAACCATAAGGCTATTTTTTTAACAATTTTATTTTTACATGATAGACTGGACCTTAATCTACATTTCAATATAATTTCCCCCTATATTAAGGCACTTATTGTATCGTATCCATCCCATTTTACCCCATCCTCATAGGGGCCTGCTGTGTTAATCACTGCATCACCGTCAAGTTGTTGAAGCACTGACAGCAAGATGATTCTTTAAGAGCAGGAACAAATGGTAGTTACTTAGCACTGGGCCAGAGCTAGAAAGTAATGAAGTTGTTCCCAACCATATGACGAAATGAGTTTCTGGGTACGATAAGCCATGTGTGAACAAGCATTGTCATGAAGCAAAATAATTTCTCTACTGAGCACGCCAAGTCTTGTTTTAGATTGCGCAACACAGTTTACAACAATGATGACACTAAAATGGTAGTAGTGATGCAGTGGTTAGCACAGCAGGGGGCAGATTTCTATGAAAATGGTATACAAAAGCTGGTCGTGCGGTACGATAAGTGTTTTAACATAGGCAGAAATTGTGTTGAAAAGTAGATTTATGTGCAAGCGTTCATGTAAAAATAAAACTGTTAAAAAATGTCCCTGTGTTTTTTAATATCAAAATGGCACTTACTTAAAGAATACACTTCTTATAAGATCCTCAAAGTTTAAGACAATTTTGTAGCACATAAACTTAAATTCACAGTAAATCTCTTTATAAATGTTGAAAATGAAGAAAATCGAGAGGGGTGAGTGAAATATATATATATATATAGAGAGAGAGAGAGAGAAGAAAAGAAATAAAATAGATATTACACGATAGCAATTGACAATGCATTTAATATAGCATCTCAATGTTGTAGTTTGTAGTGCTCCTTATTTGTACAGATAAAATAGTTTCAAGAGTATCCATCGATTTCATAAAAATTTGGAGATGATACAAACTCGTGAGAGTTATTCTCTCTGCAGCTTCCATTATAATTTATTCTAAAGACAATTTATATAAAGAAAATGCTACTGCCATAGGTACAGGTAAATTAAATCAAATTTGATTATTACTGACATATAAAATTTCAAATACCGCCCCCCCCCCCCCCTCCCCAAGAAAAAAAAAAATGAAACTATCTAATTTCTGTTTGAGCAATAAAATTGTTCAGGTTATAAGTTTAGATTTAAGAAAAATGTATTCTACAGTTTCTCATTTGACACTGCACCATGTAGCTGAAGTTGCACTGCACTCCCAAGGAAGGTCTCCTTAAAGCACATCCTCAGAATATTTTGAAAAAATGCTATTGAAACTACTAATGTATGCAATAAATGATCAATCAAATTTAGTGGTGGGATTCCAGTGAAAAATCTGTAAAAAAAAAAAAATTATATATATATATCTCCGAATATTTGGTGTGGAAAGACCAATGCGCTACGCGATTTGGTGAGCAGCACTTTTCCTCCTCAAACACAAACTATTGCTGAAAAATGGGGAAAACATTTGGATTTATATATTTTCTTAAGAGATTTCCAATTTGATATGTTTGCAAACAAAAATTAAATAATGCATACGAAAGTCAACAGATCGGATTTGAGAACGGCCTTAAAATATAAAAGAATAGATATTGTGTTTACCATTTTCCACCATAACTTTCAGTAAGAATAGCTATCATTCTTTCCACAGATCCCAAAATAGCTCTATGAATAATTACAGGTCTTTTTTTCTCGCCAGAAACACTAAAAGAGTTTAAATAAATGGTATTAGCATTAAGACAAATTTTAGTAACTATTAGTAAAAAAAGATGAAATAAGTCAGCACCTGTCATACTGCAGATTAAATCTGATTGGTAGCTGGAAATCTAACTGAATAGTAGCACACTGATGTTGTCTTCTAAGAGCATCCATAATAGTAATGTCAATCTAATTTAGAAGGGAGAAAAGTATATATGTAATAATGGGTCACTGTTGCAAGTGAAAATTAAATATTTGTATGATAAAAAAAAAAAAAAAAAAAAAAAAAATTCTAACAATAATTTTGCACGATAATTAAAAAATAGATTATTGTTATTTTTATAATTATTCTTACAAAAACATTAAGAAAAATAATAGTAGAGACAAAGCAAAATTTAAAACTAGGAAATGAATTAGACAGAGGAATGTATAAATCATAGTACTTTCACTTTGGTATTAAAAATAACATTACAAAGACGAATTTAGCTCAATATATCATTGAGGATGCAAATTATTTATCTGAAAAATCTAAATGTTCTTCATTACTGTTAGATCCGTAAATCAATATTTATAGAATCATCGTATAAATCCGAAAAATATAGTTTCCTTTGGGAGTGAATTGAGGGGTTGACTTATACACTGAATATATTGGAAAATATGTCAGATTAAAACAAATAAATCATAGTTTTGTTTATTTTGTGTGATTAATGTAACATGATTCAAAACTTCTTACCTTAGGTCCATAAAATGCTCCATCTCCAGGATTTAGAGTCCAAGGTTCTCCAAAAGCATCTAAACCTTCCGATAATTGCTAAAAATTTAAAGAGTCAGTTAGAGAGATATAAAATAGGCTAATTTGTAAAACATTGAAGAAATGTTAAACAAATCTGTAAGATAAAAAGAGGTTAATATATGAAAGAAGGATAGATCTTTACAATCAAATCATTTCATTTTTTAGTGCTATTTAAGATTTATAAATTTTATAAAATTGGTAGCACCTTGTTTAGATATTTCATATATTTTTTAGGTTAAATATGCCCAAGACAGTCAGATTTATATATACTTTTAAATAGTTTCACATATAAAGGTTTCTTCATGTGACATATAGCACAGCGAATTGAAATACAAGACAATGATAAAAAAAAAAAAAAAAAAAAAAAAAGATGCCAAAATATTTTTAAATATATATATATATATTTTTTAAATTGGAGCCTTTTTCAAATCTTTATTATATTGTTTACTTCTGCATTGCATTTCCATGTGTTTATTTTCTAGCACACACATCAGCTGATAAGCTTTTCTACGACTGATGTGTTTTTGCAAAGGACTACTTCCTTTTGATATCATCACAAAACGAGATCTTTTGCTGACAAGTCATAAAATACAGCTTAGCGTGTTTTACTAAAAATACTCAACTAATTTCGTCAATTTTATTTCCAAATATACCACTAGATATTTTCAAAGTTGTTTAGTAAAAGAAGAGGGTTTCACATTGCAGTAATAAAAAACACATTGCAAGCAAATTTTACAAAATTTCATATTTTGATTGTATTAATTGTAATATTGAAAGAATAAAAATATAGAATGAATAAGGATTTTTTGTAGAGCAATTACATACATTATACATATTTAGTGCATTTAAATACACAGACATATGAAAAGCATAAGAAAAAACATTAGAACAAGTTCAAAAGTGAAGAAAGTAGCTACATTATAATGATGTAAACATTCTTTTAAAGTGAAAAATAACAGAAAAATATTAAGTAAAAATTCAATTTGAAAGGACAATTACCTTCTCAGCATCATTCCACATTTCAATATCCCCCAGGAAACCTTCAGGCCTTGTAGCTAATTTGAGCTGAAATGTGAACCCAAAGACACCATAGACATGCTTCAGGAAATCAAGGGCACCGCCAAGCTCACTTGAAATCTAAAAATTATAGAATAGGTAAAATGTTTAACAGTTCAGAAACCTGATATAGTAAACAGAAATTGGTACTACAGTAGACTCCCTCAAATCCGCACACCTTGGGACCAGAGGTTGTGTAGATTTTAGAAATTTGCGTATTTCTGATCATTGCTTTGTTTACATTTTTAAATCAGTAATTTGAATGTAATAACATAATCAAAATTATAATGAATGCTTGCAATGTAATACAATATTAAAATAATTAAGTAATAAACTAAAATGATAAAAAGTAAGATAATTTTAAAAATGATTAAATGATTAAAAGCAAAGGTCAACTAAATATTTAATAATGTATAATTAAATATTCATAATAAAGATGAGACATATTTTCCTTGAATTATTCAATGAAACTTTTCTCCTAAAGCAGTGTTTATCAACCTGTGTGCCACGAGGTTTTTTGACAAATAATTAAAAATGTATGGTGTCGTATCAAGGATATAACATTTTCTATTTATCATGTGCTTAACCCCTTAACTGTTTTTTTTTTTTTTTTGACACCATAAATTAAAAATAGGGGATAAACACCACTTTTTCCTTACTAAAATATTTGCCTTATACAATCAAAAAATATGTGACAATTAATAAAGATAAATTTAAAGTTACAAATTAGTGGTATCAAAAAGTTTATAATAACGAAGCAAGCAAAGTCTTCTTTCCCGAACATAGTTTGGATTTTCCTTAGCTTTCAGTTGACGATTATGAATGATTAACGAACCCATTTGTTATTTGCAAGACACCAAATTTGAGAACCGAAAAAGAACACCTTATTGTTTTGAAAAACAATGAGTTTTACCTTTCAACAATCTTCGGGAAAAATTTGAATGAGTTTTGGCTTTCTGTAAGAAATATGTCCCCACAATCAGCTTGAAAGCTATTAAAATTCTTCTGCCCGCTGAATCTTCATGGTTCTGTGAATTAGGATTTTCAGCATTGACAGAAATCAAGTCCAAAAAGCAAGTAAGACTTTTAAAAGTTGACGACGAAATGTGAACTTGTCTTGTGACTTTAGAACTTTGTATTTATTTAAATTGTTCAAGAAAACATGCTGTGTCCTCCCATTGAATACATTTTGTAAATAAATTAATTTTTTTGCATCATGTAACTAAATTTTTTATATTCAGGCATGCCGCAAATAATTGCTGATATTTTTAGTGTGCCGTCAACCAAAAGAAGGTTGAGAAACACTGTCCTAAAGATAGGTACCCTATTAATTCACATCAAAATTATAAAGTAAGGAAGATTTATTTCATGTTTAGCTAGTCTTAATAACAAAAAAAAAAAAAACCTTGATTAATACATAAATGTATGTTGTAAACAGATTGTGATTACCAGTGATATCAGCATATCGTGATTTTTTTTCAGAAATAATTTTATACTTCCTTCTTTAAAAATTATGAGTTCAGTCATATTATTGAGAATTGCATACTAAAATACATACAGAATAATATAAAACTAAAAAATTCTGTAATTTTTCCCCTACATCTGAGCTGAAAGTTTCATTGTTTACATCTGCAATGATGTGCAGATTTTGGGTGTTTGCTGATTTTAGGGTTGCAGATTTGAGGGAGCCTACTGTACTATCATAGTTTTCAAATACATAAATGACTTTTTAAAACATAATTTTGTCATCTAATTTAAATTTATAATGGAAGAAATGAAAAAAAGAAAAAATTAAAGATTTTACATTTTAATCTAAATGTGAAAACATAATTAGAAAGACACACAAGAGAACAACTGATTGTAATATCTAATTTCAGCTGCAGTAATATTTAAAAAAAAAAAAAAAAAAACATTTCTTCATACTTTCTGTATACTTTATAGTAATAATTAATCTATATTAAAAAACAAAAACATGTCTGTGAGTAGTATAGATAACATCATATTGATGTTGGCAACTACCTGAATAAAAAATTTCTTTTTATCAGAATTAAAAAAAAAAAAAAAAATTAAATACCACACAATTTAAATTTTACACCATCAAACAGAGAAAAAAAATGCACTTTCAAATGCAATTTCTTTAAAAACTGGATTTTTAAAATAATTTTCAAGCATGAATTTTTTAAAATTTATCTCAAAAATAAATGTGCAACCCAATTACGGAAGATAACACGTTTTCACTTAGAACAATATAAAAAATTCAGCATTTGTTTGTTTCCATGTTATATTCCATAACTAAATTGCCAAATGAAATCAAAACTTTATAAATAAATTAATAAATCATAAATTTAAGAAACATAATTGAAATACAAACTGAAATAATCAAAATAAAAAAACTTGTTACAAACAGAAAGTTTTGTGACTATCATATATTTTAAGCCTCTAGTTTTAATATCTTTTTAATGTTTTCTTTGTAAATGAAAATTTTGCTTGTTTCATAGTATATAAACATCTCTTATGATAATAGGCTTGGTATTGTTACAAAGTGTAAAATTTATCTTTATTAATGACTTCAACCCATTAATGACTTCTAATAATTTAAATTACATTTCTACTGGTTCAAGATTTCTAATGTTTTTTAATTTAATTAAATAATTTATCAAGGTTAATGAAATCAATAATTCAGAGAATTCCTACTATAACAATCTTTTAACTTACTTCAATATTGAAATTAAATAATCAATTTTAGTTTTAATTAAATGATTTTAACTCAGAATCAACTATAATAATTACATAATTTTAAATAAGCACCCCTTAATTTCAATTCAGTGTGATTTCCTATTTCAGAATTTCTAAATGAATTAATTTCATTCAAGATCTTCTATCAGCAACACTCAATTTTATGTTTCAATTCATCGAACTCCGTAGTAAGTGCATACTAAAACATACTACCCACATACAAACTGAATTCCTTCATTTGAAAACTGTTGCCACACCAAGAAATATCATAAAAAAATTAGAGTTGCATAACTGTAATTCTGATTTTAACTACTTTTACACATAAGAGAGTATTTTTCATGGTATCTTGACATTCTGAGCTGGCATGTAAGGCAGAGAAGAGCAAAAAAAGTTTGTTTGTGTGCAGGGTTGGCTGCTATCAGTCGACTCAGGTGAAGTTTATCAAACTAAATTCTTTTTTGAATGAATTTAAAGCAAAATAAGGATTTTATGATTGGATTAAATAAAATTCACCGTTGCTTTAATCGTATCATAATATTCCTGATCCAAAGATGCTGAGCAAGATGGTAGTTCTAAATAATCAACCTGGATGCAGGGGATAGGCTGGAGATATGTGAATTTATATTCAGACTTTGGTCGACTCTCACCATAAATTGACATTGTCTTTTCATGGAATGGCTGTAATCATCAATTTTTCACAACGGAAAATGTAAGTTATTGAAATGCACTTTCTAAGTGTCACCAAAGAAATCAAATAACTAAAAATCGACTTGGCGGAGAAATGCAAGATTACCCTTCAGCAAATTTGTGAGCTTCCCCAATGATCTTAAATCATCAGTGTTAATCCAGTGAATTGGTGACTGCAGCAAATTGATCTCATATTCCAATATTTTTGATAAATCATCATCTGAATATTTTGTATAATTATTCATAATTCAAAATACATAAAAATCGTCATTTTCCAGAAACATTATTTACTCAATTTTTATTTGGATTATGACTGATACAAAAAATTCCCAAAAATAGAAATAGCGATTAACCATAAAAAATGCATAAACTGTATGCAAGAATATTTAATTGATATACCTGTTCCATTATTTTTATAATTGACTAACAAAACCTGCAGCTTTGCTCGTGTAATAGTTGAAATATGCCAAGTGATATTTGTATAATTTTTATTAGAAGAAATTATGCTTTTAGGAATAATTCAAAAATTACTAATTAAGCCACAGTTAGACTAAACTTCAATATTACACTGCATTAGGCAGAAATGAGACTTAAATTAATAAGAACTAAAACAAATTCTAAATAAATGATAATTTAGAAAGTATTTTGAAGCTTTTATATTCATTTCATACACTCATTTCAGTATTCATTTGAAGTTTTGAATTTTTTAGAAACCGTTCTTAGTATGCATTTTCATCTTAAAATTAACCATCATGTTAAATTCCAAGCTTCTTGTCTAACGCTCTACCACCTCTCTGGTGATACAGGCATTAACATAAAATGCCTCTGTTGAAACAAAGGCTGTTACCATTAATTTGCAAACATTAATTTTGAAATCGGTTTGATATTTCCTAATGTTCAATAGAAAAATTTTAAAGGCTTTTTTAGAGCATTTGTTGTTCCTGCAAAAACCCCAGGTGGTAGCGGCACCGGCCATAAAATATAGCCAGTGCAGGATCAGAGACTGTCAAAATTGATTCACAACCATTACTTTAGTAATAGATTTATTATTTCTTGAGATTGCATAGCAATTGCAATTTAGGTCTTTTTTAGAACACTTTTCACTCCGTCTTTTCGCTTCACTTTAGTAATAGATTTATTATTTCTTGAGATTGCATAGCAATTGCAATTTAGGACTTTTTTAGAATGCTTTTCACTCTTCCTTTACACTTCACTCGTTTTAAATTTAGAATTTATTTTAGATTGTTCTTAGACTGCATTTATATTTTAAATCTAACTACCATGCCATATTTAAAGTTTCTAGCCTCTTCAGTATCATGGAAATCTCAATTTAGAACACTTTTTGCACCTGCAACCCTCTGGTGGTAGTGGCACTGACATAAAATGTAGCTTATGTTTGAGCAGGTTCAATCGCCACCAATTTGGAATACTGCGAAAAAAAGAGAAAAGGTATGCTACACTTCAGTTTCTGTTTACCTCTCCTTATTGTGTGATTTTTTAGACATTATTCTATTTTTCTCATTTGTCTACATTGCATTAAAAAAAAAGTTACTGCCCGAATTAAAATACATTTTTCCATTATTTTCATGTTTCTTTTTTTATACAAATTTCATGTGTTTAAGTGTAACAATGAGACCTTCTTAAATGGAAGTTTCACTGTAATAAAATCTAAACAGAAAATATGTAGAAAAAATTACCTGCTCTGGTGTACAAAATATATGAGCATCATCTTGCTGGAATCTTCTAACTCTAGTTAATCCAGTCAAAGCTCCAGAAATTTCATTACGATGCAATACGCCAAAGTCAGCCATTCTTAATGGCAGTTCTCGCCAGGATCTTGGACGATGATCAAATATTAAACTAAAATAGAGTTTAAGAGAAATGAGTTAATAAAAACAGGTCTATCACATGATAAAAATAATTACAATGCTTTTTGTGTTTCATTGTAGCATTTAAGAAAACCTGGTATTTGTAATGTGACTCTGGATTAAATAAATTGGAATATGAATTTAAAGTGGAAATCCATCAAAAATTGAAATATTTATATTGAAGGAAATTGAATTAAAATATCTCAAATTTATGAACCCAAAGCCACGCACTACAGACGGTCTCGCAAAGTGGCCAGTACAAATGCATTAGATTTAAATGGAAAATTTGAATTTAAAATTTATTAACTTTCAGTTATTATTAAATATTATTTAAGTATTAATTAGAATTTATATAGAAAAGTTTCGGCCAAACATTAAGTATGACATTAAATTATTTCAATTTTAAGACTGGCCAAGGATAATTCTAAATAATGTATTAGATGAATAAATTTGCATCTATACTAATAAAACAAAGTTTCACTCTGTGTGTGTGTCTATGTGCGATGACTAGCAAAATCTACGGCACGTACAAGGCTAAAATTTTTTGTGAAAATAGTCCAACGCCTATCCTAATGTACCTGGTTTTCAGATTTTTAAAATTTTAATTATTAGCTGAGTAATTAATTTACAAATGCAACTCACTCTCATCAAAAAGTCATTTATCTGAGCTCCAGTCGGTGCATGCGTACAAACTCTTTAACACATCGGAAACTGGCAAAGAAACATTTTCGACGGTATTTCTGTTTTTTAAAAAAAAATCCAAATCGACCAAACCGTTCAGCACAGTAAAAATTGAAAGACACATTCCAAAAAAGCGGACTCTTATGTCTCAATTGGTGCAATAAATTCAAAAATATGTCACAGTTAACCTTTTGAAAGAAAATTTTCAAAAAGGGTAGTTTTTCAAAAAAAAAAAAAAAAAAAGTTTTTCTCCCTTATTGCAACTCCTCTCCAGGATGTAATTTTAAAGGTATTGACAAACCAAAAATAGACTTATAAAGCTGAAACCTTCTTCAAATCGATGGTGTAATTGGTTTTTAAAAATATGAATTTTAACCCTTTCAAAAACACCGTCAAATGCAGGACACGTCACGTCTCATGGAGAGGATATTTTTTCTATGCTAAAAGTAACTAAATGTCTGTATTTTAACACAATCTTTTTAGAGTAACTCAATAGATCAGATTTACATCCCCTACAAAAATTTCAAAACGTTCAGACGGGTAGAACATTTTTTACAAAATAAATGTGTTAAAACTTTGACGATTTCGATTAAGCGTTTTCTCTCTTAAATATGCATATTATTTTATGACATTTAAAAAAGGGCTTGGTTTAAGTTATATTTAAGATTCATTAAAATTTCAGAGAATTCAGGCAGCAATAACTGTCTATGTCTCATGCTAAGGAAACCGATGCAAAAAAAAAAAAAAAAAAAAAAATTACGATAGGGAACAGAACATTAATTAACTCTGTTCATCATTATGTCTGTTAGTGTAATCATCTAACACTTTCTTTTTCTGTACAAAAGGTCTCAGGTTCTGCAGGATCGTCTAACGCCTTCTTTTTCTATACAAAAGGTCTCAGGTTCTAAACTCGGCAGGACTAAGTTAAAATCTGAATTAAAATGGATATACATTTTTCAATTTATCCTAATATTTTTAATTCATTTAAAACTATGTTAAAACATCTTAAATGCCGTTTTCTTATTCAAAAGTTCTTTTTATATGTACCCCCATTTGTGCTACAATGTTGCATGTGTTGTGTCGTACCTAAAACATTTCTAAGTAGACACAAACACGTGATAGATAAATATCTACCTAAAGAAAATAAGTTTAGATCGTGTAGTATCTTTTTTCATTGTAACAAAACCTAAAAGTAAAAAGTAATGATTGCTGCTGTGGAAATGAAACAAAAATAATTACAAAGATTTCATGCTGAATTAAATTTAATGTTTATTTAATAAAATTATATTAAGCATTTAAAATTAAATTTAGATACACTATGAGATGAATTTACAATATTGTTACATTCATATTTTATTATTCCTATTAACATTAACGAAGATAAGCTGAAGATTGTTCATGCATATTATTTACATATTAAAATTTTACAACACTCCGGAGTGAAAAAAATAAAGAGGTACCTCTAGAAAAAATTTAGGCTACTTTTTGAGAACCATTCTGCAGCAACTGCATTACCAGTCGCCAGGGCCAATCTTCCCTCGGTCCAAATCATATCATTCCAAGTCTTATCTCTCTTTACCGCTTCTCCATCCTCTAACTTCCGGACATTCGATGTTTCCCCTCTTCTCCTCCTTTTCGAACCACTCTGCCTCTCACCACCAGCAGAAATCTCCAAGCCAAAGTCCCGTTTCGCCGAGAACCTGCTCCTTTTATCATCTCACTTCGTCACCTCTTTCCAATCGGCGCAAAAGTAAACAGTCCAATTGCACGCCAAAGATAAACTGTATTATGTTGTTCTATTTATTTACAGACTTTTTAGAAATGAATTAATTGACGATTAAATTACACTTAGTGTCTATTTTTTTTCAGTATATTTTCAAATTAAAAGGAGTATTACTGCTTGTAAAACATGGTCCGATCGGCGCAGATGAATACTAAAAACATCGCCGATTCGGAACCACGTGTTTCGTAAAAATGAAATAATAAATTAAGCTTATATATTTTCAAACAGAATAACTCTAAAAACTTTTAAAATAATAATATTTTGACATTTGAATACATATTTTCAAGATTAAATTATGAGTTAGCTGTAACTTTAAATATTTTCTACAGACATTTTATAACATTATAAACTCATATTTTACCCATAAAATATTCATAAATTTCTGAGGAAAAAATTTACATTGGCGGGCGCCAAGCCCATTGGACATTACAAAGATCAATTTTAAATATTATATGGAGTAATTTTGTAACTATTGACTGACAAAAAAAAAAAAAAAAAAAAGAGTTATTCTAAAATTGAAAAAAACAACTATTATTTATACAAAACAGTTAAAAATATAGTATTTCTTTTCTTTTTTTTTTCAACACTAAACAAACTTTATTCCAAATTAATTAAATTTTCACTGTACATTTTTACAATTAAAATAAAATGAAACTTTTGCATTGGGCAAAAGATTTATTTATTAGAGAAAATCTGATTAGAACTTTGACATTCTATATTGTTCCATTATAACGTTTTATGAAAATATATATCTAATACTGATTTTTCGGGTTGAACGTTTATCGAGATAAAAATTGCCACCAATTTGTTTTTACCCAACTATTTCCAAACAACAAACTTCACGGCCTATTTTTACAGCATTTGCAATAAAGATCTACCAAAAAGTTTATTGTTTGTAAATACTGCTACTAAAATTTCTTGGTAACTTTTTTCTGCATCAAACATTTAAACCATTTTTAATTTTTAAAGGGATGGGGACACTGAAATCTGTTTTTTTTCAGTTTATTGCACGATTCTGTTATAAACAGGCTTTACTCTATAAATAAATTTGCTGGATAGTACCTTTTTAAAAAATCTATATAGCAGTATTTGCTTGCAATTTTATTATTTCTTTTTCAATGTTACAGTTTATGATGTATTTGTAATTAATTTTTCATCTAAAGGTTTTGAATAAAAATTTAAAATATTTAAAACATAATTAAATTTTAATTGAATTCATCAATTAATTTTGAATAAAAGAGTTTAAAGTGTGAGACAAATAAAAATTCAAAACCTTAATCTGTGACTTTACACAACTTTCCAACTGAGCCAGAGTTCGGCCCTGGTAATTCGCACCGTCTCTACCCCCCCCCCCCCCCCCCTCTGTACAGACCAGTGATACAAATTTCAGGTTCATTTAAGAATATTATTACGGGCCCGGGCAACGCTGGGCGGGCTAGTAAATAATAAAATATGCATTATAATTCTACTTACTCCAATAAGAAGACATAAAAGACACAAGAAAAATCCAAACATTATCATGCAAATGATATTTATCTAATGTATATAGAAAATTATAGGTAATAGATCCACACCTCAACAAAATCTATATAAAAATATTATTGTTATTGACAAGTAACTGGAATTAAAAAATATTTAATCACTGAAAATTGAAATTTTGTAAGGAAAATTATAAGCAAAGTTATTAATTTTTCATTCAGATAAAGTTCAATGACATATATTTTCGTTATTTTGCTTATTCAATTGGATTAATTTATATTGGACTAATAAGTTCTTGAGTTAAACAACATTTTATACTAAGAATTTAATCTTTCCTGCAGCAGCATATAATCAAGTTAATAGTTTCCAATTTTAATCAATTAAACCAGATTCAATGCCATTTAGATCAGTCACACTGATTGATTATGCAAATTACATTCCAAAATTAAAGAATAAACATTATTGCATGGAGAGATTAATGAAGTAAACACTCATGGCATATTGAATAATAGAAAAGATGAATGCTTAGAATAAGTGTTGGAAGTTCACATTACGTAGCATTAGGGTGATTGTTGACGTTAGATGATAAAGATATTCATTCACATTACATAGCACTATGGAGATTAATGAGGTTAGATGAGCAAAAACATTATTACCAACACATTATATTATTAACACATTTAAAAAAAGATGGTGATGATGATGAATTAGACACTGACGGTATTCATCCTGATGTTCCAATGAAAGAAAGCGATTTTAAGCAGTTGCTTGAAAATTTTGATAATGACTTGGTTACAGTGAATGTTTGGTGACTTTTTTATTGTAAAAGAGTTGAGTATTAAAAAATTTCTAGAAATTTGTAAGTATTTTTTGTGTTTTTTATAGTTACCATCTTTTTCATTTTAGAATATCAATTTCAGAAATCTTCTTAGACTCATGCATAAGCCAACCCCTCCACTTTGCAGCCAAAAAAAGTCCAAAAATTCTCGGCTTGTACACGGAAATATACGGTATACATAACTAAACACAAAATCTTGAAAATTGAGGTAAAAATACTTCTTATGACATAAAGTGCCACTAAGAAAGGACTTTATAAAATTCCATCCCGAAGCAGGGGTAAAAAAGAGAACGAACTTTAAAAAAATTCCTTAAAAATATGATTTTATAGTTATTTTTCAACGTATAACATACTTTAGTATATTTTTGTATATTGAATCGAATGGTACTAGCCAAATTCTTTTAAATCTAACAATTTATGAGATGTTTCATATTTTTCTAATTTGGCACCAAAACCTCAAAATTTCAAGTGATAATTTCTAAAAATACATCTGTTACTATAGAAAGGAAAGAAGTTCAAATTGAATAATTTTTGAATTAATTATTTTGGTTAAATAATTAAAACAACTATGTCAGTTTGGAAAAAATTACAAAAGGCCAAAAACTAAAACTAAAAGAAAAAAAAAAAAAAAAAACAAAAACTGTGGTACTTTTTCATTTTACCAACACCATGCCAAAATGTATGGTATCGTGCCATTTATTTAAACCCTAACCGTGCAAAGGATTTTTATTCCAAACTGTGCCAAACATTAACATTTGCTATTTATTGAATGTGAATATTTTTTATGAGTATTATTCAATCGTACTCTCGTAAAACTTTTTGTTATTTTTTGAATAGAAAATATTTAATATTAATTATGACTTACATTTATAACTGATACTGACATGGATTTTACCATTTGGCAGTTATCTGATGATAGGGAAGCTAGAATAAAATTATTTCAGAACTTAGGAATTATGTATATTAAAATGTTTTGTTAAAAAAAACATGAATGTCTTCATTCAAAAAATGAAATGTTTACTGCAATGTGACACATACGTATTATGTATGACACACTGCAGTTCTAAAGGGACATTTACAATTTCAAGCTTGCAGTTTAAATTGACTATATTTTATTATTTGCAAAATATTTATTTGTTCTTTTATTTTGAGTACTTATTTTTATTGATTTTTAAAAAATGGTACGTCAATGTGGTCAGCCTGTAATTTTCAAAAATTATATTTTTTAAATGCTAAATTTTTTATCAACAAAATAATTTTTTTTTAAATGTTTCATTTCATTTAGTGTCAACTATTACACTTGGCGACAATGATGTTGGCATAATGGAAAAATACCGAAACAGTTACTGATTTTATTTCAAATGCAAAGAAAAAAGATTTAATTAAAACATTTAATTTAAATATAAAAACAATGTTTGTTTGGCTTAAAAAAAGTTTTTCATTTTCAAAAGTTTTATGGATTACTAATTGTTTCGGCTGTTATTTGCAAAAAGGGGGGTGTAAAACACACCAAAATGCCAAAACACTATCAGTTTCCTTTCTCTAAAAAATATTCTAACAGAGTGCAGGTGGGAGTGTACTTTATGAAACAATCTTTAATGTATAATACTTCAGTGGAAAAATGGAACAGAAAAAGTGCTTACAGTAATGCATGTTGTGGTAAGTAGGCATAGAAGAGCAATAGCATATTCTAATTTACTTTAATGTAGGTTCCGTAATACACATGTAGTGATGGCTTCTCTCTCAAATAAATCAGCATATCAGTTTACAGCTGTTTGGCACAAGAACTCCAGTCGATGGTGCAATTTTAACATAATTCACTTCAAGTCGTTGACTAACTTCAAAAGAAAACTTAATCCTTCCCACATCAAAGATTAATTGCTCCAGCCGCGATAGCTTTATCGCTTCTCAAAATCCAATAAAATGGCATTTTCTTACACTAGAAATATTGAGGAGATCAGCATATTACAACTAACAGAGAGCTCATAGAAAGACACCGAAAGATACACACATCAGCGAGATCGCCAGCCCTTTAAATGAAAGGGCCATGGCAACAGCCAATGGGAGACAAGCATGCGATTAGCATACTTACAATGCTTCTTGAAAAATAACCTATAGAATTAATTTACAGTAGAATCTTAAAAATCCCAGTTTCAGAAGTTCGAGGTTCCATTTAATTTGAGGAAATCAAAAATCAAAAATTGTTTTTTTTTCCTCGCTCAAAAGAATGCATGAGAGATATTGTTTACTGGATAGCTGATCCTTGGGAAGAAATTCAATCTAGAACATTGAATAAATCGTGGTTGAAATTTTTACCTAAAGTGGTAACATCCACTGAGAATTTTAATGATGACGATGATAAAACATTTGGTAAAGGAAAAACCTGGCTGCGAAAATTGTAATGCAGATGGCGTTAAAAAAAGGCTAAACTGTGATGAAATTCTGGAAGTAACTGAATCGACTATTGTAGAAATGATAGAAAATGAGGAGGAATGTAATGATACAGGAGGAAATGACTCCCTGTCATTTGAAAAATACTCTCTCATAGAGAAGATTCTGCATCTTTAGAACTGGCTTTAAAATATGTAGAACAGAAAAATGAAGATACACCTGCTAACAATATGCATTTTAAGCAATGGCTAGATATTGATTCTAAAAAGAGAAGTAATGTGTTAATGCTGCAAAAAATTGATTTTTTTTTTTTTTTAATTTGTAAAGTATCATATATATCATTACAAAAGGAATAAAGGTATGTACATTCTTTGTCATCCTAATTGAGTAAAATTGTAGTTGGTAAGAATTTTTTACTTTTTCAGAAAATCCAAGTAATTCAGTAATCCAAGGTGGTGTCAATCCCAATTACCCCAGATTTTTAGACTCTACTGTACTTAGAAAATATTAAATACAGCCAACTCTGTGAAATCTGCACACCTAGGGACCGAGAGTTTTGTGGATTATACATTTTTGCGGATTATAGATCATCCCTGTTTACATTTTATTTTTTAAGTCCGACTATAAATTAGGAACAGCTGTACAAAAATTACAATGGAATAGAAAAGCATAATGCAACATTGGTTTAATATATTTAATAACTAAGACTAAAAATTTTTTAAATTAAACAAAACTTAAATTATATACAATACAAATTTGACTAATTATTCATTATTTTAAACATTGTCACAACACAATTGTAGTTTCATTCTGTCGTCAAAATTTTTTTCTGTAGTTTATGAACACTTATTACTTCTTCCTCTAAGATAAAATTTTGTTATTAAGGAAATTTAAATATTTATATCTAATTTATATTTAAACATTTATTCATTAGAAAATTGATAACTGAAAAAAATAAATACCAAATTTAGCTTTATGAGTTTAACTATTAATGAAAATTTTCATTGTTTACATTCCAATGTGTAGTGCAGATAATAGACATTTGCAGATTATACATCGGCGGATTTCACAGAGTTGACTGTACTTATTAAAATTACAAAAGATGAGAATAATTAAATTTAGACTTATATTAAACTTATATTAAGTAATTTTGAAATATGAAAAATGATGAGAATGCGATTGCAAACCACAAAAAAAGGCTGAATGCCAACCAGACGAAGCGCCACAGAGAAAACATCTCCACTAGATCGTGGAACGAAGCAGCAAACATGTAAACAGAAGACATTCCGTGAGGAAAACGTAAGAAAGAAAAGAAAAACTAGACTGAAGTTCAAGTTTACATTTAAATAAAATAAAAATGTGTTTGAAAGGGGTGAAAAAAACGTAGCCAATTGCTACAGGTTTAAATTTGAATTTGGTGATTTGTCGTTTGCTCCTGGATAAGAAAAAAAATGGGTACTTTTATATTAGCCGTGCGCAGATATCGGTAATAACTTTTTTGAAATTGCAAATAACAGCACTTACCTATTTACACATCATCATTTACTATATATGTAAAACGCAAATTCCTATTTCGTTTCGATTGACTATAACTCAGATTCCACTGAACAAAATTTTGTAGAACTTACACTGTTAGATAGTAAATTTGGTTTATAAATGGTTTAATGTAAAAACCATTGTTCTAAGTTGCTTAGTAATAGCTACGGGAGTTCTACAATTAGGTGAACTTGATTATGAAAGATTTCAAGTTTTACTGAATGGATTTTAATGACAGTTGCACAGTTAGTTAGACAATAATTTCAGGGATTTTTTCAATATTTATCATATCATTCCAAATTGCTTAGTTACAGAGCTATGCGAGATAAGTTCTCAATGGTATAGTAAAGAAAATTGCAGGATATAGGCTACAGACAAAGGGTATATACTAGACAGTATATATGCTTTAGTTATGGAAATTGTGCAGTTTAAAAAAAAAAAATCCAGAAGTGAGGCGATGTCTGGATACCTGGGAGTTCTATAATCAGGTTAACGTGATTATGAAAACTCTAACTATCTCAATATATATAAAATGCAAAGATAAACTTCATTCTCGCTGCTTATAACTTAAGTTCTGCTAAATAGATTTTGATGGGACTTGCATTGTTAGTTAGATAATTTTTTAGAAAAGATGTTAGTATAAAACATAACATTCTACATTACTTAGTTAAATAATAATATACCTATCCCTACATCCCTGAGAGTTCTATAATCAGGTCAACACGATTATGAAAGCTATATTTAACTATCTCAATATATATAAAATGCAAAGAGAAACTTCATTCCGGTTGCTTATAACTTGAGTTCCGCTGAATAGATTTTAATGGAACTTACATTGTTAGTTAGATAATTTTTCAGAAAAGATGTTAGAATAAAACATAATGTTCTATGTTACTTAGTTAAACTAGCAAAAGCCATGCTTTGTTTGGATTGGTGAAGCATTATTTAATAAGATAAATATTTGGAAGTAACAATATATTTTTTTAATTATTGTTTTTGCATTTTTATTAAGCAAAAACATTATTTTATGTTTTGGCGCATTTTAATTTTAGAAATGTAAATTCAGCCAAATAACTAAGAATTTTCTCAGAATTTTTTATTTATGGTATAACGAATTTAACAATTATTTTTATTTGTTTACAATTCTTTTGTTACCACTTTATATATATAAAAAAATCATAATATAATTCTTTTAAAATGCATAAGTATCATCTGTGTAAATGATTTCACATAAGAATAAATTGTGTATTTGAATTCTTAACACTGAAAAATATTTTTATAACTGAATGCAAATAATTGAATTTTCACAAATTTTAATTCATTAAAAATAGGCTATAATTTTCATAAAAAAGGTATTTTAAAAATTTCATAAAAGAAATCGTGAAACTATTTATTTAATCATGATTCTATCAATAATTACCAATTCCATGATTTATTTTTTCTTATATATGTGTTTCATTTTTTATTTGCAAAAATGCATCCGTAATGGAAAAACATGTAAAATAAATTAATTAAAATAATAAATTTTTTAAGGCTATTCTGTAAAAAAAAAAATAATATTGCACAAATCTACAGATCATAATTTATTTTTATGTTTCATTTCAAGTCAAAATACTGAACAATTTTTTTGTAAAGTGTATGACAAATTGTAATTTGTGTAGCCTAGTAGAGGGATCGCTTCGCTCCATCCTAATAATTATGGGGAAATTTCGAAATCAGATGAACCCAATTTTGAAAGACTGGCCTTTTTTGTCCGGCTGAATGAATTTTTATGGGATTTAAACTGTTAATTAGATCATTTTTAGGGAAGGCTTCAGTACATTTTCCAGTTTAAAAGATTCTGCTAATTGGATTTCGATGGAACCTGATGAGTTAGTTAATTTTTCAGAGAATGTTTTAGTATAAAATACATATCATTTGCTTGGTTGTCAATTTGCTTGATTGTGGAATCATGGCTGAAAGTTCTAGAATCAGGCGAACCCAATTATTATGAACGATTAGTCTTTTCAACAAGTCTAATTAATGGATTCTGATGAGCCTTGCATAGATAATTTTTCATGAATGCTTTTAGTATATTACGTATTGTTCTATCATTCTGTACCGAATCCTACACTAAATAATCAACTAAAGAAGTTGATCCTTAACAGCCTAAATTTTGTATGACTCAATAAAAGATATAATAGTGTAATGACGTTAATATTGTTTTCAGCAATTAGGTTAGACATTCCAGAGATATGTCCATATTGCTTTAAAACGCATGATCAAACTGCTAGTTGAACATACATTAAGGGTTCAGCACAAAAAAATAGAGTTAACTGAAAAATATTTCTTGAAGTTTTGTCTCTTAAAACATATTGATATATTTCAAAAGCCAACTGAGAAAAAAGAATTTTTACTGTGGATTTACTATTGTGAATCATCTAAAGCAAAATGGGTGCAGTAAAAAGCCCCTTTTAAGTATTTTTAATTATTGGATCTGTGCAGCCCTTCATAAGAATATACTAAGGACGTCTAAATTCATTTTAAGCAAAAAAGTTGGTAAATTGACATTTTTCACAAAATGAAGGGTACAAAGTCTCCTTAAAAATACTTTATAAAATATAAGGTTTGAAGTTTTTTTTTTTTTTTTTTTTTTACATATACTAGGGGGCTCTGCCCCTACGAGCTATGCTCGCCAACCCCCGTTCAGACACCCCAGATTCTAAAAGCAGTCTAATGTCATCGGCTTTAAAAAGATTGAATTATAATTTTAAAAAACAGTGGCGATCTCCCTGAAAACGGGTTTTCATTCATATTCCTTTGATTGGAGATTTTTAAGGTGAAATCCGCATTTGTTAAGGAATACAATGGCTGATTTCGTCTTTAATTAAAAAAAAAATTAGTTAAAAATTTGAAAATAAGCTAATATAAAATGAATTAACACATTAAGCGCCACGTCAGTCACTGGTGACTGACATTGAACTTTTCGTTTAGAATGCGTCATTCACTGATGATTGACGGTCTAAAATATGATATAAAACTAAAAAAATATATATATTGTTTTAAGTAATTACAGAAAATTTATTTAAAATTTACTTACTTTTTATTTATTATAGGATTATACTTTCTTAAAAATTACCTAAAACATTGTAAATTTTTCAGCTTCGGTGTCAGTCACCGTGGCACTCAACGTGTTAAGTAAACAAAGTCCTTGTCTCTCAGTTTTTTAACAGCTTTATAAGAAAGTTCTTTTAAATACAGGCATGAAAGCGGGAAATTGGAAAAAAGGTGGAAAATTTTTTCCACCTATACAATAAGGCCAAACTCGTATAACTTAGATACATTTTAACAGTTATTCATACAATAAAATGAATTATAACTGTACTTGTGATTGTTATTTTCTTTTAGTAACTTAGAAAGTATTAAAAAAAAAAAATAAAGAAAACAACAATAAATGTACAAATTCACTAAATAAAAAAAGAAAGTTGGAAACAGTTTGCTAAAAGTATAAATCCATCCAAATGTATCTGATAGACTTAAATGAAGCATACAGATTAATTTTTCAAAATAAATGTATTATTTTGAATAATTTGACTGTTTAAGACTTAAAATAAAAAAAATCTCTATGCTAAATATATGCACGACTCCAGAAATACATTTCCAAAAATGCATTGCTGAAATTACCCAAAAGTGTTTTATAAATAGAATAAAATATTCTATTCCAAAAAGAACCTTATGGAAACTTCCCTGTCCTAGTTAAAGAAGTTAATTTACATGACTTTCAGATTCTTATAATAAAAGCTGCCTTTTATTTGATAGTACAGCAATTCAGAAACAAACTCCAAGGATTTGAGTAGACAAAATGTCTAATTATTAAGTTTTCTAGACACCCCCCCCCCCCCTTCCATATGCTTCTAATATTTTCTTTGCATTTTTGCATCAATCCAGAGAATGTCCAAATTTGCTTTTAAAAAGGTGGAATTCCTCCTTTCATGCCTGTAAATAACAGATTTGAAATGTATTGTTTTATATCTGATGTAATTTTTACCAAAGTTTTCTTTCTCTTTTTAACATTCACATGAAAATACTTTTGTTGTTAGAAAGGAAATATTATTTGCGCTGTCTTAGAATTTATGATAAT
This sequence comes from Maratus speciosus, assembly GCA_963932465.1. Classification (NCBI taxonomy): domain Eukaryota; kingdom Metazoa; phylum Arthropoda; class Arachnida; order Araneae; family Salticidae; genus Maratus; species Maratus speciosus. The sequence goes on from OZ010792.1 coordinate 34,591,149, forward strand.
AATTGAAAAGATTATATCAAAATATGAAATAAATGTCTCGCGCAAATATATTTTTAAATTTAAACTGTTTGGCAATATTATGAATTGGATATTTTAAATATGATGTAATTTCCTCCATGTATACTTTTAATGCATATTAATGGATTTATTATTTTACAATTTTCTTTCTCTTTTAAAATTCAACGTGTAAATATAGTTTTATAATCTTCCTTCTTTTAATACATAATCATTTAATTTTCATTTGAAAGTTTTATTCTGGTTATAATAGTCACGTGTAAACAATTTTTAATTTGAAGGAAATATTATTCTTTGCCCTAATTTTAAATTTGGCAACAATTTAAAATAATACCCTTTTCTAATATATGTAAAAAATATCTCTTGAAATGCTGAAATTTGAAATGATTTTTACCAACTTTAACATTAAATATTTCTTAAAATAATTATTCGATTAATTGATTCGACAAAGAAATGACCCCGGTCACAAGAAATATGGATGCTGATCTAGGAGTGTACCGGGAAGATCTACGCAGATTTTTATTGGTCCATTTCCAAATTTTTACTTTTTTTTTATATATAGAAGGATTCTGAAAACATACCAATGACCAGGGCAATTCATGGGTTTCAATGCAAAAGTTTGTTTTTCAACTTCAAATGAGAACATATTATCCTGCAAAACAAAAAGAATCACATAAAATCCAAAGCATGTATAGGAAAATATCACAGCATATTATATTCTATAAACATGAAAATTATTTATTATATGAGCTTAGTTACCTATATTACTTTATAATTTTATACCAGACAGAAACTTATCTAAATTTAAAAAAAAAAAAAAAAACCCTGCTGGCTCGGCCTAAAGGCACAGGTAGATAATAAATTTAAGTTAAGTACTAATTTCACGAACAAAAACTAAATCAAGATTAGAGATAACCCAGTTTAACAATTTTGAAACAACAATTCTTTGAAACAACAATTTTCTAACAATTTTTTTGGGGGGTTGAAGGGACGAGTATAATTCAAGTTCTTATTTATCCGACTTTTTTACTTTTTTGGTCACATTATATTTACTGCAATCATTGCAATGTTGTCAAATTGTTTAATTATTTGCTTTATTAAATCATATAATATATGGTACACTCTCAAAATTCTTCAACACCTAGGAATGGAGCCTGCATGCACATGACAAAACAATTTCTTCAACCCAAAAATCGACAGACTTCCACCAAATACCAAAGTAAAAGAAAATTACTCCATATTTTAACTTTTATAATAAAGTAGTCTATAATTTTATCACTTATGTACAAAAATTAACACATGGGTTATTATTATGGGCCACCTTAACAGTCAAATCTATAGTTTTTCATTTGAAAAATTTTCAGGACTTCCTTGTTAAAAACCAGGTCATCCTGACTTCCACCGAAAAAGATAAAGCACAATCTGAAAAACTTAAAGAGCACCTCACTCACAACGAAGAAAATATGTCAACCTATCCTGACGCAGGTCTGTAATTTCAGGTAAATACGAAAACCGCTAAAAAGATTTCCATTGAAAGGCAACCCGACCGGAAAGGAAAGAAAATTAATTCATATTTTAATACAATTATTGTAAAAGAAGTCTACAATTATATCTTTAATATAATATTTACCTTTTATGTAGGAAAATGAAGATATATATATAGTATTCATTAATTATCAAATATGTAGCTTTTTCATCTGAAAAATATTCAGGATTTCTTTGAAAAATAGTTTTAACACAAACCCACCTCAAAATACTAAAAACGCAATCCAAAACAATTAACGTTTTACCTTACCTTTTACTTGCAGAAAATCACTAATGAAATTTTTTTTTATCGCTATAGATCACAAAAGTTGCAAATTTCGTGACCTATTCATGACGTTTGTGTGCTGATTATCTCATGATTGACTTTCATGATTCTTTTTGCGCGATCATCTGACGAGATTTGTGATTTTTTCTGCGACCATTTCACGAACTTCACGATTTTTTTCTGCAACCGTTATCGAAATTGGTTTTTTTCTCGCGACCATTTATCGAAATTCAGAATATTTTTCTGCAACCAACTGACGAAATTTCATATTTGTTTCTGCAATCTTTTGACAAAATTCGCTATTCTTTTTCAGGATCATTTGTTGAAATTCGTGATTATTTTTTTCTACCACCGACTAATAATATTTTTAACTTTTTGCACGATAGTTACATGAAATTTTGTATCTTATTAATTTGTATCTTTTGACGAAATTCCCCTCGATTGTTTGACTAAATTTTCGTGATTTTTTGTGAAATCTTTTGACAAAATTCGCGATTTTTTTCACAATCCTTTTACAAAATTCGAGATTTTAGTTTGTACAATCATTTGACAAAATCTGCATTTCTTTTCGCGATCTCTGGTGAAATTTGCAATATTTTCCATGGTCGTTTGGAGAAATGAGCGTTTTTTTACACGACAATTTGGGGATTTTTTTTTCAAAATATGCAAAATTGGTGATTTTTTTCTGTGATCCATTGACGGATTGACTTTGCGGAATTCAAAAAAAAGAAGAAGAAAAAAAAATCGTGGCTTTTCACGAAAATTAAAAAATTTGCAGACTAATCACATGTCCGTGAAAGAAGTTGAGGAGAAAATCACGCAGAGCTTTTTTTATTGTGAGATTTGTGTAATTCTGCACGTTCCCTGTTCCAGAAAGAAAATTTCCCCTTGTCCTTCGACAGGAAACTTGAAATGGCACCCCTGTAGTAAAACCTAAAAAAAAAAAAAGAAGTCTAAAGGGACCAGAAAAAAGTTCCATTTTAGACAGGTCTTTTTCTTAGCAAGTATAATTGCGTGATGTTTTTTCATCAAAATTTGATTTTTTTTTTCCCTTTGAGAAAGAATTCTGTTGTAGGCAGACTTCGTTTTCACAAGTTTTACTGTAATAGTACTTTTCAGAGCTATACTACAGAGTGGATGGTTTAACAGTCTTTGAGGGTACCTGTAAAAACGGAATCTATAATAAGATCCTGTGTAAAAAGTAATTTTTTGCACATTCAAGACATTGAAATTTTACCTGCTAAGACGGAAACATGTTTAAAACGAAATATTTCTTTGGTTCTTGAGTTTCCGTATTCAAAGTTTTTACTGTTTTTGTAAGCATAATTCAGTTTATGTTTCTCATTCGAGAGTGGGGGGGCATAGACGCTCGGATCCTACCCTTAGCTGTATAACTTCCCTCAAAAAATCTTTGCCCCCCCCCCCAAGAAATTTCTGAAATGGCATCCCTGGTAACAAAGATTAATAAATCAGGTCCTCGAAAAAACTGTGTCTTCCTTTAATCAGACACGCATCTTATCAGACTTTCATTAGCTCCCGGATCAACACTCACGGCCGGCGAATACAGAAATATGATAGAAACTCAGAGGGAGCGATCCGAAATCGGCATGGACGCGTCTGCTGTCTGTGCCCCTGCCCCCATCACCATCGACACCGAACAGAGGAAACACAACAGGAGTAGCACAAAATCATTATAGAAAGGACAAGATGTTCTCTTGCATCTGCACATATGCAAGCACCAAGATGTTTATTCCTCAGTTAATGGTTGCTTGACATGCCTATACTTCTTAATGATTTTTTTTTTCATGCTAAACATTTTGCAGATTTACACTTTCAGTATCAGGTTGCCATTTTGTCCCATCAGGATGAAATTCTTTATCACATCACTCGCAGTTAAATACAGATTAGTTTGAAATATTTTAATAATAATAATAAATTCTTAGAGTAATATATCTGTTGCATAACTAACCAAATTTAAGAATTATAAATTTTCAATAAATTAAGCTAACAAATTTACTATTCCTAAACAAAAATGAGTAAACAGACTGAATCACCTAATCTATTATACAAAATTTCTGTACATAGATTCAGTGAAGCTGGAATTTAAAATCTCTGAGTCACAAAAGACTGAAACAGGTAGACAAAATGAATTGCACAAGAGGTTGAAATAATCTTTACAGTATTTATTAAGAGCAACGTTAGACTTTTCTGGTGCTGCAATTTCAAATCCTTAAGTTTTGCAATCAGAAAATTTTTCCTGATTTTTTCTTGAAAGCTTCAAGTTTCTGTGACTTTTATTCAGAATTTTGAAATTTCCCTGACTCCAATCCATATAAATTTGTCTGACTTTTCCAGGTTATCCAATGAGCTAGACACCCTGTTATAAAGAAAATGGTTCTTATATCTATTTCTGTATTTGTCAAGCCTTATTAAACACCATATTAGTTTTACAAATCATAAAGCATGAGAGGGTTCATTACTATTGATGTTACAAAAAAGCAAATAGCAAGGCAGCAATTTTGTCAAAACTGAATATTACTTGGCAACTTGATTAAAAAAAAAAAAAAAAAAAAAAAAAAAAAGAGAGAGAGAGAGAAACATTCTGAAACATAAAATTACTGAATATATGTAAATTTTCCTTTCAATTTATTTTCCCATAAATTCAAGTTTGAATTAATGTGTTCTCTTAGTTTCATCTTAAAAATTTCATTTATTTTCTCTTGATCAAATACTAAACTACTTACTTCAAAATACTACTTTTGAAAAAAGTGCTGCTTTACGACTGACATTCAGCTTTTTGAAACTTCTAAAGATCAATAAAGATATCCTATATCAAAATATTTTAATGAAAGCTGAATTTATGTCAAGTTTTTTCACACATTAGATTTAATATTTAAAAATACTTTAGAAAGAATGTTCCATTACACTCAGCAGAATTGGGCTTAGTGGACATTTCACTGTGCTAGTAGTGAATGTGGTCCAGAAAAAATTCTTAAGGTATCGAAATAGTGTTTTGACTTAATGTATTCACTACAATATACAGCAGAAGCTACTCATTACTTATCAGTGTGACATTTTGCAACAAAAATTTAAGAAAATACCTCTTATAAAATGCAATTAAGAAAATTAAATATAAACAAACTGTGAAATAAACTAAAATAATAAATACAGTAATATTCTTACTATTTATACAAATCTATATAAATTAACTGTTTAGTTCCATTATGCCTAGCTTTAAAACGTTATCTGTATTTTTATTTTCTTTCCAGGTTTGAAATCTTTTATAGATAATTCAATTAAATCGGCAGACTTTAAACTATTTATATTTACCTGTTTTACTCAACAGATTTTTTAAATTTATTTTTAAGATTGATCATTTTCCATTTATGTAACCAGAATAAGAACTTACTGCATAATGTTGCCAGTGACCAGAAGTTTCCCACAGTTTGCTGTTGTACACATTTGGAGACACAACCTCGTGAAAACCCCTCTTTCTATATTCTTCCTATAATTTATTAAAAATCTAAATTATTGAAGGCAATCAAATAAAAATTCTAAAAGCATAAAATATAAAATCTGATTAAAAATATCTAGCCTGAATAAATTAAATTCAGAAAAGATCTTTAATAGTACCTTTACTGTCACAATTTTGAAAATTTCTTCATGTAAAAATTAGGGTGTCAACGATTTTAATCAGTTGATTTAAATCAGCGATTAAATCGTGATTTTAATCAACAGATTAAAAAAAAAAAATCATTGATTAAAATCAAAAATTTTCTAAATGTTTAAAATGTCAAAAAAATTCTTAAAATCTAAGATGAACATAATTGGAAAGTTTCTACAAGTATTTTGACTTATGAATAAACAAAAAAAGAGCTTTAAATAATTGTTTCCAAGTTTGATTCCTGAGTATTGTAAAAAAATTAAAAACTGTTAAGTATGTGAAAAGCATTGTTTTTATCCAACATAAAACAGTTTCATTTAAAAATGATATTTAAATCTAATATAATTTGCAATGTCATAATTTCCTTTAGGAAATCAATTTACACAATATTTTATATAAAATAAACGTAGCAAGTGTAATAAATTTCTGCAAGTAAAAGAATAAATAGTCAGTGTCATAGTTTCTTGTTCTACTTTTGTAATAATAAATTAATAACAATTTCGAGTTAAAGAAGAATGAAAGAGTGACATCTGCTCAACAACTCAACAACTAAATTTTAAATGAATGCATAAGAAAAAAAGAACTAATTGGTATAAAAATGTTAAACACAGCAAGAGCTTCTTTGGTAAAGGTTGAATAATTTATTTTGCAACTCGTATATACTAAATAAAAAAAAATTAATTAGGTATTGAAAAGACAGCAAAACTTTTCTTAAAAAGAAAAAAAAAATCAACTATTGAAAGCTTATAATCCCGACTGAGAGACAATAATGATGTTATTTAAATATTTTGAGGGTTTTAGATGTAACTGGCTATCCTTATATTTATTCTGTATGTATGTATGAATGGGTTTAACTCATTTTCATATTTTTTTTTTTTTGTTAGCATACACATACATGACATGAAACATGAGTAAGTTTAGATTTTGGTGATTAACAGTAATTTTTTAAGTACATATGCAAAACAAGCTGCAAATAATATTTGTTATTTTTGCTACTAAATGAAATTACTTATTTGCAGTTTTTATTAATTCTGGGATTACTGCACAAAATGCACCTGTAGTTGTAGCCAGAGATTTCTTGTAAAAAACTTCCCCATTCAACAGTATTTCTAGATTCATGAAACAAGTTGTTATTTAATTGTATTTTTCAATTTGTGATTCATAAAATTATTCTCGTTTTTTTCTTATATCATTACTAAACACATTACTAATATATTTCCTCACGAGATAGTGCCCTTTTTTGGAACTAGCATCCTGCCCCATTTTCTTTCTAAAATGAATACAACATTATTAATCATCATTTTAATAATTAAAGCTTAAAAATGTATAATATGCTCCTAATTAGAGAGTTAACTGTTTAATAATTATTAATTTGAAGTAGTGTTAACTATTTAATATTAAATGCAGTTAATAATTTTAATAAATGTTAAATATAACTAGCATTTAATAAAGTTTTACATATTTATTACAATATTAATGTATATAACATTATTGTATGATACTACCTGATGAAACAACTAATTTGCAGTTTTTATAATTTCTGTAATTACTAATAATTATAATTTTATTAATTAAAGTGTAAAAACATAGATTATGTTAGCAATTAGTGGTTTAATTGTTTTGGAATCCTAAAACTCTTGGTAGCTATTAGTATTTGAACGCAGGGAAAAAAATCATAAAAATCTGATTTAAATCAAAAAAATCCAATTTAAATTTAAAAAATCTGATTTTTTTACACCTTAGTAAAAATACATTTTAAACAATCTTACAGAGTATAATATACAATAACAATCTCTATATAATAAAAGGCAGTGTAACGCAGAGCGGGGTGAATCCATCAATCTTACCAGTCTCCCAGGAAGAGACTCAAGGGTGAAAAAGGTTCCATTCTCCCATTGGTTGGCAAGAAACAAGAATCCCGCGATTACTTCTCAAGGTTACAAATCCTGATAATTGAGCAGTGGTAGACACTTCTTCCTAACAAATCAGAAGGCACATGGCATTTAAATTGCCAAATGTCACCTGAGATTATTTCAAGTATTAAGTTGCAATCATATTAAATTTTCTTTGGGACATGTAAGGAATTTTAATCACGGAAAACAATGATATTTTTAAAAATATGCCTTTTTTCCCTGCAAAAAATTGATAAAACTGACTTTCTTTAAAAAAGTAATCAATTTAAATATTTTAGAGTTATTATTTTGTAACTTATTTTTAAATTACACATTACTTATATTTTCCTTTTCTATATACTGGTGTATGTAAATTTAAACTTAAAAAAAAAAAAAAAAAAAAAAAAAAAACATATTCCATATTTTAAAAGTAAAAAATTAATATTTATACAAAAGTAAAATTAATAATTTTTGATTTATAGCTTTGCATCAGGAGGCCGGAAGCTTAGGGGATTTGCCCCCCCCCCCCTCCCCAAAATAATATCCTGGCATTTTTTAACTTATTTTTAAATTACACATTACTTATATTTTCTTTTTCTATATACAGGTGTATGTAAATTTAAACTTAAAAAAAAAAAAAAAACATATTCCATATTTGAAAAGTAAAAAATTAATATTTATATGAAAAGTAAAAATAATAATTTTTGATTTATAGCTTTGCATCAGGAGGACAGAAGCTTAGGGGATTAGACGGATGGGATCCAACCCGCGATACTTATTTATTAATCAATATACACATTTTAAAAAAAATTGGAGGGGGGGGGGGGGGCGGTAAACGATAAAAATACAATTTCAAAGTGTTATTAAAAAAAATAGTATTTTTTCAATAGTTGCAGCAGACTGTTTTAATTACGCACTTTTATTGCATATTTATTAAATTTTTCTTTTATTAAGAAATCTTAATTTTGTTATAGTATATTAGCCGGAAAACCTGGTTTACCCAGAAATATTGTAAAAGCTAATTGTGTGTTTATTAGAACATAAACTAGCCGAACTTTGCTCATCTAAACGCTTCCATATTGTCAATTATTTTTTTATCAGTTTTTCAAATTTTAAGTGAAAAACACAATTTTTACCAACCGTCCTAGGACAGGCATTTACACTAGTGTAATAATAATTAATAAATGCTATCCCCATTACTAGTTAAGTATATATTCATAACTAAGGCCAATATCATATGAGTGTCAATTTCGACACTTACAGTTTCTACGTGAAAAACAGCACCTGCGATGCAGCAGCCACATAGTAGTTTTGATACTTCTGGCATTCTCCCAAAATATCTTTTTACTACCTCAGTCTGACTACAGTTCTGCATCTGGTCATGCAACCCAATTTTTCTGAAACTGGCCTGCAGTTCTCGGTTGATTTTATTTGTTTCTGGTTAGGATTTTGCTCTAGTGTGTTGGGTTCGGGTTGCCAATTTTTATAAAAAGTCTAGAATATTTTTTCAGATAAGAAAAGCAATATATTTGTACATTAATAAGTATAGTATTGTAATTATTAAGCTATCTAAAAATTTTCCATATTTCAAATTAAGTGGACTCTCTCTATTCTGAACACGCATGGGACCGACCAAAAATGTTCAGATTATGGGGGTGTTCATTATAGAGGGAGACTGCGAAATAAATGCATTACGACTACAACGATTGAGTTTATAGACTGTATAAAATGCCAATTACCGAGATGGACGTGCTGAATTTAGATTTGGCGGCTAGTGCAATGTCAAACTGAATAAAGTCGAACCTGTAATCTACTGTCTCTTTTTTTAATTAAAAAAGTTTTACAAAACATAAATATATACAATATATTACTTAAAAACAAAATCTGTACATTATTTAACAAAGTGAGTAATTTTAGTTTGTTTTTGCACTGTGCGTGCTTGTGCAGTGTACATGTTAGCCAGTTGTTTAACCCCTTAATTCGCATTCCCGTGATATTCGTGGGCTGCGTCTTTTATTCAGATTGTTTGATTCCTACCAGTTTTATAAAATAGTGCAATTGGCTTTATTATGGTATCATTTTACCTGTCATTAAATAAGGTGAATATTTCTTTTTCAAAAAACTGGTGCCAATAAGCAATTTGATTTTTTAAACCGCAATTTAATGCGACCGTTAAGGGGTTAAAAAGTGGAAAGACTTCGGGTGATGTTCAGTTACATAGTTCAACAGGTCTTAAATCCCTTGCCCATATTGCTTGAAGGTAAGCGTACTTCTAGTTTCATCGGTCTATTCTGACTTTACGTTTTCTTCACTATCCTCTTCCGCTTCAACGATGTTGTTATCGCAAACTGGAAGGCTTCTGCCGGCTCCAAGATAAGCTCCAGGTTCAATTTCAGTATAGACCATTTGGAGAATTGACCCCAAGTCACTCACACCTGTTGCTTCTTATTCCTCTATAAGAATTGCTCATTCTCACATTGGAATCCAGGTGTGTAGAAGCAGCTTTGGAATGCGTAGGAAGTTACTTCATTCCAAGTTGTTGATATCCAATGGATATCATCCATAACGTTGACCTTCTTCATTAGTTTGGTTGCCTTCAAAAAATGGATTCGGTAGTGAGCTTTAAAGGTCTTGATTACTCCTTTATCCAGTTGTTGGATTATAAAAGTACAATTCGGTGGTCAGGAACTTCAGACTCACGTTGCTCAGCTGCATGTTTGTGTGTGATCTGGCATTATCCACAAAAAGAAGAATTTTTCTCTTTCTCTCTTCATCATCTCGTTACTACCCTCCAATCATTGTGAGAAATTTGTGAATGTCATCATGGCTGTTCAATTTAATTTACACAGGCAATGATGCGATTTTCACATTTTAGAAACATCGTGGTTTCTCACTTTTTCCGATCACAAGTGGTAAGAGCTTCTCACAAATAAAACTGGCACTGAGCATCACGACAAGTCTTTCTTTTGACATTTTTCAGCCCACACCTTTCTCGCTTGCTTCTGTTAGGGTTTTATTTGGAAGACCGGTTTCGTTGGCATTGAAAATGTTAAACGCGTCGAAATCCTTCAATATATCCTGAAGATTTCTTTCCATTCCTTCACAGTGTCGATATTTACGTCTGCAGCTTCACCAGTGATTATTTTGAATTCGATGTTATACCGATTTTTGAAGCAAGTCAACCATCCTTCTTATGCCTTGAATTCCATTATTTTCTCCTTTTCTGTAAAATTAAGAGCAATCTTCTTTAGCAGGGGTCTCGTACAAGAAGATTCTTCATTCTCATTTGGCAATAAAACTTCAGACGCGATTGTTTATGTTCTTGTTTCCCATTTTCTTTTTGAAAATTCTACAGTTTGAGGAAATTTCATTTGATTTGTTCAAAAGCGATTAGAATTTTTTTCTCTTTCTTGCTCATGGTGTTGACTTAACCTACTGAAATTCCAAACTCACATGCAATTTTCCTTTGACTTGCGTTTGATTTTAATTTTTTAACAACTTCGTATTTCTCCTAAAGCTTCAGTTCTTTCCGTTTTTCTACTTATTTCCAATATAGCTGCATAAGTGCAATGCTTCTTACCCTGCAACTGTAGAGAAACGGCGAACAAAAATTTACCATTGCCGAGCAAAAGGAAGAAAGAAACAGTAGCGATAGTCCCCATGGAGGTGTGCAGAAAAGAAACCATAATCCTTTTTTAGCCACTTCCTCTAATACCTGTTGACTTTTATCTGTCACTGGGTGCGGGGCCTTTCTGTTGCATAATCTTTCTATTTTTATCTCGGCTTCGGAGAGGGGGACTCTCCTGACATAGGTTTTTACATTATTATTATTATTATTTTTTTGTATCCCTTTGCATAAAAATTGATTGTTTTGTTCATTTTATTTATCTGATTAACATGATTTACTTTTTGTGAAATGGCAACAGTTTTATATCTGGACTTTTTTGTTTATTAAAAATATAAGAATGTTCTAGCTAGTTTAGATGTAGAACACGTAAAGGCATACCTGTTTGAAAAATATTCTTTCAATTTCTTTTTTTTTTTTTTGTTATAACATATGTTTTGTTAACTGAAGATTTTATCTCAATTATTCAAACAAATTACATCATCGAGCAGATGCTTAAAATCTGGCAATGATTCTGTCTGTTTATTTTTAAATCGAGTTTATTGAAATTTTTATTCTTCTGCAACAATTCCCAGAATTTTTAATTACAAACACACACGTTCAGTTTACAGAGAGGCGGAGTAGAATGGGGATCAAAAGTAGCGTTCATAATAGCGAGGTGTTCACATTAGAGAGTGTTCAGAATATAGAGAGTTCATCTTATGTTAAATCTATGGAATTTCGCCGGGGCCGTTGGAATGTGTTCATAATACCGAGGTGTTCACATTAAAGAGTGTTCAGATAGAGAGAGTCCACTGTACTATTTTTCGTTTCTAAATCTTTTATGTTTTCCTTCTTTCAAAATTCAATTTGGTATTCTTGGTGTATATGTATAATCTACTAAAAAACAACTTTTCAAAAGTAAAAGAAAAAGATGAAAGTTGTGGCTAAAAAATGGTGTGATATCGAATTTCCAAGCTTATATTATGGTACTTTTTTAACATTTTCCACAGAAAAATTTACCATTTTTAAGTCGAGTGACTTCGTATATGCTGGTAGAAATCCTTTTCTCCTGTACTAAATACATCATAACGTGTTTCTGAAAATTCAAATGCTTTAAAATTATGCATCATGGGCTTGGCGGTCATCTTTCCATATTTTACACAAATTTCTATGTACCCTAATCCATAGTTATAATCAGAAATTCAAAATTGTTTCTTAAGCAGACATTTTTAGGTTTTCCGTTATGGACTTATATTCGGAGAACTTTGTGTCTTAAAATAATAATGACTTATCTAAGGGATTCATCTTGTGATTTATTTCATAAAGTAATTAATCATTTAAAGGCAATAAAAATATATTTTCTCAAAATATTAGTCTTTTTCAATTTATCAGCTGTTTGCAGTTGAAAACCAAAGTTCGACATTGTTACCAAAGCACACATTTTATGCCGTTCCTTCACGGTATTGTGTGCTTAGAAATTTGTGTGTTAAGGCAATGGTGACATATCTTCGTTATTCCTCTTATGATTACTTTTTTAGAGTAATTAATCATTTAAAAGCAGTAACAATGAACTTTTTTCCTCGAAATAAAAATCTTGTTTGTCCGTAGTTAAAATCAGAAGTTTTAAATTGTTATTAATGCAAAGTTATTACACTTTACAAACTTGGGTGCTTACAAATTTGTGTAAAATATGGAAAGATGGCCGCCAAGCCCATGATGCATAATTTTAAAACATTTGAATTTTCAGAAACACATTATGATGTATTTAGTACAGGAGAAAAGGATTTCTATCAGCATATACGAAGTCACTCGACTTAAAAATGGTAAATTTTTCTGTGGAAAATGTTAAAAAAGTACCATAATATAAGCTTGGAAATTCGATATCACACCATTTTTTAGCCACAACTTTCATCTTTTTTTTTTTTTTTTTTTTTTAAGCTTGGCTTTTTTTTTTACTTTTGAAAAAAGTTTTTTAGTAGATATCATTTCTTTTTTTTTTTTTTTTTTAAAGAAATGTATATAATTTAAATAATCTACTCAAATTAAAATGAGTTTTATTAGAACTGTTGTCAGTAGAAAGGAAACCCGATATGTGTACATTTTGTTTACATATCATTCATTTCTTAGAGTAATTAAGGATTTAAAAGCAATGAAAGCCAACTTCTTTTCTCAAGTATCAGTCTTCTTCAATTTATATGGTATTTTAAATTTATGAAGAATGAAAATTTTGTAAAAAAAAAAAAATGATAAGAGTCGAAATAATTGTGGTATTACTAAATTGTGCCGTGATATGAAAGGTAAATTTAAATATCTTTTTAGTTAACATGCGTTGTGTAGTATCGCAATAAAACCCTCCGTTCTTTGAGGTCAGCAATTGTAAAAAAAATAGAAATAAATGAAACTTCTTACTTGGATCGTGTCGTCTGTAAAATAAATGAAGAGGAGACTTGATAACGATATAAATTAAATGTTTATTCCATCTTTTTAGAAGAGAAGAAAAGGCTTCCCGTTGGTCACCGTTCATAAATTAATTCTTGCCAATAAAATCATCTACTCCACTTGAAGATAGATATTTCTTTTAAAAATTAAAGTGCAGCATAAATCAAATTTAGTATTGCTGAGAAACGTAATTAAAATCTTTTCCACGGTATCAAGAAATAATTTAACAGGAGTTGTTAAAATCGTAGACATCGTTTTCGAAAAACTCTTTACCGGATTCCACATCCATCGGCGTCGGCAGACAGACCGGAGCCGAAGCTCGCGGCCCGCGATCTTTAAAACCAAAACTAAGTCATAACAGATCACCAACAAAACAGATTCTGATTTAAAATTAACGGAATTTTTAATTTATAGTAAGAATACGGGGACTTCAAAAGTTATTGAAAGAAAAGATTTAAATCTATTAGAGAATTTAAAATATTAGGTAATGTCTTAATAAACAAACCCGAAAGGAAACATTTAAAAAGCTTTATTTTTATTTGTTCCACACTCGGCGAATAGACACACCTCCAAAAGATAGACACCCATTCAATGCATATGCCATGAGAGACTTGCTCCGCTGACGTCATCACAATCGTACAAAACTCAAAGGAGAAGCACCCCATGCCAGGCGCTGCGAAACATCGGAGAACTTGCCGATCTGTGGTCGAAACGAATCGCCCGCGCAAAAATAAATATGAATTTAAGTTTAAGGAACATCGATGTATAAGGTCAAAAGAAATAAAAAAAGTAACATGATTTAAACACTGTGAGATTTCATCTCACAACATATAGACTTATAGTTGGTCTTTTAGTTAGATATTTGTTTATTGCTAGATATTTAGTCAGATATTTGTTTAAAGATAACTTTTTATTTTATTTTTTGCAAAATTGTTTTATCTTTGCAAATATCTACGGCTAATCCTAGAATGAAACGCGACATACAAAACAGAGCAGATATCTTTAGAAACGGTTGTTAATGGAACTTTACATATTTTAGATAGTTAGTACGCCAAATGTAGGCTTCTACCCCGAACGGTATCACAAAAATTGGAATTTTAGATCTTTTTTTTTTGTTTTTAAACCTTTTTAAACTTCGAACATATTAGGAAATAATTTCTGAGAGCATTTACTTTTCAAAAGTTACAACCATGTTAACTTTCAAGGTCATGCTTTGACAATTCTATTTAAATCGTAATTTAGAACGTTTTCTGCACATTTAATCTCTTTAAAAAAAGACTTCTTTTTCAACAGTTCTTAACGAGCGCTTAGATCTTAAAAGTAACAGCTTGCCAAAATTCAGGTTTCAATCTTTAACGATATCACAATAAACCCATTTTTAGAGCTTTTTTGCTCCTGCGCAGTTAAAAATAACGATTTTTTTTTTTTTAAAGAACTGTTCACGGTGAATATTTACGTCTTAAATGTTACAACTATGTCAAATTTCGATTTCCTTAGGACTAAGAATTTCAAAAACATCATAATTTAGAACATTTTCAGAAAGCTTTTTTACTCATTTTACCTTTTTAAATTTCGATTGTTTTAGAAATAGGTTTTTGCAGCACTTACATCTTAAAAGTAACCACCATATCAAATTTTATGTTTCTCTCCTCAACAGTTTCACAGAAATCTTAATTTATGAATGATTTTTGCTCTTGCAACTTATTAAATTTAGATTTTTTTAGAAATTGCTCAGGACGAGCATTTTCGTTTTAAAAGCATTAATCATGATAAATTTCAAGTTCACGATCTAACAATTCCATTCAAACTGGAATTTAGAATGCTTTTAAAAAGCTTTCCACTCATTTCAACCTTTTAAAATTCGATTTATTTAGAAACAGTTTTTAATGAGCATTTACATGTGACCACTATGCCAGATTTAAAGATTCTATCCCAAACAGTATCACAGATTCGAAAATACAAGAATTTTTTTGCTCTTGTACACTTATAAATTCCTAATTTATTAGAAAACGCAAAGCATTTACACCTTAGAAAATAATATCCGTGTCAAATTTCATGTTCCTAGCCCATACAATTTCTTTAAAATCATAATGCAAACCGTTCTTAAAATGTTTTCCGCTCGGTTCACCTCTTAACATTTCGATTTTTTACTAACAGTTCTTAGCGTGCATTTACATCTTTAAACAAACCGGCATGCCGAAATTCAGACCTCTATCCCGAACGGTATTACAGAAATCGCAATTTTAGAACATTTTTTACATCTACATCCATTCAAATTTCGAATTTTTTAGGAACTTTTCTGTGAGATCATTTACACCTGATAAGTAAAAAGCACGTCAAATTTCATATTTCTAGTATTAACACTTGCAAATAAATTATAATTTAGAACGTTCATAGAACGCTTTTCTGTCGTTTCAAACTTTTACTTTCTACTTTTCTAGAAATCATCCTTATCGAGTATTTAAAATGATCACCATGTGCCAAATTGTCGGTTACTATTCAGAACAGTATCACAGAAATTTGAATTTTAGAAAATTCTTTTCTTTTGTACTCTTTTCAATTTCGAATTTATTAGATTATTTTCGCCTCTGGCTAGCAGTTTGATCACCGTTAAATGTATGCTAAGCATTGCATCATGTTACTTTTATTCATAATTTAATTAACTATCACAATCCTTGTTCAAATAGTAAGATTCTGATAAAGAAAACACGAACTCGTTACTTTTATGTTAGTGGACGCAGGTGATAAATCGCCAATTATTGTTCTCTTCTCATTTATTCGTATTGCTTTAATTTTACTTAAAACTATAATCCTTTCACTTATTTTATATAAAATGTGTAACTTTTAATTTAAAATGCAAACATTTAAGGTACATGTCTTTCACTTATTTAATTTTTAAAAAAAAGAAAAAGAAAAGAAAAAAAATGCCAATTTCATTATCAAAGCATTGTTTTTAATTTACCACGCAAAAAATAAAAACTGCTACTGGCGAGGTAAAAAATACTATTGGCGAGTTTCGAGACTGGCTAACATAAAAGTACCAAGAACTTCTTCCGATCATGTCAGCATTCTATAGCTTTTTTGTTGTTATGTATTTAATCTCTCTTGCGAAAACCACTTAACACACGTAGGCATTTATGCTTCATATTCATTTGAGCACAGCTGTCTCAAATGCAACGTGGTTGGCGCAATACTTTTTTTTTTTTGTTTAGCCAGTTTGGCGAGAAAACCACGTCTCCGGGTACCTGTTAGACCTAGCTGGCGAAAGTAGTAAGTTAGTTTTGATTATTATAAATCTGTTTATTTGGTATAAAAACACAATTTTATTTTAAAATACATAAAACTTTGGAACAGATGACATATACGCCCCATATCGGCGCGGTTTTTTTACTACGCCAATTTGGCAAAAACATCAACAGAATAAACAACAACATCCGGTTTACCATATCAAGCAAAGTAGCGACACTTTCTGCCAATTGAGTTCCCATTGCGTACATGACATTAGCGTAAGAAAAAGATCGCGCCAATAACTTTTATTGGAAACACGCACAAATTATTTTATTATAAAATGCACAAAGTTTAATTTAATGTAAAACATACACAATCTATTCTACAGGATTGTCATATGAAGGATAATTTCGTCAAAATTTCTGGATTGCTGTTGAATAAAATTGCCATTTTGGCACTAAAAGGATACCCCAGTGCGTCTGAGGCATCTTTGTCCCCGTTTGCTTATCTGTTGAAATACGTTCGATAATACGGATATTTTTAAACCTAATTAATAATCTTCCGTATTTGGGTCCATAGCCAATAAGCCTATTTAGCCAATACAATTTGGTACAATGGAGTGTTTATATGAAAGCCTTTAACGATATTCACAGTTACATTTATTTATATAGTTGAAATATCATTTTTTTTCACCCGAATCTTTGCAATAGACTCGACTAAGGAAGATTAGAAAATCTAATATCTTAGCTAAAGTTCGTCAATCTGATGTTATGCATGTAATAAAAGAATATCAAATTATTGTTCTGAACGCCACTAGCTAATGAGAATGGGGTACAGATGTCATATTCGCCCCATATTGGCGTGATTTTTTTCTGTCGCCAATATCATATAGGCAACAGTTATTTAACTTGCGCCAAAGTATCGTTATTTTGCTTCATGTGGTAACCCAGATTATGTTGTTTATGCTGTTGATGTTTTCGCCAAATTGGCAACCGAAAAAAATCGCGCCAATATGGGGCGAATATGACATCTGTACCTTATCCGTTGACGAGTATATACCTAATTCCTTGTCTTACCCTGTAAATCATTTTATCTGTATTCTATAAACATCTTTTAGTATGCAAAATTTCATTCAGCGTAAAAATACATAA
Organism: Maratus speciosus; assembly: GCA_963932465.1. Lineage (NCBI taxonomy): Eukaryota > Metazoa > Arthropoda > Arachnida > Araneae > Salticidae > Maratus > Maratus speciosus. Next base: position 34,608,955 of record OZ010792.1, read on the forward strand.
CTCATTTGAAAACCACCTTTAAGCAATTTACGCTCATAATCAGTAGCGCTTACGAATTCTTTTTTTTTTTTGTAGCCCTGTATGTGATCTATAGCATTTATAAACATCACAAAGTATGCAAAAATTTAGTTAAAGTTAAAAAAGCCTATCATAGTTAAAAATGCTCATCCAGCAATATACATTACTTCGCATACAGTATAGTATTCGAAAACTTTTGTTTGTCCCTGTTAATGATATGCATTTCATATTATACAGGAAGTAAGTTGCAGTAAACCTCAGCAATGTATATCAATGTTACGATATATGAAATAGTTTAACATAATTAAAATACGCCGGGAACAATTTTTTGACCTATACCATTATTTAACGGAATTGTTTTACAGGTATTACCTGTATGTAGCCCCTTTTTGTTTGTTTGTTTTTTTATCTGAAAACCTTTTCACATTCAGCTCAATTCATTTTCAAAAGTTTTGTTTACATTAGGAACGAAACCTTAAATGCCGATAACTTTCAATGCATACTTCTTAAAAGGTACCATTTCTCTAAAAAAATATTTTTATTTTAAAAATCTTTCTAAAAATGTAACTTTCATGCAGTTTTATTCGAAAAAATAATCTTGATGGAAAATACCAGATTGAAGTTGAAGTAGATTTGTGCTTTTATAATTTGGATAGTATGCGCTCGTTGGCGGGTTTATCGCTGTTTGGCATAATTTGATAATTTTAGAATTAATCAACAGTTTTTTGCTTATTAAGGATAGAAATTTCATTTTTTTAAAACTAAATTTTACAAAAGCACGTAGATTGGGTAATTACCAGTCCGAAAATGCATTCCATACTTTTTTCTGTCCATTATTTAAGTCTCTAGCTTAATTGAATTGATATATGTTTGACGAAGATTTTTGTGATAATTTTCAGTATCAACGTTTTTTTTTTAAATCTTGTATCTCTGTTTATAATTATTTTATAAAGATGAGTTTGGTTTCAAATTGAAGCTTTTCTTCTTTAGATTCTTCTGGTCTTCGTTTTATTTCTCTGCGATGCTTACTTTCTTAAATATCTGAAATTTTAAAATGCCACGTTTGGCCGATTTAACATGGAGAAGTTGTCTAGAGTATAATAAGCAGTTACGTGGTTCTGGCTTTTGGTTCTTGGCGTTTGTTTAATTGGCGGGGTTAGCATTTTTTTTTATAGCTTGGCTTGGCAGAACGACCGTCCTGCTTGATATGTATATATTTTAATAGACATGTAATACTTTATTTCATTTCATTTATTTGATCTGGCTCGCATGTTACGAGATTGTTCTAGAGACTTTTTTCACGCTCTTTGGAAGCCTAGTTGCACCAATTTTATACTTACGGAGTAGTTAGCATAAATTGAACTTTTTGTTAAGCATCCGCCAGGACTATAAAACTAGTTATTGTTATCATCTAACATCTCAACAAAAAACAGCTATCTATACGTATGCTCCAAAATTATTTAAAACATTTTGTTTAAAGGCCTTCTAATTAAAACATCCGTTGACAGCATACACAGCAATTAGTTATACATTACAAAAATAACAGGTTGTTAGAACCTGTTACTTGTGCAAGTGTGGAACGAGGAACGATGCAACTTGTTAACCAAAAGTAACTATTTCCCATTTCTAGTTAGTACATTATTTTAACATTAAGTGTAAATTGGGGGATCTGACTTCATGCGATACATTGCTGTACACTGCAATTGAGATTATCCGGCAGAACAAATTTTGTGCAAAAGAATAAAGTTATGACCGCACAATTTATAGATTGATAATGTTTTCCTTTAAAGTTGTATTAAAAATAGCGTTGGTTCTCGCTACAAACTAATTATTTTTTGTATCACGCTACACCATGTATGTCAAACACAACTGGCCCTCCAGTAGTTTATCTGTGGCCCGCCACGATTTTTGCAATTTACCTGTGTTTCATTTAGTTGTTTGAATACCCATGCTGAAAAGAAACTTTACACAAACAATTTTCCATCAACTGTGGTCTTAGTGATGGAAAACATGAGAAAGATATGTACACTATATGGCCATTAATGACCGGACACTTTCAATTTTAGACATTTTATCGAATATTTAAAGATGTATTTGTCAGATTTTTCTGGAACTTCAGGATTATGAAGAATATGTTCGACTTCATATTTATAAATGGCGATTTGATCAGAAGGACAATTAGGGGACCAACAAAAAATCAAAGAAAAATAATAATGTTTGGGATCACCCTGTAAAATAAAATGCACAAAATGATCTTCGCTATAGCTTACGGATATATGGATATTGTACAATATATGTATTCATTTGAGGAAGAATAGAACGTATATTCATGGAGATACATAGATTTTTTTTATAAAGTTCAAAACATTTTTGCATGTTTTTTGCTCATATCATGCATGGTTTTTTACCAAATTTAACAACTGTTTCAGAAAATTTGACAAAATGTAGTAGAAATAATATGGTGCAATTGGAATGCAAATATATTAAATATTTGATGAAATAGGAGCAGTTGACTGAAATATTTTTTATCTGCACGTGCGCACGCGATAAAAAATATTTTTTCATGATTTGATAGTCAATTCTATGGAGCAACTCATAAAAAAAAAAAGCCAGTCAAATATCGTGAAAATTCAGAAAGATATTGGCGATATAGTGAGCGAGTTTTTAGTTGCTCTCTAAAAGATGCTGAATGATAGGGGATTTTCCACAAATTGTCATTTTTTATTATCTAGCTTTCAGCAAAGGAGTTTGTACTTAATGAATATCAACAAGTAGATTTAGAAGAAATGCTTAGATTTTGATATTTCTTTTTTTTCTTGGAATAGGATCGTTCTGGTAATTTTCCAAGACGATCTAAAGCATCCATAAAAAGGGAAAATTTAAAAAAGGAAAATTAAAAATGATAATTTATGGAAAACCCCTTATCATTTAACTGTTTTTAGAGAACAACTAAAAATCAGCTTAGTCTACTGCAGATATCTTTCTGAATTTTCACGATATTTGACTATTTTTTTTATCAGTTGCTCAATAGGGTTCAAATCATGAAAAAAAAAAAAAAAAATTATTGTGTGCGCATGCGCAGATAAAAAATAGCTCATTCAACTGCTCATATCAGGGTTCATACTCTCTTTCCATGATAAAATTCAAGCACCTTTTCAGAAATTTCAGAAATGAAAATTTTAACATTACAAAATACTATATTGCAAAAGTATCAAGATCAGGGCTCCCAACACATCTTAGTCCTCAAAAAGGGGGAAAGGGGACCATTTTTATTTAAAAAGGGGACTTCAGGGGACCATTTTTATTCAAAAAGGAGATTAAAAAAGGATCATGAGTAAAAACATTGCAGCAATTTTCCTAAATATGCAAGTAAATTTTTAAAATTACCCCAGAAAATATGTTAGATGGTTATCTTTATGTCATTAAACAATGTACACAGTTTTATAGAAACACATTTAAATATCCTACTGCAAGAATATAGAAAGTATTCAATATTTCAACATTCTACTTGGTAATTCTCTTTAAAGGTACAAAATAACAGTGATCAGTGAATAAAAAGAGCACAACATAATAGCGATTCCTGTTGAATATTAAAATCTAAAATTAGATTAAAATTTATATTATTAATTATTTTTTCCTCAAACATAAAATTCAGTTTCTTTCTACACAATCAAAGCTAGGATATGCTATAATGTTCAACGGAAAAAGCTTAGTATGGCAAAGCCCAGTGGGGAGTGATCAAAACCAATATTGAATCATCAGTTATTCATAATCATCTTACATATCAAATCTGGTGAAATTTACTCCCAAACATGCTGCAATCTGGCTTTCACAGAAATCATTAAAATTGCAACCCAGTAGTGCCTGCCACCTGTCACGAAATACACCAAAATCTAATCAGTACCAATTTATGTCAAGGATTGAGTGAATGTGAAGTTAGATGGAATTTCACCCTAACGATGCTAAGGTATAATTATCATGTAAATTGTGAAAAATATAACATAGCAATGCCACCAGTTGGGCCATATACACCAAAACCTAATCAGCACCTATGTGTGCTAAAGTCTAATTAAATATGGCATTTGATGAAATTCCATGCTTTTGTTTTGAGATAGAGTAACTACAAATTTTGTATCACAAATAGAGAGAGATTTAAAAAAAATAGTCAAATCGTATTCAGGTCAACCTAAAACATGTAAATCAATCAAAAAGTGGAAATTATTTTCATGATTCCAATACTTTCTTCTGATAAACTAGAAGGCTCTGCCCCCTACGAGCTACGCTCGACAAATCCCGTTCAGACACCACAGACTCAAAAATCATGCTAATTTGATCAACTATGGAAGATTTTAATAATAATTAAACAACCAGTGGAAATCTCACTGTAAACAGATTTCCATTCATTTCCACTTCACTGAGGGATTTTAAGGTATAATCAGCTGCTGTTCAGACATTTAATGGCTGTTTCCGTGATTGATTAAATAAGATCAGCAAACAGCATTTGAAAATCAGCCTATATAAAATGAACAAATCAAACAGAGTGGTTGACTTTTGGAATTTTTTTAACAACGTTATAAGAAAATAATCTTAAATAACACATTTTAAATATATCATTTTAAATTTGATGTAATTTTCACCAAAATTTCATTTCTCTCTGTAACGTTCACATGAAAATGCATTTGTTGTTTGACAGGAAGAATTATTATTTGCGCTGTCTTAGTGTTAAAAAAAAGTCAAATTATAAAATTAAACATCTTTTAAATGAGTTGCTTTTGAAATTACAAAAACTTTTGTCATTGAGATGCTATGTTTGGACTTTAGTCGAACAAGTGTATTATTTCAGATTTAAGTTCTTCAATTTTTTTTCAAGGTTAGTAAATGTATCATTGTTTATGAATCTTGCATGAAAAACTGTCAGAATTAAAACTGATATTTTTTAAGAGAAATAACGTGCTTACTCTAAGCCCATTAGAAAAAATACATTTGCTTTGTACAACTACTTATTGTCTTTGTTGCATTAAATATCATACAAGTCAAATTCATTCACTGCGAAATGGAAGAAAAAGTGTCTAGAGCAGTTAAAGAAAATTAAAAATAATATAAGCATAAATACCATTGCTAGAAAGCATTACATATAGCTGGATATGTGCTTAAAACTTATGGTGTTTATAACATTATATTACTAGTATATTCGTACAAGAGAATTCAAGTTAAAAAATATCTTGGAAATATGAGTAGAGAGGAACATACAGTAGAAGATCTATGTAACGCAAAACTAAAAATGCAAGGTGTTGCGTTATATAGATCATTTCACATGTCATTAAAATTTACCTTATAAACATAGCAAAATATATGATACATATTAATAGTAACACTTTAAAATAATGTTAAAATACAGTCGAACCTCTATTTAACGAAGTCGCTAAATCCCGAAAAAAAGTTCGTTATATGGAAAATTCGTTAAATAGAGATTCACCCTTTAAAATACTTTAAACTACATAAAACAGATTTTTAAATCCATAAACACTAAATATTTTTACTAAGAGTAATCACATTTTTTTTTTTAATAAATTATTTCGATTTGTTTTATTTATTTTACCCACTAATATCCATCATCAATTTATTTTTTCTATGTATTTAAATCTTTGAAATCTGCAAGGAAAACAAAACATTGTCCGGGAATACACTGTATTTTCTGTTTAAAGTAAATAGTTTTACATTAAAATTAACTAATTTTAATGACATTACCGTATTTATTATTATTATAACAAATAATTTTAACCATACATTAACATATTCGTCCTTAAATTTAATTTCTGAAAAACTCTGTTAATTTTGACTGAGTTCTTTATTTAAAAAAATGATTTCTCTTATAATACGTCTCGCATCTTTGCAATGCACCAAAAACCCCTTCATGCATATTTTCTTCTAACTATAAACCGTGTCGGATTGTTTCAAATGATTTTAGCATTTCATCATACGAAGTTTTGTTAATTCCTGCATAATGATCATTTTCATCATCATCATATTCGTCTTCATTGCAATTCATTGCTGTATTGTTTTTATTTTTCACACTGTCGAAAATATCCAATTAGGATAGTGTTTCCGAGGTCTCAATTTTAGAATTAAGTGAAATACAATCATCCATCAGCACATCATGGTTAATTTCTTCTTTTTTTCTCACTGTATCCACATTTTTTTAAGTCACTCTAATTAGGGATTATAGTCTTCGTCCTACGTACTTACCGAATTCTCACTGCTGACAAAGAAGATGCTTGGTAAAACCAGTTCAAGGCCATTGAACATCATAAAATGCGTTTAAAGAAAGAATAAGTTTGAAATGTCCAGAAATAATTTGAGAAATGGCGAGAAAAAAAAAATTGATCACAAGGAAAAGTTCGTTAAATAGAGAATGCACTTCGCTATTTGGAGGTTATTTTAGGAAGAAATTCACAAAATGTTCTTGGTTCCAATGAAAAGTTCACAAAATAGAGGTTCGTTAAATAGAGATCCGACCGTACAAATGGTTTTAAACACAAAAATATATAGTTTAATAATTTATTATATAAAAAAAAAAGCAATCTAATTTATTCTTGCACAAGAAAAAAAAATATGTATATAAATTATTAGCACTAACTTGTTTTCTAAACATGCTATCAATTTTGGTTTGTTTTAACATTTGTGTTTTTTTAGAAATTAATCTTTCCTGAACTCTGTGAAAAATTAATATTTCCTATTTATTCTGTTACACAGTCTTGTGTTTCCAGGAATTTTAAATATGAATCCCCTAAAGAAATTCCTTTAACCATGGAAACTTTTTCTACAACTTCCTCTTCATCTGATTCTGTTTCAGAGTTATTTTTCCCTGTGTTCAGAACTGAGGAAATTATTTCACTGTCAGTCAGTTGGTTCACAATTAGAGACTGGTCATCAGTTTCCAAAAATTCCATAATAGTGTCTTCATTTAACTTATCTAACAGCGCAGTTTGCATATAAAGCATGAGTTTAGCAGCTTTGATTTTTGCCAGTGAAGGTTTAAAACCAGCAAATTCTGTATCATCATTATCGGTTTAAAAAAAAGAGGGATTCTGGCCATAAATTATGCCATGAATTCACAAGAGTCTCCTGAGTTACTGAATCCCAGGCATCCCTCAGCATATAGAGGCAATCTCTGATATTGAATTCTTTTTTTAATTCAGTAATCAAGTCAATACGAAAATCTGAATTCAGGAGTCTCCGAAGAAAAGCAAGCTTATAATTGCATTTCAGACTGTTTATTACACCCTGATCCATAGGCTGGATTGGGGATGTAGTGTTGGGTGGCAAAAATAATGTTGTTACATTAGGAACAGTAAGTTCTGGGTGTGCACGGCAATTATCAATCAACAGCAAAATTTTGCTGTCTTTAGGTAGTCCAACTTTACTGCAGTGATCCTGAGCTTCTTTGAGAAAATGGTTCTCAAACCATTCTGTACACAATTCCTGAGTGACACATGCCTTCTTATTATTTTTATAAATAACAGGAAGGAGACCACTTTTTTTTAACCCACTTACAGCACGAGGATTTGCACTCTTTCCTACCACTAATACCCTACACTTGTGCGTACCAGCGGCATTGCTGCAAAGAAGTACAGTTAACCTTCTTTTATCATCTTCACCATTGAAGGTTCAACCCCCTGTTCACTCACAAAAGTTCTATGCAGTAAATTGCACCAAAATAGGCCTGTTTCATCCATGTTGTAAATTAGTTCAGGCAAAAATTTTTCATCATTTACTATTTTTTAAAATTCTTCAGCGAATTGGTCAGCAGCTTCTTTATCGGCAGACACCTTATTGCTACTTGATTTTAGGTACCGTATGCCGTTTTTGAATTTTGTTAACCAACCGGTTGAATATTCACATGGAATTTCAATATTAAGTTGTTTGTAAATCTCCTTTGCTTTTTGACACAGAATCGGTCCGGTAATTGAAATGCTTTCTGATCGCTTTTGGCGAAACCATTCAAACAAAACAGCATCTAAATCAGCCGATTGTGCACCCTTCATTCGTTTCTATTTAACAATACCTTTTTTGCTGTCGGTTTTTGAATAGTAATTGAAGATTCTCTTGGCTGTCACGGATGTCGTAAACAGTCCGGTTACCGATACCATAAGCATTTGCAATATATTTTACCGTTGAGCCCTTGTCCAGTTCTTTGAGTATTTCTACTTTCTGCAAAATAGTCAAAATCACACGTTTTTTTTATGTATGCTTTAGATGACTCGCCGACTTTTTCATCCATAATTTGTATTTTCTGCAAAAATATTCAAATAAACTAGCGTTTTAGTAAATAAAGTTTCCGATAATAACTGTAAATATGTAGAGCAAGATAGCAAGAAGCAGAAACGTGATATTCAACATCAAAATAAACTAGCATTTATGATATGAATAATAGAATATTCACAATTTATCATGATCGTAGGGTAGAGTTATAGTCGTTGCGAAAATCTTGTTTAAAAATGCAGGCAATAACCCTCAAATTAAATATTTAACTTTGTTCTTTCAAGTCATTAAAAAGGAGAAAAATCAAAACGTTCTTACTTTAAACATAAGCATGTTGAGAAAGAGTCAGAAACGACACTTTCTTGAAGACAAAATTAGTTCTTTATTGAATACCAATTACGATGAAAGGAATAATTTTCCTTCTTGACCACCCATAATAGTCCGGTACTTAGATAAAAAAAATCCTTGAGAGAAAAGCTGTATAAAACTCCGTTGATAGAAAAAAAGCGGCATAACTACAAGCAAAAAATCACAACACCATTTTTGACATCCTGTCAGAACTTAAACTGACTAAAAAAATTAAGAGAAACAGAATTTAAACATCGCTACGGGGCACACAAAAGTAATTAAGCGAGAGATTTAAAACAATAGATTAAATTTAAAAGCCACAGGTACTCAGGAAGCAAATCACAAATACGAAACTGAAAGTAACACGTTCCAATTTGCTACGCAAAAAAAAGTACCTTGCCGAAATCATAATGAGCGCTCATGCCTACTGAGCATGCACGCATCCACGGTCTCGGAAGAAACAAAAAAAAAAAAAAAAAAAAAAAAAAAAAGGAAGGAATGAATGGATGATGTGCGTATGTTCAAGCACTGGGGAAAAGAAAAACTTACAGGCCCGCACCAACGTGCTATCAGCAAGGGAGAAAGGAGAAAAAAAAAAAAAAAAAAAAAATCAAGAGCAAAGCTGCAGTTCCGTCAAAGACGCGATCTGGCAAATAGGTGGACAAAAGATGTAAGATTTCATCTCACAGCGTTACCATTTTATCGAAAGTAGTTATGATTGCTTGCCCCTAAACTTTCTGTTTTGCATCACGTTTTCACTAGCTCTGTGACTTGCTGTGTTTTTGCGTTCCTCATGGTTTACTAGCCGATTTTGCTGTGGGTTACAGAGAGTGCGTTTTGTGTATTTAATATTCTATCACAATGCTCATTTTCCACTTTCATAATTATTTCACATTAATAATCGCAATTTTTTACTTAAAGGTGTGAATTCAGGAGAAAAAGATTAAATTATAATTTGAAATTTAATACGCTAGAGGGTGCCATTTTTTTCAATGCCGAATGTAGGAGTTTCTTAACTGTGAATTTCACTGTTTACATTGAAGAAGTTGCATGATTTATGGAGAATTGCGGTTTATAGAATTGCATTATATCGATCTTCAACTGTATTTACTTTCTTATACAAAATTTGATGGCTTTCCATCATAAAGTTTTTATTGTTAAACTTTAAAATAAATTGCTATAACTGTTTATAATATATTATATTAGGTTGCTATTTTTATTTTAAATTGTCAGATTATGTATATGGATTTTTAAAAGTCCACCAACAGACAAAGTACTTAGAGTTTACATTTGGAATTACAAAAGCACCTGAATAAACTTCAACTTCGAGGCTAATTACATAATGCTATCATGTTTTTCGATAGTATTAGCATTTTCAGATATAATTTATTACTTTCAAAAATAATTTTCATAAAGAAAATGAATTTCATTTTAAATGTTACCAGGCATTAAGGAGCAAAATCATCTGCCATCATTGAGCAAACAGCAATTTTTAGAATATACTAAAAGTGAATTTAAAAGAAGTTTTTTTGAATTTCAAGAAATATGAAAATAAGTTTGATCTTTTTTCTTTGCCTCTAATGACTCATTTAAAAATTGTTTAGAATTTATTTCCGCAGTTAAACAAAATTCAGTGTGATTCTTTATTAGAGCAGAAATATATGGGTATGGGGTTTCCAAATTTCTATAATTATTTATCAATCGATTGATTTTTTAAATTATAATCATCAATTAGGAATATTTTAATTATTTTTGTAGGACATCTTTGTGTAGCTGCCAACTTTTTATTATTTTTCATGTCAACTAAACGCAATTTAATCCCGAAAAGATGAAATCAAATACGTAGCGAATAAATATTCTTTTTAAAAAAAATCTAGAAGATTAAAACGTAAATATTTGCTAGATAATGTTTAACACACAAGCATGTACAATCAATTTTTAAAATAAATATAATTTGGAAAATTCAATTAAATTATGTAAATTTGGTAGATGAAAAGCAATGTCAAGTATTTTTTTCAAAACTAAGGTAAATTAAAACATGACTAATAATATCTTTAGTATTTTGCGTAAACATTCCTTTACCATATCTGTTTCATATGTATATAAATTTTACTCTGTGCAATGGTAATATTGTTATCTACTCTTTTATATGGCACGTAGTTTTGTATTGATGCTTAATTTGGCCCATGGCAGTAAATGAGTTTGACATGCTTGCGCTACACTACATTGTTCAAAATATAGCGTGCTACACTACAAACTACCATAAAAAATACAGATCACTGTAGTTTCACTCTTGTAGTATGCTATTTCCGACCCCTGAACAAAGACATCTACAAAATTATATAACTAAATAATAATAATCAAAGAGCATAATACCTTGATGAATGCAATCAATTCATTGTAAATGTGGGCTCCTTTTGGTTGAAAAAAGCAGCTACCTGGACTGAGCTCATGGAAAAAGAATAATTCTTGCTCCTAAAAGAACATATTTTTTTTTACAACAGCTGTTTCAAAACAAACATAAAGAGTAACATATTATGTTATTTAAACAAAAAGAAATGGCACACAAAAAATGACGTCTTTTACATCCGCTGAAGAATTCCACATTTACAATCCAGTCTTAAACAACATCTATAGAAAAGTATGTATATGACTTCACTATCGCGGAATAATACATAAACACAGCAAAAAGCAATGTCAACATTCATTAAAAAAAAAAAAAAAAAAAAAAAAAAAAATTGGATGATATCTAATGATTAATATGCCTTTATTTGTTTGTAACATTAATATGGATACCGAAAATTATATATAATTTCATGTTTGATCAGCGATCACCCATTTATATATTTTTCAAAATTCTGAAAGTGTTATTTTATTACACACAAATTAATAAAATTCCATTCTTTCAGCTTTTTGATAGGAATTAAGTAAATGAGGAGAGAAAAAGTCACACAAATATTCTTTAAAATACATTTTTATAGCAGACAATATTCTTGGCATTGCATGTATTTTATTTAAAATTTTTTTCAGTTGTTATGAGAAAATGGCAACAAAAAGATACAGTATTCTACTATTTCTCCTTTACTTTCTACAGAAATGAAGAACTTCAAGTGCCACCATTACAGAAATGGCATTAAAAACTACAAAAAAATTAAGATTGAGATGCAGTTTTGAAACAAATTGGCTTTAACCACTTCATCAGCGACAGGTATGGGAATACAGTGCTTTTACCCCTGACTTATCTCAGGGCGAACAGTGAAGTGGTTAAAGTACTCTTTTTTTCCTATGCATAAAAATTGAAAATGTGTGATGTTTAGAAGTTAAAAAAATTGCAGTAGATTATCAGTATTTAACTATAGAATGATACACCTGCTTCGTTTTATGGTTAAGTGTAATGTTATTTTTTAGTGACGCCACTTCAATTGTCATCTGAAAGAAACAGCATATCGGGGGCTAAAAAAAGAAGAAAAGGTGGAGAAGAGAAGAAAAACAGCTACAAAAAGTGAATGAAGTTACTATTACCGTATTCTCTTTAAATAAATTCTTTATTATTGCTAACAATGCAAATAGTTAACATCAAAACTATAGTTTATGACATTCAATATAAAAATTTACCCCCCCCCCCCCAAAAAAAAAAAAAAAAAAAAAAAAAAAACAGAAAAAAATGTCAATTATGCATCATTAATTTATGTTATGAAAGTTTTCGAAAAAGTTAAAAAAACTATTAAACAGCCACAAAAGAAAAGTGGGTTTTAGAAATACAGTAAAACCTCTAAATAATGGACACCTCGGGAGCATGGAAACTGTCCGCTATTCGGAGGTGTCCAATATTGGAAAAACCTCAGAGATTCAAAAATTGCTAAGAAATGCTTAATGTTTCATTAATTGACTTTTATAGGTCCTAAAGCCTTTATTATATGATTAATCAGAAATTAAAAATTTTTTAAGCAATAAAACTAAAATAAAATTGTGCATGCCTTTATTCACTGTTTATTACAGTCTTATGAAAAAAGCCTGTTACAAAAGTTTGCTTTTGCTTGCGATTACATGTAATTTGTTTTTCAATGTGAAGCCCTAACTCTGTCAGTAGTTTTTTAATCCTTCTGAGTCATCTTTTTTAACACTTTCCAACAAAGTTGAATAGTGTTTATGAGTTCAGTTTATCTGTCAGTGCTGGGTCATTCCATGTCACTTCATCCAGACCATGTCACCCACCGTCACAGATTTCTATGAAATTTTAAACACAAAAACAATGTCTAAAGATATGCTGTTACACGAAATTTCAGTTTAAAATGATAATTTTTTCATGAGTTACAAGCATTTAAAAATACCCCTCTCACTCAATTTTTTGCAGAAAATGATCTTCCGTTAAACATGTAATGTTGGATAAAAATGTTCATTTTTCTAAATATTATTAATAAAATTAGCTATATATATTTTTTAGAGATTCTTAATGTATTTTATTAAAAAAATGGTTTATAAAACTTTTTAGAACTCGAATATTGTTTTTAAAAAATATTTTATCTAAGGACTTAAGAAAAATATGAAAATATGTAATTCATTTTTTTTTTTACATGTGCTACCCATTTGATTTGGCTGATTTTTTTTTTTATATCGTTTAAAAGGAAACCATTTAATAATAAAAAAATTAGAAAGGTGTTTTTTGAAATTCTTGAGAAAAAATTTTTTTTGTTAATTTTACAGAATATATCTAAAGTATTGTTAAAGTTCAAAATTCTTCAAAAATACGTGTAATAATAATAAACAAATATTATAATTAAACTATAATTTTGTTTCTAAAAACCTTTTTTAATGTTATTTAAATAAATGAAAGTATAAAATTCGTATTTCTGTTCCTGAAAATTAACAACACGGATGTCATATACGCCCTCTATTGGCGCGATTTTTTCTGATGCCAAAGTCATATACAACGGGTACTTAACTGGTGCCAAAGTGTCGTTATTTTGCTTGATATGGTAACCCGGATGTTGTTTATACTGTTGATGTTTTCGCCAAATTGGCATAGGAAAAAAATCGCGCCAATATGACATCTGTGCCAAATTAACTTCCGCTATGTATTCAAATAAAATTCCCATTATACTAACTCAAAAACAACCAGTAAGTATAAACTGATTTATAAAGCTATATATTCATTCAAACAATTCTTCTTTAAAAAATGTGGAAATAAGTTTTGTTTCACCTATAGTCTTCAAAATGAAATAAAAATGAAGTAATAAAAACTTAAATAATCACTGGTATATTGAGATTATTCAGAGCATAGATTATGAGCATAATAATAGATATTATTATTCTTCTTTAAAAAATGTGGAAATAAGTTTTGTTTCACCTATAGTCTTCAAAATGAAATAAAATTAAAGTAATAAAAACTTAAATAATCACTGGTATATTGAGAGTATTCAGAGCATAAATTATGATGAAAAAGATGCAAATATAAAGTTTATGCATCCCAACGGACCTTCCACTTCATTTTGCTGGCCAAATAATGATTATTGCAACGTGCCCTTCAACCATATATTATGTAGCATTGAATTGACTATTGCAACAGGACGGCCATATGCTCTTTCAAAAGAATCTACTGAAACAATCAATCGTAAGTGGAGCATTTATAAAAAGCAATATCTAGTGAAATAATGTTGAATTTCCATTTAAATTTATCATAAATACATTTAACCATTCAATTATAAAAAAGTGCAAATCTGGCACAGAAATAAATCTAATATTTGAAATTGGTTAAAACTTCTGTCTCATATATGTAAGTAAATTTTGTATGTATATATTATATCAGTAACAAAGAAAAAAAATGTGATTTTATTACAGGATTTAGAACTTAGAATTTTATGTAACATATTGTTAAATTATACACAAAATTTATCAAAATAAATCTTTATTCATTTGCTTTTTTAATGACTTCATTATTTTTACCTTGAATTGCTACTAATTCTACTTAATTTATTTATAATAATTTTATTTCTGTTTATGAAGTTAAAAGACTTGATGTTAGTTTTAAAAGTCAATCCTCTTATAATATCATATATTAATAATTGAAAACTATTTTGACAAAAACTGTCAAGATGCCACCCCCCCCCCCCCCCCTCCCAAAAAATAAATAAATAAATAAATATTTAAATCTAGCATTAGTTAGAAAAATATGGCACTTATGTTTATTTTGACAGGATATTGAAGAATCTATCTAAATATGTATCTCATGAATCTTTGGAATGTAAGGGGAGGGGCGTCCAGAATTTACGAGTTGATTGAATATTAATAAAGTTTATCAGTCTCCAGATCATCTTTATGCTAGATTATTTCTTTATATGTTTATATGTCTTCAAAATACATGCATATAAAAAAAAAAAATCTAAGAAAATTTTTTTTCTCAAGTTTTTCAAAAAACACCTCTTATTTATTATTTATTTTTTTTTTTTTTGAGAAAAGATTGACTAATAAATAGCTCATAAAAAAATATTTAACAAAATAAAATGGGTGGTACATCTAAAAATATTTTTTCTTTTGAAATTCATACATGAAGTGTCAATTTTATACGAATATTCAAAAAATCTCAAAGAAAATTTTTTTTCTCAAGTTTTTCAAAAAACACCTCTTTAATTTTTTTATTGAGAAAAGTGACTAATAAAGAGCTCATAAAAAAATATTTAGCAAAATAAAATGGGTAGCACATCTAAAAATATTTTTGTGAAATTCATATATGAAATGTCAATTTTATATGGGTATTCAAAAGTTCAAAAATTTAAAAAATATATTTGTTGTAAAAAGAAAATAAAAATTGGTATTACTTTATAAAATAAATAATATAAAGAAAGTTCTGCCAAAAAATTTAACCATTTTAATTATTTGGTAAAGAGTTATGAAATTTTTTGTAGAACCATACAGAAAATCAACACTTTAAAAATGTCCATAGAAAAAGAAAAGTGTCACATGTTCAGATGCTTATAATTTGAAATATTTTAATTGGATTCAATTAAAATTTCATGTGGTAGCATCTTATATATGTATGTTTTCATGTTCCAAGTTTCGTCAAAATCTGAGATGGTGGGTGACATTTTGTAAAATTGCTGGATGATTTGACATGGAATGACCCTGCTCTAACTCTCGTAAATATACTCGGATCGTTCTAAAATTTTTGGATGTTAGTGACTTCTACCATAGCACGATACCTATTTCAAATAAAGTTTCTAGCATGCTTAGTTCTAGGGATGCACCGAATATTCGGTATCTATTTGGTATTCAGCCATGTACCGAATATTCAGCTTGGCCGAATATCCAACTATTCGGTATGCCGAATAGCAAATTATTTGGCATGCCGAATATCGAAATATTCGGCCAAACCGAATACTTAAAAAAAACTTTTAAAACATTTTTAAAACCTTATACAACTTCTACGTTTAACAATCAACTTATAAACATATTCAGAATAATTAGAAACAGAATCATATTTAAATAAAAGAGAATGTTTTTACATTATTTATTTGCTGTTTGTTAAGTATTATTTAAGAAAATTAACCAATCACGAGGATTTTCATAGGAATTAATTATGTACAAATGCAAGTTCCTCAACATTGTCCAGTAAATAATATGTTTCTTGCTAAGATTTTAAGAACAACGTTTACAGTCTCTGAAAATGATTGGCCACTCCAGACACCAATCTAAGATGCATTTAAAAACTTCCTTGCTTAATCAAGGGGAGTAGAACAGTTATTCTTCCTAAGTTGTCACCCTATAAAATTTGAATAGATTGTATTATTTATTAACTTTTACTTTAATCTCTTCCTGACAAGCAAATATATGATCCTGTACAATTTTTATGCCAATTTTCTCACAATTTCTCTTTGATTTAAAAATGTTTGTTTTAGAATTTAAGAAAATTTTATTCATTTATTTAATTCTCAGAAGAAGCCATGAAATTTAAAATTTTATTAATTAAAAATTTTTTTATAACTATCCTCTTCTTAAATAACTTCAAAGCAGATTTTTTTCAACATAAAGTTTACTTGAAAAAAGCTCTTGTTTATTAGAATAAAAGTTTCTGTTTTAAATATTATGTAAAATTGTTTTAAAATTTAACATTTTAATGCCTTTAAACTTTGAAATATAAAAGTATTCGGCAAGCCGAATATTCAGTATTTGGCCTAGCAGTTCCAAATATTCGGTATTTGGTTCACCTGTTGGCCGAATATTCGGTATTCTGTATTCGGCCAAAATCACTATTCGGTGCATCCCTATTTAGTTTATTTACAGGGACAGTCAAAAGTTTTCCGTTACCTTCCGGCCTATGGGAAAAAATAGTTTAAAATAGTTTTTAATGATGTTACATGCTTTCAAACATAATAAAATTGATATGCATTTATCAAGTGTACAAAAATATGCATTCTGTAGACTATATGGTGCAAAGAATAGTTATTAATTTACAGGGCCACACAAAATAATTCAGTTACAGAACGATATATGGGTGGAGGGAATTGTTTGCGGTGTATTTTAATTATGTTAAATTATTTCATGTATAATGAAACTGATATATGTTGCTGAGGTTTACTATAACTTATTTCATGTATAATACGAAGTACATAGCATTTACAGGGACACACAAAAGATTTCAGATACTAAATTATATCCAAAGATACTATACAGTAGCAATGATTGCTGGAAATACATTTTTAATTATGTTATGTGCTTTATGTTTCAATATATTTATGCATAGTATATGATGTGTATAAATGTTGTAATTCATATACAAGGCTACACAAAATAATTCGTAATGGCTACTGGGTATGATTGCAGATTGCTTAAAGGTGGTTCATAAATGAGTTATGCATTTTTACGCAGAACTGCATTTGGTTTACTAAGAAATGTTTGTAGAACATAGATAAAAGGATATACAAGGTCACGCAAAGGATTGGACACATGGCTATAAGTGATAATTTCTGGAAATGTGATTTCAGTAGTTTTAAGAGTGTTTTACTTTGAATTAAACTTTAGCTAAATAGCAGCGTGTAATCAAGGTACTAGGTTAACTACAGGGCTGTACAAATGTATACAAGTATGTTTTAATCTATTAGTATAAATTGCTGAAAGAGAAATTTCAACCTATTATGTGTTTTCTTGCTAAACTAAATTTTCCCATTATATAGTACATATATCAACCTACAGATCAAATACAGGGCTGTTCAAAAGAATTGGAATAAATATTTGGCTATAGACGGTAACTGCAGAAATCAGTTTTTCAAATGTTTCATGCGTGTTCAAAAATGTTTACTTAGTTCTCTTATACCTTATTTCTCTAAATAACAAAGTTTTGTTAAAGCATTCAGGAAGTGTTAGAAAGTGTTTCATAATCTATGCTTAACGCATGATTTTTCTTACTTGTTTATAAAAAATTTTGTGTAACTGCTCAGTGTATTTTGCAGCTTTTTGGAAATTCACGATATTGCAGAAAGCATCTCCAGTTTCAGTACCCGTTTCATCATCACTAATAGAGTCAGCTTTTGTCGAAAATTCTGATGGAATATAATCCCACACATCAACTGATTCTTCTTCAGTAGGTAACTCATCATCAATATTAATGAAATTTTCGGCAGTTTCATCACTCCTGATACATTTCATAAATTCACTTATTTCGCTTAGTTCTTCATTAGTGTCGGAATGTGTGTTTCGTTTTCTTTTAATATAAAGCCTGCTTTTCTGAAACAATGTCGTACACTTTCTGGTTTTAAGTTTTTTACAGCTGAAGAAATCCAAATTATAGCATCGAGAGCATTAACTAATTTTAGGCAGTTCTCAAGTGTATTCATAGAATCTAACTTTGAAAGAATGTGGCATAATAAAAACTTTCTGTACCAGGCTTTAAAATTGTGTATTATGCATCGATCAAGTGGCTGACATACTGAAGCTGTGTTTGGGGGAAAAAACACAATTTTAACTTTGTCGAATTTCAAAGGTTTGAGAGATTTTCCAATAATAAGAGGGATTTCAAATTCTCCTAACACACTGCGACATAATAAAATAGTGAGTCGCTCTTTTGACATTTTTCCGCTGATACAGTCATCCTTTTTAAAATACAGTCTTATTCGGAAAAATTCTGAAAAATATCCGGTTTCATCGGTATTAACAATGTTTCTCTCCTCATAACCTTCACAAATTGATTGCAGTCGTTCATGCCAATCCTCCACTTCTTTAAGATCTACAGATTTTGCTTCTCCACATATTGTTTACAAAGAAATGTTGTGCCAAGATCGGAACTTTTCCAGCCACTCACTGGAAGCTTTAAAATCGTGTAATCCAGGTTCTTTAGCGACTTCAAAAGCCTTTTCCTGAATCAAAGGCCCACTGACAGGAATGTTTTTTGAACAAACTGAAGTAAACCAATTCAGAATTATAGAATCAATTTCAATGGAATTAGTCTTCCTCAATTTCACATTTTTGGTGTTCTCGTTAGAGTTAGCAATCCACAAATTTCTTATTTCTTCTTTATTCAGTAAAATCTCTCCCACCTGAGTTTTACCTATTTTAAAAAGTTCAGCAATTATCCGTAAACTCAATTTCTCTTTCTCAGATACACTTACAATTTCAAATTTTTCTTTTATAGTTAATACTTTTCTTTTAATCAGTATGCAATTTCCCAATAAAAAAATAAATAAAATAGAGTAACTCTTTTCTTTGTTTTATAAAACAGTAAAAATAAATAAAATCGTATGTTAGGTTTTCAGTGATTATTTTTCTTTTGCTCAGATTATATGACGCCATGTGACGTTATGATTTCTGTCTTCTATGTTATGCAATGATGCAACCCAGTTAATTACTGTTTGAACTTTACGAACGAGCCTTACTAAAACGATTTTTTATTTCCTTTTCTTGACACTGTTTTTTTTCTCGTTAAAAAATAATTTTTCATCCTTTGTCGCCAAAATTACTGTCCGCTATTCGGAATGTCTGTTATTCAGAGGTTAAACATAAAAAAAAACATGTTTTTGAGATGAATCAGTGCAAACTTTATTCAAGAAAATGATAATTAGCTATAATTATTGCTTTGACAATGTTAGCAAAATATACATCCATCTGATGTAATGTTTACTATTGTACAGATTCTGAACTGAAATCCTGGATAAAATAGCTACCAGCCAGTTGCATGTAAAAGAAAAAGAAGATTGGTGCTCATAAAACAGAAGATTTTAAAATGATAAAAAGATATTTTTAATCTCACTCTATGGTATATTAAGTATTATGTATTTAAATGTATAATGCATTTAAATATTTATTATTTAAATTTAATGTATTTAAATAATTTTTTTAAGTTGGGAGATTTAGTCTAGGTTAATTTTTGATATAATTTATACAATTGAAACAGGATGTCTACTCCAGCTCAACTACAAGTTTCCATGACTTTTCAAAGTTTTTCATATCAATAACAAAATATTTTCAGGTATCAAGTTTTTGTGATGTTACATACAAAAAATCTTAGAAGTTGTGAATTTGAGAGTGAAACTTTCATAACTGATTCTGAAGTGGAAACTACTGATTTAAAAAAAAAAAAAAAAAATGTTTTGCAAACTGTTTCACACCAAGATATTTATTTCATGGCTAACGATTGCTTGACGTCGTATATTTCTTGAGAACATTTTTTACAAGCTAGGTATTTTGCAGATAGATACACACTTTTATTATATGGTTCCTTCCATTTTGTTCAATCAAAATGAAATTCAATATTGCATCAGTTAAATACAGATTGCTTTGACATATTGCAATACAAGAAACTTATTTTATATCTGCTCTGAAACTAACAAATTTAAGGATCATAAATATTTAATAAATTAAACTAATGTACAGTTCCTGTGCTACAAAGATATGTAAACAGAATTAAAATTGTTCACAGATTCAGCGAAGCTGCTATTGAAAATGTGAGTTACAAGAAAGGACTAAAAGCGGGTAGACATGAGGAATTGCATGAAATATTATTTCAGAATTTATGAAGAGCAAAGTAGCAAAGTTACATTTTCAAGGCACTACTATTTCAAATCCTTAGTTTTATAATCAGAAAAAATTTCTTGAATTTTTCAACTTTCTCCGATTTATCTTCAGAAATTTCAATTTTTTTTTTCTTTTCCTCAAAATTTGTAAATTTTTCCAATTTCTCCAGTTCATAAAAAATTCGTCACTTTTCCAAATCGCTAGACACCTTGTTAAATCAAATATAATTTAAACAATTTTATAAACAGTAGTACCATTAAGAAGTCAACTAAGAAAGAATTGAAAATTCTGGTTGTATAAAAAAAAAATAAATAAATAAAAAGTAACATATACTTCAAGAAAGTAAAAGAATAAGTAGAAATAACTAGTAGCCTAAAACTCCTTTCCTGCTGATAAAATAAAATTTCTCCAATGTCTCATAGCAAGTAAAAGCAAGATCTGTATAGTCCAGAGGAAATGTACATTTTACCTTGCAAAAGGTTGGGCAGAAGATTTTATTTTTCTGAATTGTTTATAATGATGCCAACATGGAGAAACCAAGTTTTCTAACAAAATTTCTTAAGGCTAAATTTTCTGTGGCCAAAAAAACAACAATTTTTTTTTTACCTTTTTTGATTTTTTAAAAATATCTCGAGACCCGTTGCCATAGCACATTAATTGTCCATTACAATATTAAAGAGGATAAAATTCTCTACAACTTTCATATTTACAACTTCTTTATACACTCAATAGCAAGCACAGTACGCCATTTCAAAAATAAGACAAATTTTCCAACTTTCTTAAAAAACATTAAAAATGTAGTTTTGCCACGATTATTCAAATGTTCCCTGTGGATTTAATCATGTATGTCGACTTCTAAAAATTGGTAGCAGTAAATTATCTATTTGCACACTCATGTCTTTATTTTCATCACAACAATCATTTTATATTCAATAAATTTATATAATTTTAAAAGTAGGGCAGAGTATTGATGAATGAGACAATTTCCATATTTAGACAGTAACTTTAAGTGTATACAATGTTAACTACAAACCATTGTTTAAATGAATACTTCAATATTTACTAACTTATTTTCAGGATAGTTTCAATTAAGGAAGAATTCTTGTTTAATTTTAATAATTTTATATATTTTTTAATTTTTATAATGCATACGTATTTTTCCAGGTATCAATGGGATGGGTATGAAAATTTGCGAAAAACATATTTTATTCCACACTACAATGGTATATTTTATTTACAAATTATTGATAACATATGTTTTAATGTTTTAAAGATAGCAATCATTGAATTGTAGTTCCATATAAAAGGGGGGTGGACTCAAAAAATAAATATCTTTTATGTAAGAAATACTTTTACCTTATGAAATAGCTACAATAATAAAAAAGAAAAGTGCCCAGCTAAACTGATGGCATTGAGCTCACAGGCTACTCACACTAATTGTATATTATACTCTTATTTTAAAGAATAGTGGTACCGAATGACCCCCTAAAAAAAATAAGTGACAGGGGATTACCCCCTGTTTCCCCCTTTATCCTTAACCAATGAATCCCCAAAACGAATCAGGGAAGCTCCTTAACATAATAAACCGGTATACCAAATTTGGAGCAAAGCAAATAATTCTGCATGAAAAACCCGTTTATATAAATTAAGGGGGTGGACTAGCCCCCCTTCCCTTTTTATCCTTAACCAATGAATCACCAAAACGAATCAGGGAAGCTCCTTAACATAATAAACCAGTATACCAAATTTGGAGCAAATCGAATAATTCTGCATGAAAAACCCGTTCAGACCCCAAAGCGCCCTTTCCCCCCAAAAAAGCAGGAAAAAAGGAGGGAAAAAACAATAAATTAGGAAAAAATAGGAAAAAAATTATCAAATAAATAGGAAAAAGTAGGAAATATTTGTTAAAAAAAAATAGGAATACAAATACTGAAACAAATAAAAAAATAAATCAAATTTAAGATAATTTATTGAAATGTTGTGTCAAATACACAATTATTGTTATACATTTTTCTTTTGTTAATTTACAAATAAAAGAAAGAAATAGTAGCAGCAAAAGCTAAAATTTTAAATTGATTGTTGTATCGTAAAATAATCAGAGGCCTATTTAGTAATCTAGTATTCTAGCTATTAAATCTAGTAATCTAGTATTTAATAATCAGAGGCCCTGTTTAAGGACACAGGATTATCCCGCGATCTTTTCACAAAATGTGGTTTTTTTTTTCAGGATATTTGACGAAATTTGCGTTTTTTTCGGGATCCTTTGACGAAAATCGAAATTCGCGTTTTTCTCTGCGATCCTTTGACGAAATTCGCGTTTTTCTCTGCGATCCTTTGACAAAATTCACGTTTTTCTCTGCGATCCTTTGACGCAATTCATGTTTTTGTCGCGACCCTTTGTTGAAACGCACATTTTATTCATAATCCTTTGATGAGTTGTGCATTTGTTTCGCGATTCTTTAACGGAATTCACATTTTTTCTGCTATCTTTTGACGAAATTCGTGCTTTTACTGCTATCTTTTGACAAAATTCACGCTTTTTCTGCGATTCTTCAACTTAATTCACGTTTTTAACACAAACCTTGGATGATTTTTTTTATTTAATTTATCCTGGTCGGGGTACCGAACCAGGGTCTGAAACAGGTCTAAAATTGGGTAGCAGAGATTAAACAAATAGCGAGGCAAAGATACGGCATAGACCTTAAATAAAATTCAAAGACAAGGTTGTTGGCATAAGTCTGTAAAGATAGATTAAGACATAGAATAAACAGTGTTTAAGTTTTTATGAAACTAATATTTATTTGTCAAAAAAAAAAAAAAAAAAAAAAAAAAAAAAAAAAAAAAAAAAATAAAAATAAAACAAGTACATAACTAATAAAAAATCAAAGTAATTAGTGACAAGGATAAAGCCAACACTTCAGGTTGTTGCAACTGATATGTAGATGTAGATGTAAGCCAGTATCCCAATTAGTATAATAATACAATAACTATAAATATATTGATATTTCTACTCACTATTATATGAAGTAGAACATCGTATTGTTGAAGGCACTTCTTGAAAACGTAGCACTAAACGTATACACATTCTTGAAAAAATAAGTGCTGACGGCATTAAATAATGTGCAATGACAACGAATTATCAGACGTTTTTTTTTTTTTTTTTTTTTAAACAGTTAAAATATAACAGGTCCAACACATGAGTAGATATCACAGCTTTGACGAAAAACAAAAGAGAGACCGGGTAAAACTTGAAAAAAATGGAAAGGTTCACGAAATATTGCACTATGTAAAGTCATCAAACTATTAACCCTTCGTATATTCATGAAATAAAACAAGTGCCGATAAACTTTCAATATGAACTGGCATTCCTGACATCTTTTCTTAAACTGCATACGAAACAAAATAAAATGGAACTGAAGAAACACGAACACCGTAAGTCAAACAAATATATAGCCACACAGATAGATACATACATAGCTACATACACACATGCAGAGACTAATGTCCCTTTAAATATCTTCCAGCCGGCGCTTCTTCAAAACACATGTTCGACGGAGTTGAGTAACATACGTGCTGCTGTGCAGAAAAACTATTTCAACTCTGGAACAGAGAAAAAGCGATACGCAATGTATCTGAGTTGCGAGGAAGAATGAGGTGGAGGAAAAACGACTGAACGTGCAAAGTTCGATAATGTGAATTGATTCTCAATCAAATTGAAAAACGAATGATTAAACCACGTTATCGGCAAAAAGAAAACAGTGGATTACGAATAGATATTTGAATAAACTGAAAGAAATAAAGATAACCAAACGTAAGTAAAAATGTTAGAATGAACTTATTTGAAAAGTAAAACTAAGAAATGATTGAAATAAAGTATAAATTTAAGAAGGTATAAACGTCAAGGAAAGTAGGGCTAACAGATGACATTCACGCTTTTTCGCGATTCTTTGGCGAAATTTGCATTTCTTTTCGCAACTCTTTGACTTAATTCGCATTTTTTCAGTAATTCTTTGACATAATTTGCGTTTTTTCAGCAATCCTGACTCCTTTTTTTAAAGATCTGACATATTCACATTTTTTCCTGTAATATTTTGGTGAAATTCACATTTTTTTCTGTGATCTTTTGACGTAATTTGCGTTTTTTCAGCGATTCTTTGATGTAATTCGCGTTTTTTCAGCGATTCTTTGATGTAATTCGCGTTTTTTCAACGATTCTTTGATGTAATTCGCATTTTTCCAGCAATTCTTTTACTGTGTTTTTTTTTTTTTTTGTAGATCCAATATAATTTGCGTTTTTTCCTGCAATCTTTTGTAGAAATATGCACTTCTTCACAATCCTTTGACGAAATTCGCGTTTTTTTTTCCTCGATCGTTTGATAAAATTTTCTGTTTTTTCGTGATTCTTTGAAAATTTAAAATTTGTTTATAAAATGAGGGAGGGGGGGGGGGTCCATCGGGAGGAGTGAATTAACGGGATTTTATGGTATTCACACGCGCCCCCAAGTTCCTAAATTTGCCAGTGATTTTGATTGACTCATCAAAGCAATCAAAATTCTATCTTTTAGCCAAAGATAGTAAAATTTGTCATCTTTTCAATAAAGTTTATTCGGAATTTGTACAGCAATTTTTTTTAATTTTCCGCTTTTTTGTATGCCATTTTAAGAGTTTTTTTCTTCTTTTTTTTGTGGCAATTTATCCAAATTAGTAAAAGAAATCGGGTTCAATTTAGCCATCCAACATAATACAATTTGTCCTCTTTTTCAATGAAGTGTATTCATAATTCACGCAGCAACTCGTAATTTCTTTTTACAATCTCGAGCAACGACTTGGGCACTGCCCACTTAAACGCATAATAACCCACCCTTTTCTTAGTGTGAACTCAATAAGAAACTAATAGAAGTCAGAACATTCTTTCATATACAAAGTTTTAGATAGTTTAAGTAATCATCAAAGCATCTACTTATATTCATATGATTTTTTTAACCGTAAAATTACAAAAATACCACACACACACACACAAAAAAAATAATAATAATAATAATAATGCAACAAATTTCATTTTTCCAAAAAATTCCGTTTGTGAGCCTCCCTCCCCCTACCAAAAATATTTGATTGGAATGTGTTTTAATTAATTGGTATGCTCAAAGTAAATATTCACTTTTTCAGTTTTTCTTTTTAAATGTTTTTTTTTAAACTTCCGATCACCATTGAAAATTCGCAAAACTAGCTAAATTTGCATTTACTTAATTGAGTTACTAGCATGGTAAAATAATATCCTACTTTAGATGAATGCCTTTGTAAGTTGCACCCCCCCCCCCTCCCCCACCATTAATAAGAGGCTACTTAATTCACTCACGCAAAAACACCCGCTCGTTTATGTCAATCCTATGGGAGAAATTTTTGTAAAATATCTCGTTTGCATTTCACAATATCATTAAATGATTCTTTTTTTTCAATTGGATAGCTGAGGTCGATCTCTACAAAGACTTATTTTACTTTTTTGGTTCTGTTTAAAGGTTTTTTTTTTTTTATTAAGATACTTTCACTTTCGGAACCGGTTTTGAAAGTGAAAGTACACTCATAAAATAACCTGCAAATAAAATCACAATAAATAAAAAGCAGCCGTTGTACAGATCAACCTCAGCTACCCAATGCAAAAAAAAAAAAAGAATTTAATAATATTGTGAAATGCAAACGAGATATTTTACAAAAATTTCTCCCATAGGATTGAGATAAGCGAAGTGGGTGTTTTCGTGTGAATTCAGTAGCCTCTTAATTAAAGTTCCTTTCTCAATAACGAAACATATTATCCATCCAAAGCTGATGACCTGATTTTGATAACGTTCTACTTCCAACTTAACGTAGTTTAATAAACAAAACAAACTTATTCTTTGTGGTTGTATAGTGAGAGTTTTTGCAGGGGGGGAGGGGGGGGGGTGGGTATAGTTCTTTTGTAATTTATTATATTTCAATTAAAATTTGGTAAGCAGCTTCATTTGTTATTATTGAAACCCGGTGAAAATTTTAACGGAATCGATCAATTAACAAAGAAGATATACTAATTACTTTTTAATAGCAAGGGAAAGAAAGATTTTGCTTTCAGCTCTTTTTCTCTTAATCATCATTTCTGTTTGCTGCTCAACAATTTCTTTTCCAACTACATGAAACTTTCTGACACATCCACAGAATGGAATCTTTTTTATAGTTATGGAATAAAATTTGGACGCTACTGAAATGATTTGGAACTTTTTTCGATTGATATCTTACACTTTGAAATAAAAAAATTTCTGCGGAATGCGAAAAAAATCTAAAAATTGCATAAAAATTATTACCTGCTTTAGAGAAAAAAGATTATTTCCGAATCCAAAATATTCTTCACTTATATAAAATCTAAAAAAAAAAGTTGTTAAGGAACTGCCAAAAAATTGACAAATAAAATTGACATCGATGTTTCGTAAATTATATGACTTCACTGTTGTCTAGAATTTTCTTTATAAACATAAAAAAAAAAAATAATAATATTTTCTATGTTTCATTTTCTAATTTTCTCACATAAATATCACTTGGATATGAATTAAATAATGAATAAAAGCACCCTTAAGAATACCGGAAGTGCTTTTGATATTCTTTAAGAAATCTGAAATTTTCAGAAATCCGGTTCAGTCTCGGTCCCGACAATGCTGGATTTTCGAGGTTTTACTGAATTAACTCAAATGAAATAATTGTAGTTGCATATTTTAAATAAAAATGTTAAAAATGAAAGTAACATTACTTTAAACTAAATTTTCGAAATTAGAGTAAATAAATCATTAATCTTGTACCAAATATATACAGATGAAAATCAGTGGCGCAGCCAGAATTCGGCTCTAGGGGGTGTTTTGAGTTGATGATAACCGTGGTTGCTGGTTAATTGAGTCGCTGGCTAATCGAATCAGTCTATTTAATGAATGAAATCATAACTTTTTTCTCGGATATTAGAATTAGCAGATATGCTGGTTATGATTCATTTAAACAGCATTTACAATATTAGAGTTACAAAACTTAAAATGCATCAATGAAATAACACAAAACTATGTTAGATTTATAAGTGTTTAAAAAAAACCCTAGACAAATTTTAAAAGATGGAATAACACAGTACAGCAAACGTTTTTTGTATCGAAAATCATTGGGTGGTTCATCGGAAAATATCTGGTGGTCGCAGTCCAATTTTTCAACCAAAAATACACAGGGTTTCACTCCAAGACAATTCTGAATCCTTGTTTAGCCCTTTGTGGGGCGGTGGTATGTTTATGAAACCACATAATTTTAATTCCCAAATGCCACAATGGCACCAGAATTTTAATGAAAAAATTTTAGGTTTATTCTATATGTGAAATGTAGCTCTTTCTTATTTAAAAATAAATTTGTCTGTAAATTCCGGTGTCATTCATTTATTTCAACACTTTAGGAATGAAAATACTTTGCCCCTGAAATGGTTAATAATGAAGCAATTTCAGCAAAATTTTCAATAGACTTACCTTGCTTTGTGTCAATGTAATAATATCGCAAGAATTGGTGGAATTTATAATTATGCACGTCCAAACAGTGCTGAATTAGGTATTCTATATTTTGGAACGTAGTCAACATATTAAGCACGGTATAGTTGGCTGGATTGCTGTGCACTACCAACACTTTAAGTGACATTGAATTTCGCATAAAGGGAAGGCAATGTAAATTTATTGAATATTTTGTTAAAATATCTTCATTATCGTTATGGATCTCAAAAAATATCTGGGTTCCACTCAAAGTTTTATCTATACTAATATTATAAAGGAGCAACGTTTGTTTGTTAGTTTGTGTGTTTGTAGGGGGTAATTTCTAGAACTATCGAACCAATTTCAAAAGTAATGGTGGCAAATTGATAGTGACAGCCCTTGATTCAACATAGGCTATATTTTATACCGGTGGCACTACCCCCAAGGGGGTGCAGGTACAAATTAAGTTCTAAAAATGTGATATTTGTGTTACTGAAGGTCGTAAAAACTTGAAATTTGACATGGTAGTTACTTATAAGATGTAAGTGCTCTCTAAGAACTGTTTGTAAAAAATCGAAATTTAAAAAGTTTTAAAAATGCACGAAAAGAGTTCTAAAATCTTTCTAAATTACGATTTCTACAAAATTGTTAAAAATAGAAACTTGAAATTTGGCGTGTTAGGTATGAATAAGATGCAAATGCTCTTTATGACCAGTTTCTAAAATTCCAAATTTAAAAGGGTGAAATGAACAAAAGCGTTCTAAAAATATTCTAAATTACGATTCCTTTGAAATCTTAGGAAATATCAAACCGATTTCAAACGTAATGATTGCAAATTGATGGTAACTGTCCCAGCTCGAATATAGGCTATATTTTATGTCTGTGCCACTGCCACCAGGGGGTTACAGGAGCAAAAAATGCTCTAAAATTGCGATACTGAAGGGGCTACAAACTATAAATGTGACGTGATAGTTACTTATAAGATGTAAATGCTCTATAAGAAATAGTTTTTCAGAAAATCGAAATTTAAAAGGGTGAAATGAGCAAAAAACTATCTGAATTTCGATTTCTATGAATTTGTTAAAGATAGAAAGTTAAAATTTGACATGGTAGATATTTATAAGATGTAAATGCTCTCTAAGAACAGTTTCTAAAATATTCAACATTTAAAAGGCTAAAATGAGCGAAAGCATTCTAAAAAACTTTCTAAATTACGAATTTTATGGGATCTCAGGAAATACAAAACCGATTTCAAAAATAATCTTGGCAAATTGGTGGTGACAGTTCCTGTTCCAACATAAGCCATATTTTATGTTGGGGATGGTAAACCATACTTGAAGCTTGGAATATATCATGATGGCTACTTAAGATGTAAATGCTTGCTAAGAATGATTTCTAAAAACTTCAAAACTTCAAATGAAAACTGAAATGAGTGTAAAAGCTTCAAATTGCATTCTAAATTATCCTTTATTTAGAATTAGTTTTAATTCTGCTCATTAAATTAAGTAATTAAATTTTCACCTAATGTTGTGTAATAATGCAGTTTAGTCAAACTGTGGCTTAGTTAGTAACTTTTGAATTATAGCAGTATAATTTCGTATAATAAAAATAGGCCCACAAATACCACTATTTAGAAATATTTCAATTATTACGCGAGCAAAGCTAGTACCTAACTTTTTTCGCTGGATAAGTGGATTACAGCAGAGATTCCAGGGAAAGGCACATAAAAAAAAAACGGGCTTTGCTCCTGGATAAACGAGCTTTGCCGTTAGATAAACAGGTTATGTCCGTAAAACATGAAATTTACAGAATTTGATCCTTTATTTGGAAAAAGTGACATTTTCCGTAAATTTACGTGAGCAATTTACAGTAAAATACACGTAAATTTACAATTTTTTTTGACAGTGTAGTAATTTTTATTAATTCTAAGAAAAGGTTTAACATTTAATGTCTGTCTTTTGAAAATCCTGCTCACAGTCATGTATCTATACGTCAATGCAATTGCAATCAGTGATTCTTTCCTACAGGGAACGTGATTCTTTCCTTAGAGTATCTCCCCGAGAGCAAGACCTCCTGGGGAAAATTTCAACTTACATTACCCACTAATAAACTACAATCTTTAAATTTATGTACCCCAACCCTGAAACAAATGGTTCAAAAGACACACTGATTGCAGTAATCTGTAAAATCACAATCAAAAACAGCTTTTTATGTTAATATCTTTATAGTACTGTTTTTGTATTTCTTACTTTTTCAAAGTTTTTATGCACATAACTTGGTCTTAGCAATAACTGAGAGCAAAAACACAAAAAGGGCATTTGAAACTATGAGAAATCTAGAAAGCATGTCTTTTGCATTTTTCTCTGGAATTTAAATTCCAGATACTCCATTATCCTTTCGAACATGAAACAAAAACAGAAATGCAATTAAGAAACTGTTGTCCAGTGTATAATACTCAAACTCAGTGTATAACACTCAAAGTTTCTGTGCGGCAGGAAATGGACACTCTTTTAGCCTAAGATGTCTCGAAAATGTGGCAGCTACCTTCTTTCAAAACAAATGACCAGTTTTCCCAAAACTGATGCATGTAATGTGCATTTTCACAGTTTTAAATACAATGTTCGTCGTTTACTTGAATCACTTCTGTTGAGTAGAATCAGGGGTGATTCTGAGTAAAAAATAAATTCTGAAATTCACAGCAAATTTTCTGAAAAGTTACACAGCAGAGGGGGAGAAGGGGGAGGTTGAAATACACTCCCGGCACTATGCCTTTTTTCTGCGGCCTTTTGATGAAATTCACATTTTTTCGCAATCTCCCAACGAAATTTGCGTTTTTTCGTGATCCCTTGACGACATATGTGGCCTTTTCGTGATCTTCTGACAAAATTTGTGACTTTTTCGCGATCTTCTGACGAAATGTCTTTTTTTCACAATTCTTGGACAAAATTTGCATTTTTTCCGCATTTCATTGT
The DNA here is from genome assembly GCA_963932465.1 of Maratus speciosus. Taxonomy (NCBI): domain Eukaryota; kingdom Metazoa; phylum Arthropoda; class Arachnida; order Araneae; family Salticidae; genus Maratus; species Maratus speciosus. Next base: position 34,640,069 of record OZ010792.1, read on the forward strand.
CGAAATTTGCGTTTTTTCCACGATTCTTGAATGAAATTTGCGTTATCTCTGCGATTCTTTGCCACAATTTGCGTTTTTTCTGCTATCCTTTGACAAAATTCACGATTTTTCTGCAAACGATTGACAAAATTAATTTTTTTCGGCAACCATTTGTCAAAATTCGCGATATTTTTTATGTCCGAATTTTCGGATTGATGATTGATTTTTTAAAAATTTGGGAACAGAATCACCCCTAAGTAGAATTTTCATCAACAAAGCCGGAGATTCCGAATAAGCCATAAAGTTTTAATATTAACTTTGATTTTGATTCATTAAAGCAGAAAATTTGCTTAACTAGTGATTCATATAAGCGACAATCATACTAATTATTTTAGCTCTGGGAGGGGTTTTAACCCCCCCCCCCCCTTCGCAGCACCAGTGATGAAAATAAAAGTAAAATGTATTACTTTTTTTTTTTACTCTAGAGCTGCGGATTTCTTTAATCACGAGGTCATGAGGTGTCAGATGGATCTTATTTCCTGATACGGTAATAAATAACTCAACCTTTTTTAACTCAGCTTCTGAAAAGATATCTAATGACTTTTAAAGCAAAATGTTATATGACCCTCGACATCTCAATCATGAGCTTCGAAGATGAAGTGTTTCCTAGAGATATGCTCCTCCTCCAATCCAACGTCATTCACAGAGAGCCAATGGAACAAACTGCTTATTCCCGCTGTTTTGATTGCAGACGATTTGATGATCGTTTGTGGAATGAAGAAAAATAACGATGACGCGACGGCGTGGAGGTTGAAAAAGCTTGTTCAAAGTGGAAAAAAAGGGAGAAAAATAGGGAAAAAAAGGCAAGGGTTCTAAAAAATAGGAGAAAGTAGGAAAAATAGGAGCTCTGCGGGTTCTGCCCGTTTATCTAAATTAAGGGGGGTGGGGGGGGGGGGGTGGACTAGCCCCTTTTTCCCTCTTTATCCTTAACCAATGAACCCCCAAAATTAATCAGGGAAGCTCCTTAACATAATAAACCGGTATACCAACTTCGGAGCAAATCGAATCATTCTGCATGAAAAACCCATTTATCTAAATTAAGAGGGGCGGGCTAGCCTCTCTTTTCCCCCTTTACCCTTAACCAATGAACCCCAAAACTAATCAGGGAAGTTCCTTAACATAATAAACCGGTATACCAAATTCGGAGCAAATCGAATCATTCTGCATGAAAAACACATTTATCTGAATTAAGAAGGGTGGACTAACACCCCTTTTCCCCCTTTATGCTTAACCAATGAACCCCCAAAATTAATCTGGAAGTTCCTTAACATAATAAACCGATATACCAAATTCAGAGCAAATCGAATAATTCTTCATGAAAAACCCATTTATCTGAATTAGGGGGGAGGACTAACCCCCCTTTTCCCCCTTTATCCTTAACCAATGAACCCCCAAAACTAATCACAGAAGTTCCTTAACATAATAAACCGGTTTACCAAATTTGGAGCAAATCGAATAATTCTGCATGAAAAACTCATTTATCTGAATTAAGGAGGGGGGGGGGGACTAACCTCCCTTTTCCCCCTTTATCCTTAACCAATGAACCCCCAAAACTAATCAGGGAAGCGCCTTATCGGAATGAAACTAGAAAAAAATTTAAAGCAAATGGGATGTTTCTATCAAGAGTTATTGCGTTACGTATGTACATACAGAACCGGCGGGCACATAAGCTCTCAGGCTTTGATAGCCTGTGAGCTAAAAATGACAACAGATTATTTCACTAACTAATGTTATGCATTTATCTCTTGTAAAATTTAAAATTCTGTTAATAAAATATTTGAAATCACTGGTTTCATAAAAATATTTAAAAGATTAGTTTTAAAAAATACTGTCAATATTTTTTCCACTTATATCAGTAAATATAACAAGAGATTATATCATTTTAGCATGCACAAATATATAAAACACAGTATCCCTGACAGGGGGGCCGAATTCAAAATATATATTAAAGGTCTCCACGAGCCTGGACTTGTCCCGAAGCCCAAACTCGGCAAAAGTTTCTTTCATTAAACTCGGACAGGGCTTAATTTTATCTTAAAACTCGGTACAGGCTCGGGCTAAATGTTAGCTTATGAAAAGTTGGTCCGGGCCTGAACTTCATTCTCCCCTGGACACGTCTGGATCTTACATTTTTTCTGTAGATTCGGGCCGGACTGGGACTGTATTTATACTTCAGAATTATTTTCCCCCACGGTGATGTCGTGTAACTTTTCTCCTTTATTAGCTGAGTAAATGAACAATAAAACATTTCTTTGTTTCTCGCCCCCCCTTTTTTTAAATAACAAGTGGAATATGTTGGTTAATAACGTGAAAAATATCAAATTTTTGCATCTGAATTTGGCATATCTCGAAACGTGTAGATCTCTAACACTCATACTGCTATTTAAATTAGAAATGGATTGCAAAGGGTCAAACGAATTTAATTCGAAACAAACTTTGAATCTTGTCAAAGAATATTGTATATAAATAAAGTGAAAAAAAATCTCTTAAGGGTATTTTTGAAATCACTGGTCACCCAACCTTTATAGGGGACGAATCCACAACAGAAGAAATTTCCACACTTTTGATGAAAAACTCTGCTTCGTACTCTTCTTCCACCCAGCAACCTCCCAATAACAGGTCATTCAATATTACAGCTTTTACGTGCACATATATGGCACATACACAGCAGTGTGCGAGCGACAAGTATGAAACAGTTCTCCGGTTATGAGTCTAACCACTGCAGACCACCCCATCCTTAAGAAAATGCAAAGGCCTAGAAACAAGAGTCCCGCATCAGGTAAGGTGGGTAACCAATTTTTTTTCGAAATGCGGTCCGTGTTCAGGCTGGGTTGGCCATGTATTTTAAAGTCAGAGGTAACTGAAAAAAATCAGTTGACAAATCCTATCGAAAACGCATGAAGTGATCAAAAATTATTTTAATTTAAAATTATTTAAATTTGTTAGTGAAAGTGTCATCATGAAAATTAGTAGTTAAACGTTACACCTAACTAGGGTCCTAAAACAAATAAAATTTGTGGCCCTGCAAATTTTATTTAAAACAGAGTTGCAATCCGAACCCAACCCAACCAAATATATTCCGTCTACCCACAACACGATCGAACCTGAAACACATAATTCCAATCCCAACCTGAAATCCGGAATCAGAGAAAATTGATCCAAAATATAATGTAATTATAGAAAAATAGTCTCAGGAGTCATTTATATTCAAATATGTAGTTTTTCATCTGAAATAGATTCCCGCGCGGGTTGGTTTATACCCGACCCAAACATTCAACTTAAAGTCAATCCGAAACCTGCGAAAAATTTCCGTTTACCCAAAACCCAGCAACAATTTTTCTATTGACCCTAAACCAAAACACTTCAATCCGATCCCGACTCGACACAAAAGAGATCTATAATTTAATACAGTTATTTAAAAACAGTCTGCATTCATATCTCTAATATCAATTCTATCTTTTATGTAGAAAATAAACATATAAAGCGATTCATTCAAATTTAAATATATAATTCTTCAACTAAAACATTAGCTTAGACTTTCTTTTTGTAAAATTGAGCTAATTCGAACTTGGCTCTTAAGTAGTGTTGTCAGGTCTAGTATCGCAAAAAGCGGGACAGAGAAAGAAAAAAATTGGGGCCGGTGCTTGAAAATCGGGACATCCTTAAGTACTAGAATAAAACCTGTTAAAACGGAACCAGTATAACGGAATAATGCTTTAAACTGAAAAATTTCGCAATATCGGTTAAAACAGGCTAAGATTAAAATCTGTCTAAATTGGAAAGTTCTTCCGATTCTGTGTCGTTTCATCTTAACAGGTGGCTATATTAAATAGCTTCCTTTCTTCGTATACTAAATGTACATGAACTATACTTTATCTATAAAGAAATGGTGTGAAATTAATAAGTCGAACTAGAGTTTTTAAAAATAATTAACAGTAATTTTATGACAATAATGCTCACTTTATAAATACCACATTTTATTTTATTTTTCATAATTTTGCATTTCAGTTTTGTTTTCAGTTGTTTTTTGTTTCAGTTTTTGTTTTTGAAAAAGCTCAATTATTATTACAGACACTCTCAAGAAAACATTTCGTCAAACGTAAAAAGCACAAGCAGCAAGTTATCGGAACATACCTGTGGTTGGAACAGATTTTTCTATTATTTGAAGAAATTTCCGTCTTTTGACAAGAGAATTAAAAAAAAAAAAAAAAAATTAATTTCGGTTTGTTAACTTTTTGTGTTTTGGAGGAAAAGAGACATACGTAAAAAATCAGTTTCTGATACAAAAAAGTAACATGCAGCACAGTTACGGGAACGCCCCCCCTGATTTGATGAAAATACAAATTTTTATGCTAGATTAATAATTTTCTGTATTCTGCGGGAAAATGAGCAAATAAAAACAGGAATTTTTGTGTTTTAATAATAATAATAATAAGAGCAGAAAAAACACCTTCAACTCACATATTTTTTTTTTTAGAGTGTATATTAATTGAAACCAGACAGCAGGGTCCTCTAACATCTGATAAGATACAGAATTTAAATCTGAGACTAAAACTGAAATACAAAATTCTGAAGAAAAATGTAAGTTAAAGGAAAATTTGTAAAATAACTTAGAATGTAAAAGTTCATTATTTTAATATCAGCTCAGTCATAAAACAAAATCTTTAAATTCGTACTTATTTTGAAACAGCCAAAGTTTATAGGTCTGCATGGGCCAGGCTTGGCCCTGTTTTCCTTCATGGCACTCGGGCCAGGTCGGGTCTAGTTACCACGCTTTCTGGGTTGGGCTTGGGCCTTTCTTTTTCCTGAAGGATCAGGCCTGACCTAACTTCTTTTTTTCATACCGAAACAGGACAGGTTTCATTCTTCCTAGGTCTTCATAAGCCGATATTTTCAGTCCCCGTCTCAATCGAGCCCGTATGAAAACCATTGTCTCGGCATGGCCTAGTCCGTGCAAAAATCCGTAAAATTTGGCCCATCCCCAAAATTTTTGCAAAAAGTGTATATATTTTTAAATCGACATTATTTTACAATTAAACATTAAAATTTATTCATTTTAAAGACTAGTAGATTTCTAGGCAAGAATATTGAAATACAATAAAATGTGTGAAAGAGAACCAGCCTATGACGGAATCCTGTCTTATATGGAAAAATTTATTGATCCATTCAAAATTAATATAATAATATGCGAGAAAAGAATATAATAAACTTACACCTGCTAAGAAGGGAACTTGTTTATAATGCATTTTCTTTTCTTTCCTATGCGATTTCGTCTTAGAAGATTTTAATGGATAGAATTTTTCAGATTTTTAAGTCTCCTATACATAATTTTTTGATTAACGATATTGATTATAGCAGAAACATTTACATACAAATGGAGATTCATAAAAAAAAAATGTATATTGCAACCTAGGGTGCTTCTTTAAAAATGAAGATTATAAACATGAAAAAAAAAAGGCTAAAATAAGTATTTTTGGGAAGAACTCCTCCTTTTAACAAAATCGACGTAAAAATCTATGTTTTGTAGAAATTCCATTGGGCTGGATCAAACTCGGGCCGAGATTTTAACTTTTTTCCGGGCCGTGCTTGGGCCGAATTTTTCTTTCCACAAGGAATGGCCTGGGAATTTTGGTTCATACAGACCTCTATAAAGCATAACTAAGTTATTAATTAAAATTGTTCAAGCTAATAATACAATCAAGTTATCAAGTAAGTCGGTGTTCTGTTTTACACAGTTTTGTTAAATTTCTAATTTCAAACCTGCGACCTTAAATACAAATTGTTAATTACAACCTTGCACGGTTCGAGTTATGCCCAACCCGAAATTGACAAAATATTCTTTTTCGAATCTACAACTTGATCCTAAGCATGAAAAAAAAAAATCAATCCTAAATGTAACACAATTCAGGAAAATAGTCTGCAATCATATCTCTAAAATCAGTTTTATATTTCGAAAAATGAATGCATACATTTACTCATTCATATAAAAGTTTTTTTTTATCATTTGAAACAATAATCTGGACTCTTCTTTGGAAAAATTTGGCGTACTCAAATTGACTCCCAAGAATCAAAACTCTAATATGAGATGACCCGAAAACGGAAACACTCTGCAGCAAAATTTTAGAGCCAATGGCCAACACGTTCGGGTAGAATCGAATTAACTGACCCAATGCAAGATTTTAGTTGTTGCTGTATATACATATTCCGGCAATTCACAATGAAGTTGTGTAGGTATATAATTATTTTCTTTTTTATACCTCCCATTTCTCTTCTATATATTAAATAGAGATTAATATCCATATTATTTTAAAATGAGACTCTACTGTATACCGAAATTAATGAACAAAGAAAAATTTCTAGTTTGATACTAAGTTTGCTTAAATAATTATACAAAGCTCTCTTTTTATTTACGCATTAATTTATAAAAAAAAAAATATATACTTACCCTACACTTTTTAATGAAAAGTGAGCAGATGAATTTCCACGTCCTGTCTATTCTTGAAATCATATTTCTTATAGGCACCTAAGTTTGCGGTCAATTGAATAAACATTGAACAGGAGAGCACATAAATGACTTCTAGACAAAATGTATAAGGTTTTCGGTAAAATCCGGTTGTTGTGACGACAGACTTTAACCGACATGTGGTTAAATTCTTAAATTTTCTCATCGCAGACTAAGGAATAAAATTTTAATCTAGATTAAACTCGTATAAATTTGACGTAATTTGGGAAAAATTGGGACGTTTCACGTAAATCTGGACACCTGGCAACACTACTCATACGTATCAAAACTCAACCCCAAACCCATCCGAACACGAAACCGAACCCAACCACAACGAAAAAAGTTATCCTCAATCTGAGCCGTGGGTCGGGTGCAGGTAAAATAGTCAACCTGAATCGATGTAGGACTCTAATTTGAGATATAATTTTGGACACTTTTTTGAAAAATCAGCTTAAACAAAACCAATGCATAAGAATCAAAACTCATCTCGAAACCGAAAAAATTATAGCCAAACCAATCCGACTTCCAAAAATTAGCGGCAAGCTTATTCGTGGGTCGCATTTTCTATAAAATAACCTAAGATTTTTTTTTTAAATTAACCTGCCCCTGACTTGATACGACTTGGGTCGTGTGCAGAAAAATCAGGTTACCCGACCCGATGCAGGACTCTACACTCGAAGTCAAAAAATTTTCCCCGATGATGATTAAATTTGACCCCGAGGGGGGGGGGGGGGAGGTATGCCAGGGGACACATGCCCCCGGCCTCCCCGTCTGATGCCGCCCTTGTTATGAATAATATTTGCTTTATGAGCAATAACGCCAGCTCAGCCTGTTTCGAAAACGGTATATAATTTATGTAGCTTTACCTTGAGCTCGTCAATTGTCAAAAGTGCAATTTATTGACTTTAATCCTTTCACAATTTCTTGCAAAAAAAAGGCTGTCGAAGAATACAACAGATTGCGCATGTCTTTTAATTTGCTAAAATAGACACGTTACAACATTTTGCCAGAGCCCTACGGTAGCGAACGAAACATTAAGCGTAAATCCAATCAAGCAGCAGTTAATATTAATTGACTATGCTGAGCCTTCTTTGAAAAAAAGAAAATTGTCTTCAACTACAAAACTGTTACCTAAAGCTCAAGTTGAATGCAACAACGTACAAAGCAAGTTCCAATACTTAAAACTGTCAAACACTGATTGTGATTCTTGCTAGGCAAAAGCTGTTACACAAATTTTACTAAGAATGCCACGTTGTACGAAAAAAATGTTGAATAAAATGTGAACGGCAACAACTGTGACCAGTTGCTAACGGAACTAAAAAGAGTGTTTGATTTACATCAAAACGAATCGACTGATTTAGTGAGTTTACTACCAGTAAGGACGTGTTAGTTTGTTCATGAACAATTTAAGCAACAAGATGCTCATGAGTTTTTGCCTGCTTTGCTAGACAAAAATAATGTCAAACAGTTGTTGGAGTTTAATGAAAAGAGTAGAGTGACGTGTATCCGGATGTGAAATTTGATTTGTTCAGGCATTTTTGGACAAAAGAATGATAATGGAAATATAGAATTATCAAATTAAACTATAATCAAACAGTTGATTTCTTTAGATGTTGCATTTACTAGTTAAATATAAATAATTTTTTTTTTTCACAAATTTAATAATATAGATATAAAAAAGATTATATAAGATGCAAGAAATAAAATTTTTATACACATTTCAACAAAATTACAGCAAAAAGTTAACGATTATTGTGAAGATTTAAAACAAACTGAAGTACACAAAAATCATTAATGCATTGATCACTATATCGTGCTTCGCGCACATGTAAACAAAAAAGATCTCTGGATGCACAAACCTCGTTGAATTGGAGCTCGAAAAATACATGAAAACCGTTAAGGCAGCGATCATAATGTCGCATGTATGAGTGCTTCGGATACATAAAAAAAAACTCTGGATGCCGCAACCTCCTATTAGAATCCGAAAAATACATGAAAATCATTAACGCAGCGATCACTACATCGCGTGTATGAGCGCTTTGTGCACATGAAAACGAAAACACTGGACGGAGCAACCTTGCTGTATTGGAATAAAAAAAAATACACGAAAATATTTAATGCAGCAATCAATATACTGCAGGTATGAGCGCTTTGCACAAATGAAAAAAAAAAATCACTGGATGCAGCAAACTCATTGTATTGGAACCGAAAAATACACAAAAATTGTTAATGCAGCGATCACTATACTGCATCTCTGAGAGCTCTGTGCACATGAAAACGAAAAAAAAAACTACTGGACGGAGCAACGTCACTGTATAAATAAATAAATTAAAAAAAAAAAAAAAAAAAAACACAAAAATATTTAATGCAGCGATCACTATACTGCATGTATGGGCACACATGAAAAAAAAAAAAAAAATCACTGGATGTAGCAATCTTGTTGTATTGGAATCTGAAAATTAACACGAAAATCGTTAATGAAGCGATCATTATACCGCATGTACGAGAGCACATGGAAACAGAAAAATCACGATGCAGCAATCTCGTTGCACTGAAATCGAAAAATACATGAAAATCGTTAATGCAGCGATCACTATACCGCATGTATGATTTACTGTCAGGATAAAATGGTAGAAATGAAGAAATAAACCTTTTGATATATTTTACAAATAAAATCAATAGTTTATAGCTCTGTTTTTAAAGTAATTCATGGAAACTGACTTTTTGCTACAAAACTATAGGTCAACAAAATCATATTGCTTATACTAATCAATAAATAAACAGAGAATTTTGAGTAATATTGAAATTAAAGAATGTTATTACACATGACAGTGGAATAGCAATTCAAATTACAAATATTTATAATAGTCTACATTAATGATGCAAGATAAACAAATTTAAATAGGACATGAATAATTTTTTTCATGTATAAATACACAAAATACGAAAATTATCTTATACCTTTCCAATTTTGCGATGATCTCTTTTAGCAGCTTCTTCCTGAAATTTCTGCCACTCTTTCAATTGTTTGTTATCAGGAAATGAGATTCCATATATCCTCTGCAAGGATTCAGCATCAGCTTTGCCTTCCCAATAAGTGGAAGAATTCTGTTTAATAAAACAAATTACATTTAGAAAATACATATACACATTACAGCATATGATATTTGAATTACAACAGCAATTGCAAAATAGAATGGAGAGAAAAAGATTATAATCCCAACAAAAAGTTTTCGGTAAAAAAAAAAAAAAAAGGCGCCAAGTTCTCCTAAATGTTTCAGCCAGAAAAAGTAGTGATATCTGAAGTTCGCACAAGTTAAAAGCCAAACATCCCAAATTTTTCATTGAAAATGGCTTCCTGTGACTTGGCCGTTAATGCCTTCTACAGCATTTCAAAATTAATGATTGGAAATTACGCATTTATGAATTATTTAAATATTAAAAGTAATATTAGAATGCAAAGAGGCAAATTCACATAAAGATATTATAAGTAAAAGATTTCTGATAACTACCATTCAGTTTCAACAAACATTAGTTTTGATTACAGATCATTTAGTCCACTTGTGATTTAATTGTCATTTTGTATGGTCTAAAGCTAAAGTTATTAATGTAAACCCAAGAAATAAAACAAAATTTACTTACTTCAAATCTCCCAATATGTTACATTATATTTTATTGTATAATATTGAAATCTTGTGAATTGACTTAAGAGATTTTTTTCGTTTGAACATTTATTATAGTTTGTTTGCATACATTAAGATGTATTCGATTTATAAACTGTTAAAAGCTGATACTAATTATGTTTTAGCAATTAGGGATATTATCTCTTGAATAAAAGTATTTTGTTATTTTTAACTTCTAAGCATTTAAATAGACTGAAATTGTTTAAATACTTTTTTCAAATGAGTATTTTATTTCTGTACTCAGTGCCACATAATGCCTAAAATAATCAAAAAATGTAGTTGGCATGTAGCTCATTTGTACATATTTTAAAATTTGAAAACCTCTCTCGAAGGCATTAACGGCCAAGTCGCAGGAAGCCATTTTCAATGAAAGATTTGGGATGTTTGGCTTTTAACTTGTGCGAACTTCAGATATCACTACTTTTTCTGGCCGAAACATTTAGGAGAACTTGGCGCTTTTTTTTTTTTTTTACCGAAAACTTTTTGTTGGGATATCACTACTTTTTGTATGTTTTTTCAAGTTTTTTATTCTAAACTATATTAATATCAAAAAACTTAAATTTCGGTACTTTTATGTTAGCCGGGACAAATCTCCTCATTAGCCTTTTGTTTTTTCGCCAATGGCAGTTTTCATTTTTCACATGTGTAAATTAGAAGCAATGCTTTGATTTTCAAATAAAATATTTTGGTTTATGTTATTATTTCTTATTTATTTATTTATTTATTTCTATGTTAAATATTCTATTAAATAAAATGAGGGAAATGCACTTATTTTAAATTAGATGACTGAAAAGTATATATCTTTAAATAAAATGAATGCAATATGAACAATGGAGTTGGGATCAGTATTTGGCGATTTGCCACTTGTGCCCGGCTAACATAAAAATACCTAAATTTATTTTATAGAACTTTACAAATTTATACTTTATTTCTTTTTATATTAAAGTACTAGCCGCCTCTAGCAAGCAGTATTTACCGTATTAATTCAATGTTGAACATTGCATCATGATACAGTTATTCATAATTTAATTTACTTGCCCATTATTTTGCCAAGTCGCAAGCTTTTGATAGAGAAATCAAGAACTCTTTACGATCATGGAAGCACATCATATATTTTGTGTTGTTATGTATTTCATCTTTCGTGACAAATATCTCTTAATTCACTTATGCATGTTTCCTTAGCAGTTACGATTCGTTCTCTAATGCGGAAATTTTTAATCGTATTAAGTAATCTTTTCTAACTGGGCTCACTGACAATTGTTTTATTTTAACTGATACGACTGGGTACAAGTGAAATGGTTCTTATGAAATCCTTTGACAATATCTGCATTTGCATTAAACCATATTGATGCTAATATATTTTTGTTTCACGTTAACCTTTTTAATAGACTCAATTACGGAAGAATAGAATGTCTACCGGCTCATTGTCATGATCCATTTGAAAATCTATTATTCTTGTCATCTGATCGTGTTGAAGAATTAGTCAATGTCCCATGGTTTTAAGATTTTAGCTAATTTTATTCGAAACCTGAAAACTAAAATGCGAGGAACCGGATTATATAAGATTCATTCTAACGTACATATCGATTAACTGGTTACATATTATAGAATTATAATAATATAAGGAGAACTGGCAGTTTCAATGCTTTAATAGTTTCCGTAAATTCTCTTTATATAATACAGAAGTTTTAGCGGTGTAAAGATTAACAACATAGTCACAGTAAGCATAATAACAGTACAATATTATAACAATAGTAGAGGTTTTGGGCAGTGACGAAACTATTAGCACTTTGGAAATATTAGTACGTTATATCATTTAACTATTCAGATGATATGCGGAAAAATTAAAATAGATGGCTCGCATTAATAATTAACTTATTGAAAAATAGCCATTAGTGTCAAATATTCGCCAAGCTTGGCGACATTTAGCAAAGTTTCGCGAAATTTGGTAATATATCATGTCAATTCTCAAATTTGGCGACACAAAATGTTTTGTTTGTTCTGACGTCATAATGATGCATATGTATTATGTATTACACACATACCTATAATATGTATGATGCAAATGTATTAAGTATTATATGCATATGTATAATATGTATGATGCATATGCACAAGTTCATTAACATCACTAAAACGCACTTAGAGGAATACTGTTCCATAAATAGTAGCGATAATTGCCAGATTGATCAGAGTGCTATTGAGATTAGAATTCCGACATTTATAATAGATCGGGAGGCGTCTGCACACACCTCATCGAGTTTACAGCTGAAATTTTAGGATTAGTTAAAACTAGATTAGCATATTTAAATACAACTAGTCTGTTAAGTCATATCTTGGTAGAAACCACCTGAAGACCTAATTTTAGTGGTTAACTGATAGGTTTACTATTGTATTTCCCTGCATCCAAAAGTTTGGAAACATGGAGGAATGGGTGCAATAAAACACAATGGAAAATCCACCAATTAACCCGTAAAATTGGGTCTGTAGGTGGTTTCCACAAAGATTTGACTTGGCAGACCAGTTACATTTCAATACGCTAATCGATATTTAACTAATCCTAAAATTTCACTCGATGAGGTGATGATCTGTGCAGACGCCTCCCGGTCTTTAATAAAATTTGTTTTAAGGAAGTAAAAGATAGAAAGATGGACAGATAAACTGAAAAATTTGCCTTATTAAGATTTTTGTAAAAGCATATAAAAATTCATTCAGCTTGAAATCATGTAACACCTTTATAACACAGGCTAATTTTCTGTAATCGGGCTTTGGCGACCAACATTTCTTATCTATAACTATAATCTTTCTTTAACAGATTTAAAAGTAACAATAAATTAACAGTAAGTAGGCTAATAATACAATATAATAACATTAGCAGCGGACTTCGGACGCCGCATCTGTCGCACATCGTTAAAGACAGTTTATTAGTTACACATTTCATTTAATTAAAAGGAGATTTTTAATCATTCATATGGAATTAGGATATTTTTCCACCATAGGAACCTTGGCATTTTTTTTTAATCTTGGCGCAATTCGGACTTCAGAAACTGAGATATGTTGCCAAATGATATAAACAACTATGAAAACAAACCAGATGAACTTTTATGTTATTTATATATGGATTTATATACATATAAACATTTTATTTATACACGTATAAAATATTATTTTTTTATATACAAATTACTTATGTTGATATATAAAAATAAATAAACGGGTTCCTTACATTAAATAAATTGTATACATTTGGAAAAAATTTGCTTGTGTATATGACACAGTAAATAGGTTGCCAGAAAATACGTTATTATCAAATTTCTTTTCTCGTCAAGGCTATTTTCTGTATTTCGCCAAGGCTACTATATCGGAAACGTAGCGAATTGCTGTTATATTTTGTTAAATGTTTTATTGTTTTAATATGGTAAATGTATCATAACCTATACTGATTAAAAATTTTAGGTATATTCATTTTTTCTATTTAACAAACATCTTTGGAAAAGCATATATATAAAATGTTATTCTGCTTGAAATCACGTGACTCCCTTCAAAACTCTGTAATCGAGTTTTGGCGACCAACATTGGCAAAATTGAATGTGTTAAGGAACTGTTTACAGCCAAATGAACACCCCCTGTTTGAAGGGTTTAGAGGCAGAAATTCTGTGTTTTCAGATTTTTCTGGTTAATTGTGCTACAAACCCAACTTACTTGTGAAATTTCATGATTCCTGCGGCTTTTAGAAGTACCTTAGTTATTTGATGATGCGAAGTGAGTCAGTGACAAAAAAGCACTTTTTCGAAATTTAATATTTCGAAAACTACTAAATATAGAAACATGAAATCGTGGAACCTTAGTTCAGTTTGACCATACGAACATGTGTACAAAAGAAAATTTTCTATATCTCTCCCTAAAACGACGTTATGAGGGGGTGAAAAGTATGCCGAAATGGTTCAGGAAAAGGTAGCTTACGGCTTGTGCGAACTTGGCGGACGCACTGCCGTGCTCCCAGATGACATATCTTTTTATTGGGAACTACTGAAGTAAATTTAATGTTTTATAATTTTTTTGGAAAGCAATTTCTTTTTAACTTAATTTTTACATTGCACAATCATGTACTTATTGTTTTCCTATTTTTATTACTTGTTGATCAATCAATTTATAGTTTAGCCATTCACTGCCAAAAATATTTATTTATATATACAGTAGAACCCCGCTAATCCAAACTAATTGGGACCAGTGCCTGTTCGGATTACAAAAAATTCGGATTTTCTGAAGTTCTGATTAAAATAGAAAAAAAAAAGATGTGTGCTAAAAAAATGCAAGTTAATGCAAGTTATAAGTACTCAGCAGTATAATAAACATCATCTAATCCGGCATCCTAAGGTTCGGCATGCTGGATAATCTGGCACGACTTTCGGACAAAAAATAGTATTGTTTAATCACCCCATATGTTTGTAATAATCCAATGTAACTTCAGAAAGAGAAATTGCATAACAACCCATTGCAAACAGTTCAAAATCGTGAATCTATAAATAGCTCAGTCACAATGTCGATGAGGAGGGGAAAAAACCCCATTTCTGTAGATAATTTCTAAAATCAAATTGTTGAAAGTAAAAATAATATTTTATCATTTGAATTAAATACTTTTTGCATTTAAAAAAAGAATTTTACAGTAACTGGCAAACAAACTGATATTTGAGTTTTTTTTTAAGATGGCTTCTATGAGTAAGCCTACAGTGCAAGTTTTCATTTTATATTCATATACATATGGTGTACTTTTATAATATTGAGTATTTTTTAAAATTCTATTCAAACTGTTTAATAAATAAAAAACAAGCTTTACTGACATTTTTTGTTTAATTCTACCTTCTACACGTTTTTCCAGACATTCATCCTGTAATCCGGAAAATTTCGTAAGTTGATCTTTTCAGTTAATCTGTGTAAGTATAATTTTCTAAAATAAAATCGGTTCGGATTAGTGGGGTTTTAGTGTATATACATTTAACACACTTATTTATCAAAATAAATGTCACATATTGACACCTGGTGCATGGCTATGTTATCTCTCTTAGATTAATCCTTATTCTTTATTTTTCTCTAATTTGCCACCCCCCCCCCTCATTTTTTATCTTAATTATTACTTAATTTTCGTTTTAAGTTGTTGCATATGTTTCTCATTCCATTTTCCAACACATTTTGGATATATTAGTGATTGTTTATCACTGCATTGTCCCTCAATCTTGAAATCTATGTATATATCTCTGTTTTGCATTGGCTCTTTGCTGTTCCTCTTGATCAGGCATGTCAAACTCATTTAACGCCGTGGGCCAAATTAAGCATTATATACAAAGCCGCGGGCCAAATTAAGCATTATATACAAAGCCGCGGGCCATATTAAAAAAAGATAATATTATTACCATTACACAGAATACAATTTGTCAGTACGAAACATAGCAATGTTAAAAAAATGTTAACACAAAGTTCCAACATTAAATACACAGATTTTTTCTATTATTTTTTTCGAAAAAATGCGCAACATTGGTTTCATCACCCCCCCCCCCCCCCCCAAATAAATGGCATTTGTAAATTGCGTTTATTTTAAAAATTGCTTATATGCGCTAATTTGGATTTATCAAAGGCATTGCTGTCAATTTTCCGTGTTTTCTCTAAGTAAAAAATAAAAATAAACATTTTGAATCAGAAAAAATCTATTTAATAAAGTATGTCATATATATTCGCTACTTATTTGATTTAATTTATTAAATATATTTTCTGGTTCAAATTATGTTTATTTGATTTGAAAAATAAGAAAAGGCTGCATACTGTACTTCAAAAAATTAGTCGATTAATGAATAATTACAGAAATTTGGAAACTCTATATCTATATACATAGGCGCTAATATGGTATCGTGCTAAATTTTGATTAGCTGCAGCAATAAATTCTGAACAATAATTTTAACATCAATTATTAAAGATGAAAGAAACAGATTGAACTGATTTTCATATTTCTTGAAATTTAAAAATCTTCTTTTGAAATCATTTTTTAATATATTTTTTAAAAATTTCTACTCTGATGATTTTGTAATAATGCAATCCGAGATGTCCCCGGAAAAACTCGACTGATGGCAGGCAATAGGCAAAGGCTATAATAATTAATTTAATATCAGAATTAAAAATCTTCAAAATTAACTAAAGCATATATATAAAAACAGATCTTTCGTTTGTTTGCCATCTCTAAGATCACGGCTGGTGCAAGTGTGATCATGCAAAGTGTATCTTCAGCATGCGGGTTTTAACAATTAAATTAAACAAGTGTAAAATGCCAAAGGTTTAGCGGGCCACAGATAAGATGTCGGCGGGCCAGTTGTGGCCCGCGGGCCGCGTGTTTGACATGCCTGCTCTTGATGATAGATAACAGCACTAGAATTTCGTTTTCTCTCTAACTCTAGAGGGCAGCACTATTTTTACTTTCTTCTATCTTTACAAGAAGAAAGTATCGGATTCGTCAAAATTTTCGAATTCCAGTTTTTGATGGATTTACACATTTTAGGGGTTAGAGATTCCAAAAAACATGTTTTTACAAAAGGTTTGTCTGCAAGTCTGTGACATAAATTTTGTGGGTGCTCTCTCAAGAACTAATGCACAGAATTTAATAGAAATGTATATTCAGGTAGTCCCTGATATAAATTGATGCTGATTAGTTTTTGGCATAAATCGCTCAACAAGTGGCACTACTATGCTGCATTTTTTATGATTTACGCAACAGCATTATCTCAAGAACTAATGCAAGGATTTCCATCAAACTTTAAATTCAGTTAGTCCTTGACATGAATTGATGTTGTTTGTATTTTGGTAGAATAGTTCAACAGGTGGCACTGCTATGCTGCATTTTTTACAATTTCTGCAAAAGCTCTATCTCAAGAACTAATACACAGATTTCCATCAAACTTCAGATTTGGTTAGTCCTTGACATGAATTGATGCTGTTTACATTTTGGTGTGAATCGTTCGACAGGTAGCACTGCTATGCTGCATTTTTCACGATTTCCACAATAGTTCTCTCTCAAGAATTAATGCATGGATTTTCATCAAACCTCAGATTTAGTTAATCCTTGATATGAATTGGTTCTGTTTACATTTTGGTGTCAATCGCCCAACAGGTGGCGCTGCTACGCTTAATTTTTCCAAATTCCCGCAATAGCTTTATCTCAAGAACTAATGCACAAATTTCATCAACCTTCAGATTCAGGTATATCTTGATAAATATTGCCAAGGTTGTAAAAAATCCGGTTTTCTATTTTTTAAAAAAGGAAAACAGCTTGGGTGGGTTTTATTGAAAAACCCAGGTTAAATGGGCAATTTTCCATGGGTAAATTGGATTTAAATGCTAAAATGTGGACTATGATTCCACCTTCCTCATAAATAATAATCTTCATGGTTGCCACTGTATAGGAAAAACTGAAAAAACTGAGGGAATTTAAAAACGAGCCTAAAAAACAAGGAATTTTACTAAATTTTGGTACTTTGCAAAATTTATCCATTGAAATTTTGAAAATTCTCAGAGGAATTACTCTGGGAAAATTTAATTTTTTGCTCAGGAAAACACAAGGAATTTGCCGAAATAAGTGGCAATCCTGATCTCAAATACAATCTTTGTGAACATGTCATAATCTAATAGATGGGAATGACTTCATAATCTTAATAATGATCAATAATTTTCTCTATTCTTACAATACATACATATATATGATCCCTTTAATTTAAATAACAAACAAATTTTAAATTGCAAAGCTATCAATTGTGTGTTATTTAATAACAAAATATAAATATAACTTAAAAAAAACTTGCTCCTTTCAAATTATAAGATTAGCAAATGTTGATAAAGAAAAATATCTTACCACAAAAATTTTTCTAATATGTATATACAGTGAAACCTCCTTGAACGGCCACCTCTAAACAACGAAAACCTCTGAATACCAGCCACATGTTGATGGAACCAAACACGTTCCATAGCATTAACATTAGTACGAACCTCTAAATAAAGAATTTTGAACAACGGCAACTCAAAAGTCACGAGAAAAAAAAATTACAGCTCCTGGTACAATTTCATATTTATTTGTAAACTGAAATGTGAATCAGATCAAACAAAATTTACTTGTGTGTGAACAAACAGAAAATGAAGATATCAATAAAATTGGAGAAATTTTAAATAGTATTCTTAGAGTGGCAGGCATAACTAGTAAAGGCCAGCTTGTTTGTATGTCTGGTAAAAAATTTGGCAGTCAGTACACATTTGATTCCATACAGCAAATGGTGGAAGATAGGAGAGCGGAAGAGGAAATAGATAATAGAATCACCTAAAATTTCCAGTATTAACACATATACCAAAGATTTGAAGAACCTTCGTGAAATCCAAAATTTCTCCTTGAATCATAATGATTTGTATAGCAAATCAAGTCATATTTTTTTTCTTTAGAGAAAGATATTTGCAGCAAAAAAAAAAAAAAAAAAAAAAAAACAACTGCAAATCACAGATTTTCTTATTACAGTGCCAGCAAAAAAAAAAAAAAAAAAAAAAAAAATCTTGACAGTCATTGGCTCCCCGTGACGAACGTGCGATAGAAACTCTAGCCCGCCTCTTCTATTTAACCTTCACTGCACGGCATGCCATGTCAAGCTATTAAGGTAAGATTTACTTTCATTATTTTTACTGAATACTTATATTAATATGATTATAATTATATGAATATTAATATAATAATAGTTAAAGAGTGTAAAGCAGATAAAATTAATTAATTTAAGCTCATTTAGTTTCAAAATATAGCAATACAATATTTTAAAACCCTAAATGTGTATATATGACAGACACATAAAATATTAAATTTTAACTGAAATTTTGAAATTCAGCTAATTACTACTTTTCCCATTATTAGATCAATATATAGATTAAAAAAAAAAAAAAAAAAAAATGTAAAAATAGAAAAATTCATACAGTGAAGGGTTAAAGCAGGAAAAAGTAAAATAAAACATCTGAACATTGAGATTGTGGCTTGAGTGTCAAGATTTTTTTTTTTTTCTGGCACTGTATATTAAAGCAATGAGGATTTATTAAAATGACTGTGTGTATTTCTATTTAAATTTATGTAATTTTGATTTTTTTTTAAAAATGAAATCTCTGAATAACACCCACCTCTAAAGCGAGGTCATTTTTCACCGGTCCCACGGGTAATCGTTATTCAGAGGTTACACTGTATAATCTATTCATATGTGGTTAAATTTTTAGTTTTTAATACAATTCATTTAGAAGAAATAATTTTTATTCAAAAATTTCACTTAATATTACCATGTGACTTCCATTTTGCGTTAGCCTAAATGCATTTCTTTTTGAATTAAAACAGTAGCTGTGCACAACCACCCTTAATAGGGTATTCTTATTTTAATTAAAAAAAAAATTAGTATCATCCATTATAAATAATTATAAATATGAAATACATATACAGTACAACCTCGATATCTCAAATCTGTGGGGAAGGGGGAAAAAATTCGAGCTATAGAGTTTTCGAGTTATCAAGGTTTTGACAAAATTTAAAAAAAAAAATCTAATCTCACAAACTGCTTTTTGCTGTAAATAATAAGATTCACCAAAAATTACCCATTATCTACTAATAATTAACAAATTGCATTTTACAGAGTTTTAATAATTTCAGAATTGTTTTGCACGCATGCTTCTTTGGGTTAAATAATATCCAATTCATCATTAAGAAATGCATTCAGTTTTTTCGGAAGAAAAACTCCTTAATTGAAGTCTGCTGTCTTGCAGAATCCTTTTGCAATTGCCCAGTTTTCTCTAACACAGCAATGATACCAAATGCTTCAGTTCTAATATTTTTCGTTTGATTAAAGAAATCTCTCCAGCAGATCAACTGCCTTCTCGGCTTCTTTTACTGACTTGTTTTCATGCTCTTGTTGATTTTTTATGTCTTTAAATTTCTTCATCATAAATTTTTGCATTAATGCTTGAAACCATCTCTTCATCTGTCATAGTGCCGCAAGTTTCAAGCTCATTGTCTACATCCAAAAATTCTTCGAATGAAATCTCAGTGTGACACACCTTTTCTATCGACTCCCACTGTTCTGGATTCAGTTCTCCTTCTTACTTGCTTAATGGAATCAACTTCCTCTGTTTCACTGGAAGTTACATATTCTAAAAATTCTGCTTTTATGAAACGATTTCTTATTGTTGTTTCTGTAACACTTTTCCATGCATAGTCAGCCATTCGTATTGACTGTAAGATATTGAGAGGTGTGCTAGATGGTTTACCTTCACTGATATTATTCAGAAGTCTTCTCTCACAATTTGGGCTTAGGAACCAACTTTCAAGCTACAGATTATCTCCTGGTCGAATGGTTGTAACTTCGAAGTCGTGTTTGGTGGCAAAAATTTAACAGTGATATTTTTTTGCATTGGAAGATTAGAGTTGGTTTTACTACTTTTAGTGTCTATGAAGAGGAGAATGCGTATACTTTTAGCCATTGTTTTACCGATTCCTATCAGGTAATCAGCAAAATTTGCGTTTGTCATCCAATCCTTTCTATTTGACCTGTACAGCATTACAAATGACTTAATTGTAGCAAAGCACATCGGCTTTTTAGATCGTCCTATCATAAGGAGGAGGAAATTTTTCTTGACTACTTTGATTTGCTGCCAAAAGCGCAGTCACACGAAGTTTACTGTTTGCCAAATCGGCTTTCTTTACCTTTAAATGCAGCCGTTTTGTTATGAAAACACTAATAGAATTATCCAGTTTCATCTGTGTTAAACACATCATCTGCTTTATAGTCCTTTAAAAGAGAAAGAAGTTCTGAGAGCAACTCTTCAAAGGTAGCTGCATCGACACTGCAAAGTTTTCAAAAAACGATGTAGTGCCTTTTTTCAACTTCAAAAGCCTTCCATTCTTAGCCTTTAAGTTCTTTGTATCAACAAAAGGATAAAAGAATGTGAAACCAGCATACAGATATAACTGGCTTTACAGCTGACAATACCTGAAAATACATAAGAATTTGGATGGAAATGCAGGGGAAATTTCATTTTTTGAGATATCAAGGGTTTCAAGATAAGGTGGTTTGAGATATTGAGGTCCGACTGTATATCACAATTCACAATGTAGATTAATTTTTAATAGGCTAATGCAATAAGACTAAATATTGCAAATGATCATTTGTTAAGTTTTAGTTTTAAACATTTACATTTTGCATTTACATTTCAATAAAAAAATAGTTTGATGTGTGTCGGAAAGAAAAATCCAACCCGTCACAGTTTTAATTTTCTTTTGTTTAAAATTTTATTTTAAAGTAATCTATATATATATTTTTGGAAAATATGCCTTCAGAAATTTTCCTTTTATGAAATATCTTTATTTTTTTTTAATAATATTTATCTCAGGTAATTCTTTATTTAAGTATTTAAAAATAGGTATCTATTTGCTGCTTTTTAAAAGCCCTGTTCAAATATCATATTTTTTTCTCTCAAATTAATCAATCTCTTTTTTTATTTTTACTTAAATATTATTCTCATGTACCAGCAAGCACAGAATAGATATATTCCTTCTGGAAAATTCTCGAATGTTCATAGACGACCTTGAGACGGACAGAAGTAATATCACGTACACGCACATTGTAAGACGTGTTTTTGTGAACCCAGAACATTCACCAATCGCTGCCCAAGTGCGGGGGAAAATGAAGGAACCCCCACACGGGAGAGGAGCGATTTCGACTTCGAATGGTCACTTTTACGTAAATTGTTGGATGGTGAAAACTAAAAGTTTTTCTGTGAATGGGCTCCGGCCCGAAAAGAGATGAAGGAAAAGGCCTAAAAATAATGGGCAAATATATAATTTTAATAACGAGCCCATGCTCCTCAAGATGACATCTTTGACACGAGTCGGAATAAATGTGAGATGTGTGGAAAAGCATCAATCTATAGATCGACGGGTGAGTGAAGCCTCTTCGCCATTTCTTTTGTGCTGGTACTTTTTTTTCCCCTTTCATTTTATTCTTTCATGATATTTTGGTAATTAAAGGTCATTTATAAAATTCAATCTGGTCAATCTAAAGCGAATAATTAATTATATGTATTTAATGATTAAATAAAAAAAATAATAAAATAATAAATAGATAAAGTAAAGCATTCTTTATCTCTACTTGTCTCTCACCTCTTTATTTTAAGCATCTACATATGTTTTCAAGCAAAGAAAAGATTTGTATAATAAATGAATGAAATATTGCCAAATGAATGAAATATTATTACTTTTCATAATATGTAAAACTCGTTAAAAAAAGGCAGGTTAATTAAAATAAATATAAATTATATATGGCATTTGACATTTAAATTCTGCAGCAAAAAAAAAAAAGATATGAACTAGTAATGAAGCCTTTAGTAGCCTTTCCAACCCTTTCTATTTTTTTATATGCGTTAGTAAATAATTTTTTTTGTTTATTTAAAATATCATTTATTCCAAATCATTGTGGTGATGTATACAGGATTGACGATAAAAAATACTCGAACCAAAGCTTGCTCTATTCTTGCTAAAATTTTCTATTTCTCTATTTTATTAAATATTCCCTATTACCTCATTTTGCCATTCTCACAACGCGATGACGAGGTAATATGGCTATCCTTTCATGTACTAACCCTATTACTTTCATGTGTCCATGGCGTATGTTTGTGGCGACCAATTTCATCATGACATACCAATATTTAATGGTGCCTAGAAGCCAGGAGTTGGTCCGGTTATATGTTTTCCTTTATAATTTAAACTCTAAATTTATTTATTTATATATCGTAGTCATTTTCTCTATCGCTTTTCTGTTTCCTCTTTCTTTAAAATTTCTTTTTCCAATTATATTCCATTATAATTTAAAATTTTATATAATAATAATTGTTATTATTTAATAAATATAATAGAATAATAATAAAATAAAATAAATAAATAAAGAATAACAATACATAAATAAATAGTTTATTAAACAAATAAATAAATAAACGTTTGTGAAAATTTATGTCGTTTATATATATATATTTTTTTCCTTTGTGCAAACAATAATAATTTAAAATAAGTGTTACAGTACTTTATATTTTCATGGTATAAATATTGCATGATGCACCGTTCCTTTTAATTTGTAAAAAAATAAATAAATAAATAAAATGTAATTAATTTAGTTGCTCTAAGTGCATCTAAGGGGTTATATATATATATGCGTATATGTGTGTAGGTATGTAGGATTTCAAATTTTATTGTTATTCTAAATATACCATGAAGAATAGGATTTAAATATATATATGAGAAAAAAATATATATCTACATTTTGTTGATTAGATTTGTAATGAGTTATATATCAAGCAACTATTAAAAATCCACGGTAAATATAAATTATAACGGCTGATTTACGTAATTATTTGAATAATATGGTAAAATAATGATACTGTTATTTGTATTGATTTTCATCAAAGATTTTCCCGAATAGTGTCCATCAGGATATAAACAATTTTTTAAATGTACTGTATACTGGTTTATTATATATTGTCATTCATCATTGATAAGTAATTGAGATTTATCATTGATAAGTGTCGTTTATCACTGATAAAAGAAATAATAAAAAGTGTTGCTGCAAAATACGCAACAATTGTTTCTTGTTAGGTTTTATAATTTGCATCTTACACATCCAATAACGTATGAATATGGATCTGAAGTTTTTTTATAAAGTTATACTGATGTTTTTGTCAGTAAGATAAATAAAAAAATGTTATCTATGTATTGAATTAGAAAAGAAATACAGAATTAATAATAATTATAATATGCTTTTATTGCTATTTCTGAATTAAGGTTGATTTCTTGTGTTTTAAAAGTAAATAAATACTAAAAAAAAAAAAAAAAAAGAATAAAGTGTATTTAACATTTTTATCTCATAAATTAATGGGATAGTAAAAATAAATAAATAAATGTGCTTTTATTGCTATTTCTGAATTAAGGTTGATTTCTTGAGTTTTAAATGTAAATAAATACTAAAAAAAAAAAAAAAATGAGAATAAAGTGTATTTAAGATTTTTATCTCATAAATTAATGGGATAGTAAAAATAAATAAATAAATGTGCCTTGAGAAAGTAATTAAATAAAGATTGCCCACATGCAATCAATAAATACATGTCAAAATGAATATATATTATATATTTATATATATATTGAAATATCATAATATTCTTTGAAATAAATGAAAAAAAAAAGTAAGAATATATGTTTACATGTTTTATTTTAAATTGTGTATTGGAAATTTTTCCATCAGGTACTGTTGTAAATTATATATTTAGGCAAAAAAAAAATATATATATATAGTATTTATTTACTTTTAAAACACAAGAAATTGTGTAAAAAAATAAATAAAATGTAATAATTAATAGTAATTAATTTAGTTGCTCTAAGTGCATCTAAGGGGTTATATATATATATGCGTATATGTGCGAGGTATGTAGGATATAAATATATAACACAAAACATTTTAAAATTGACGATGATACATATTTTTTTTTGTATTCAATTTCATTTCATTTTTAAAATAAATTTCTCAAACATCTCAAACATCTCTATATCATATATATATATATATATATACACATACAGATATAATATTAATAAAATAACTTTTGTTTTGTATATTTTGGCTCATGAAAATTATTGTTTACCAACTCAAAGCTGCACACAAAAATTTAAAGCTTTTGGAAAATATATATGCTAGAAACACTTTTAGTTAGCTCCTTGTATAGGTACTTTTACAGTACAGCTGGCTACAAATTAAGAAATTTAACATAAAAATTATGAATGTGGGGAAAATGTACAATTTTTCATCTAGCGATGATTGTAACTATCATTTTCCAGTTTCTGCGAGTTTGTAGTTTCAAGGTTAAAAGTGTAGCAAATCGTTCTCCTTACACAGTCCTTATCTCGGTAAAACTTGCTTCCGGTAATAGAAGCTCAAGGGGATACCTGACGTCGAATTCCTTTCCCGACCCTAATTGTGTTTAGGGAGTGTTTTTTCTTTGCAGTTGTAAATATTTTTTCTTTTTGCAATGTGGAAATCACTAATTGTGGGTTAGAGATATTGAAGTAGGATTTGCATGTAAACTGATTATATATGTTTTATATACAGAAAATAAATAAAAATAAAAAACGATGATAGAAAAAAAAAGAATTTATATATATATATATATATATATATATATATATATATATATATATATGAAAATAAAAAAAAAATGAAAGAAAAAGAAAATGAATAATAATGAAAAATTTATTTTAAAAATGAAATGAAATTGAATACAAAAAAAAATATATATCATCGTCAATTTTTTAAAATGTTTTGTGTTATATATTTATGAGTACGCAAACAAGACATATTTTGCATATGGCATTCATTTGTTCTCGTCATTTGTATGTTTTTCGGAGACAATAAGCATAATTTTTCCTTAGCAAAATTCAACGGATATTTATGGCAGGAATATCTGCTATCGACACAATCGCAGAAAAACACTGAACGTGCACTGATTTCAATTTATGGTTGAAGTCAAACACATATGCGAATAGGAGGACTGAGGACTGAGGCATGGTTAAATCACATTCTTCAAAAAAGTTAAAATTTTTTTGTTTAAGACGAATGAGCCTATATTATGTAAAATCCTGTTGTGCTGGTTTTATAACTAAAGCAAATATGCAAATTTTAATATGTTTTAATCTAGTACTTAAAAATAAAATGAAAAAAAAAATGGTCCAATGTACGAACTTTTTCTTTTAACAATACATATGAATATAAAAATCAATATTAGTAATAGTGTTTATAGAATATTTCAAAACAATATGCTGATACAACAGGTTGATGAATATTTTTTTTACATGTACGTAGAAATATATATTTTTTTTATTAATATATTTTTTTTTATCATTCATTCTAATATTTATCTTACATTACTTCTACATAAAACACAAAAATAAGCATTAGAACTACCAATGAGTCAAAATCAACACAATATGTGTATCAGACGCTGCTTGACAAAATGAAAATAAAAGCGACTTGTTTACCAACACAATAACGTTTAAAAACGAAAGTAAATAGAACATGTGCGCTTCGCAGCTCTTTAAAGAGAACAACTGGATGAAAAGGCATCCTCTTCTCCTGTGCGCCTAATCAATCAGACGGTTGACAGCTGTGCGGTGTCAAGATGTGCAGGGAAATCGCCTGCCTATCGTACTGTCCACCATAGTGGAGAAAAAAAAACGTGACTCCCATGTTTCGTAAAGAAAGAAATACTGCTTTTCAAAGCATGTGTTTTAAAATTTGCGAATATTTATTTTATGATTTTCCTTTTTTTTTTTTTTTTTTTTTTTTTTGGTAATTATTTCCTTAGTACTTTCTTATATTCAGAGACTGACTGAAAGTGAAGTCCACTTAATTTTAAACCTTTTTAAAGGGGGAGGATTTTTTAGTGTTTCGAAAATATTTATGGAGCTAAAATATTTTATACAACAAAAATAAATTATCATTATCTTAACATTATTAACATCTGATTTATTTATTTTATTTGATTTAATTTAATAATTTGATATATTTTGGTTAAATGCGTGTGTTTACATCATGTTTTACATTAGCTGGTTGATAGCACTGTGTTTTCCGTGAATGAAATAAGTGAAATAAAGTGTAAGTGAAAGGCGCGCGACAGATCATGCATAGTTGCGACAATCATTGACCTGACATCAAGACGTAATTATTTTTCATCGCAGCAGACTTAAATCGCATAGTCCTTTGAATGTATACAGTATTATGTGCTCCTGAACCAAAATGTTATTAGCAAAATGCAAATCATACAATTAAATTTTCAATAATCAAATTAATTACTTAGTTTTGATAATTTAGATTTTAGCTTTTAATTTTGCAAAAAAAAAATCCTTCTAAAATAAATTAATACAATATTTATACATTTATTTAATTATTTGTTTATTTATTTATTTATTTAAACTATTATTTTTGCTTTATTTTATAAGAATGTATTACGAAAATTATAGACTATATATTTTGTACAAAAATTTTTATTAAGCTCAAATTTTATTTATTTGCTTATTTATTTTTATAATTAATTTTTTTTCTATTATTTAGTAGGTAATTATATGTATTTTGATAAATTTGAATGTCATTCCAATTCCACAAAATACTTCTACATTTTATTGCCTGCAATCAGAATGTACCCGGAATAAAGAAATTAAGCAGAAAAGGAATGTCATCCATTAAAAAGCAAAATACTATTTGAATTTTATAAAAATTAACATTCTGTTTAATAATTTATTTACTTATTTATAATTATTATTATTTTTAATTAACTTTTATTTTATATATTTTTAATAATTTACTTAGTTATGCAAATTTTTATTGCCATTATTTATTTCACTACTACTATAGGTTATTTATATATATATATATATATATATATATATAAGTGATTTCCACTATTTAAAATTTTATATCAAAGTCAATATTTTGTTTATAAAGCATTTTAAAGCATTTAATAATTATACAGTTATTTGAAATATTTATGTTAGTTTAATTATAAAGCTTTCTTAATAATAGCTTTCTTATTTCTATTTATTTCTTCATTTATTTTATTTATTTATTAATTATTTTTATTTATTTATTTAATTTTTTTTTCGTGTGTGTTACATATAATGTTTAAAATAAACGCTGAAAAGAAGAAAGGAGAGCAACAAAATGGACATAAAATTACTACCTTGAATTCATGTATGCATGCTTAATCAAGTCTCATACATAATAAAATTTCAAGTTTCAAGTAATCCCATGTTTGTGAAGGCTTAATATCATACCGGGTGTCCCAAAAAGGACTGACTGATTTTAAAATTCAATAACTTGCAAACGGTGACAGATATTAAAAAAATTCTTGCAGGAGGGTTATGCATAAGGTCAAAAGTTTTATTACAGTGATTTTCAATTTTAGTTCGAATTACAAACAATAGATGGCGCTGTAAGCAATAGTCGCTAAATTCAGGGTCGATTTTTGGTACTTCGTGGCCCGGATAATACATTTCCATCTCCTTTTTCTGCATGGAGCAAGATAAAGGACCAAAAATCGAGCCTGTATTTAGCGACTATTGCTTACAGCGCCATCTATTGTTTGTAAATCGAACTAAAATTGAAAATCACTGTAATAAAACTTTTGACCTTATGCATAACCCTCCTGCAAGAATTTTTTTAATATCTGTCACCGTTTGCAAGTTATTGAATTTTAAAATCAGTCAGTCCTTTTTGGGACACCCGGTATGTTGTCTGTAATGTGTTTGTGTATAAATATCCTTGCTGCCCAACAAGGCATCGAAAATAGCTAACAAATGTCTGTAAAATGTTTAAGAAATCCTTGCAGGTGCGTGTAAAAATGAAAAAGATGTTGTAGTGTTTAAAAATTACCTGTCAAAAATATCCTGTGTTTATATGTGTTGCTCAAACATCTTTACATTAACACACTTATTCTATTTTATTTTTCTATTTTTATTAGTAAGAAGAAGACGAAGTGGAACTGACGCACATGGAGGATGCTCTGATGCAAGGGAGCCGTTGATTATCATACTAAACTGGAACTATCAATGCTTTTTTTTTCAGCTTTTTTTTGTGAAAAGAGGTGAGAGCCATGTTGGAAAGAAAAATCCAACGTGTCACAGTTTTAATTTTCTTTTGTTTAAAATTTTATTTAAAATAATCTATATTTTATTTAAAGTAAGCTATTTTATTTAAAGTAATCTATATATATATATATATATTGGAAAATATGCCTTCAGAAATTTTTCTTTTATGAAATATCTTTATTTTTTTTTTATAATGTTTATCTTAGGTAATTCTTTATTTAAGTATTTAAAAATAGGTATCTATTTGCTGCTTTTTAAAAGCCCTTTTCAAATATCAGATTTTTTTCTCTCAAATTAATCAATCTCTTTTTTTTATTTTTACTTAAATATTATTCCCATGTACCAGCCAGCACAGAATAGATATATTCCTTCGGGAAAATTCTCGAATGTTCATAGACAACCTTCAGACGGACAGAAGTAATATTGCATACACGCATATCGTAAGACGCATTTTTTTTTTTAACCCAGAACATTGACCAATCACTACTCAAGTACGGGGGAAAATGAAGGAACCCCCCCACGGGAGAGGAGCGATTCAGACTTCGAAAGGTCACTTTTACGTAAATTGTTGGACGGTGAAAACAAAGTTTTTCTGTGAATGGGCTCCGGCCCGAAGAGAGATGAAGGAAAAGGCCTAAAAATAATGGGCAAATATATAATTTTAATAACAAGTCCATGCTCCTCAAGATGACATCTTTGACACGAGTCGGAATAAATGAGAGATGTGTGGAAAAGCATCAATCTATAGATCGACGGGTGAGTGAAGCCTCTTCGCCATTTCTTTTGTGCTGGTATTTTTTTTTCCCTTTCATTTTATTCTTTCATGATATTTTGGTAATTAAAGGTCATTTATAAAATTTAATCTGGTCAATCTAAATAATAAGCGAATAATTAATTATATGTATTTAATGATTAAATAAAAAAAAATAATAAAATAATAAATAGACAAAGTAAAGCATTCTTTATCTCTACTCGACCCTCACCTCTTTATTTTAAGCATCTACATATATTTTCAAGCAAAGAAAAGATTTGTATAATAAATGAATGAAATATTGGCAAATGAATGAAATATTATTACTTTTCATAACATGTAAAACTCGTTAAAAAAAGGCAGGTTAATTAAAATAAATATAAATTATATATGGCATGTGACATTCTGTTTTTCTTTCTTGTAGTCTATAATAATTATTTATTACTAGAAGGTAGCCCGTCAGAATGACGTGTTTGCATTTTCAAAAGAATGATATAGCATTGCATTATAAAAAGAATTATGAAGTAATAAATTTTATCTTATCTGACTAATAAAATAAGGTGGGAATAAAAAAGTTATAAAAGCAGCCCATTTATAATTGAAACTTAATTTGCAAGAAAGAACTTCACTCACAAAATTTAAAGTACTTCACAAAAAACATGCAAATTAGAATTAATAATGCTATTTAAAAATATATTGTCAATTAACTTTCGTCTTCGTTCATTGCTTTAAAAAAATCAATAACCTTCAACTTCTTATAAATCATAATAATAATAATAATACAAAAAATTAAATAAGAGTCCTTCACGGATTAATTGCCGATAGCTGACGCCAAAATAATAATTATATAACTTATATTTTAAAAAGTTTAACTCAGATTAAATCCTCATTTTTTTAAAACATGCATAAAGAAACCTATAATAAATTTTGATCATTAAAAATGATCCTTTATCACTTAAGTAAGTTGTAACTATTAATTGCATTAACAGATTTTTTTTTTCTCAAATTCTTTTATTAAATTACAAATTTATTTTCCCTACAAAATACAAAAATGCAAAATTTTATTTCCATTGTTATATATATATATATATATATATATATATATATATGTACCTTGGAACAAAAAGGGCCAATGTCCAAAATTGAGAAATTTGAGTTAAATGCACGAATGAATTCAGGATGCCATATAAAGTAATTGTTAAAAGGGCCAAAGTCCTCCCAATATTAGATCATTGAGAACAAAATATTTTTTCGAGGCCAATGTTACTTACTGTTAATGTAAAAATGGCCAATTTAAAATGTAAAAAAAAAAAAAAAAAAACATCAATTTTACATTCATTAGATTCTAGTGAGAAAAACATTACTGAAATGTCAAAGGTACAACTTTGAAAAATAATAGTACAGAAATCGTAGCAAGATTCTTAAACTTCCTCAAACTTAAATTGGGTTTCCTGCCATTTGAGAAAAATGGACATTGGCCCTTTTTGTTCCAAGGTACAGATATATATATATATATATTCTACACGGCATTAAGTATCCCTGATAGTCTAATTATATTTTATAAGAAATACTATTCATTTTTTCCCCCAATGTCTTCAGAGTTCAAAGAATTTCTAAAGAAACTTCTTTTTTATTTTAACTACGGCAGATGGCGCCAACAAAGCTCAAAGTTCACAATGAATGCGATACAAATGAATGTTTACTTATGGAGAGAGAGGGCCAAACGAATTTCAACTGAAGTTATCTCAGAATATGTACATAATTAAATGTAAGTCATCTCTCAAATGTTAATTTATTTTGAATAATCTTTCTAAAAATGTAACTTTTATGAAGTTTAATTCAAAAAAATAATTTTCAATAAAAATGGCCGAATGGAATACGATAAAGCGAAGTGGAATCCGGATGAGTTCAACCCCGGAAGCGTTATACACTTTGTGTCATTATATATATAATTATGTAGTTGTTATTTTAGAAACGCGAATGTTTACTTTTTAGAATTGAGCATTTATGTTAATAATATGTTAAGTCATTAATAATAAAGGTTTAAATAACACTTATTTTTTTGAAAAAATGTCAAATTTTCAGACCTGCCAACCTTTGAAAATGAGAAATCGTAGCACACAAAATTTAAATTAATCTGGAGGTTGGTTGGTTGGTTTTTCGTGTTACGCAGCCATCTTTTGACATTCGTAAAAGGAATAAGGTTTCAGTCTTTCAACGCAATATAGTAAATTTTTTCCTCTGAAACTTTTTATACGATTGTTAGAGTTTGTTTTCGTTTTGCAGATTCTTTTTTTTTTTTTTTTTTTTTTTTCTTACGCTTGTAAAAGGAGTCTGGTTCCAATCTTTTAGACCAGTGCAGTAAATTTTGACGAAATTCGCGATTTTTTTCCTGCGATCATTTCAAAATATTCACATTTTTTTCCCCACAATCGTAATTTATATTTTTCTATCACGATTCTTTGTTGAAATCTGCATTTTTTACCATGAACTTTTGACGAAATTCGCAAATCGTGCGACCTTGCCCCTCAAAGAACCACCCTTCCCCCTTTCAGAAATTTTTAAAATGGCACCCTTGTTTCTAAGGAAGAGAATTCCTGTATAAATATTTACAGAAACACGATTCACTCCTGGTTAATATACATAAAGAGTGTTTTATGTTAAGAAGTTTGCTTTGCAGCCCAGATTTTTTTCAGACTAATGGCCATTTTTTTAACGGATTTTTTTAAACTTTCGGAAATGAATACGTTGAAATTTTGAAAATTTCATAACAGAATCACTCCTGAAAAATATACTGTGTGGGATAAAAATCGCAACTAGAAACAAAAAATGCGTTTGTGTTTTTTGCAAAAAATCGTAGTTTAAGACCGATTTTTGTAGCATCGTAGTTTATAGGTCCAAATCGTAGCAACTACGATTTTTTCGTAGCAGTTGGCAGGTCTGAATTTTACCCAAAATTTCGACTTTTGGACCAAAAGCGCAGACTCAAGCCATTTTTTTTCAGCGGTAATATTGCATGCAGATGATGTACTTGTATAAAGGCAACTTTTGGTACCTACCCGTTTTTGATTTAAAAAAATTCATTTTTTTCGCTCCACCCTAGTGGACACACTGTATATATATATATATATATATATATATATATATATATATATATATATATATATAAATTTTGTCATTTTAGGCTTAATGCCGACAAAATTGGATGAAATAACACATCTTCTATGAATGAACTCACAAGCTCCTCTGACGATTCTGCGAGTCATTCATAGTTTCTTATTTTAGATACTGGTTTCATATCTTCATTTCTAAATCATCTTTGGAACTTTATCAATTTCTTCATGTATTTGTGATTTCAAATTTATTATTATTATATATATATCAATGGAAATAAAATTTTGCATTTTTGTATTTTGTAGGGAAAATAAATTTGTAATTTAATAAAAGAATTTGAGGAAAAAAAAATCTGTTAATGCAATTAATAGTTGTAATTTATTTAAGTGATAAAGGATCATTTTTAATGGTCAAAATTTATTATGGGTTTCTTTATGCATGTTTAAAAAAAAATCAGGATTTAGTCTGAGTTAAACTTTTTAAAATTTAAGTTATATAATTATTATTTTGGCATCAGCTATTGGCAATTAATCCACGAAAGACTCTTATTTATTTTATTTTTTTTATTCTGATTTATAAGAAATTGAAGGTTATTGATTTTTTTAAAGCAATGAACGAAGACGAAAGTTAATTGACAATATAGACAATATATTTTGAAATAGCATTATTAGTTCTAATTTGCATGTTTTTTGTGAAGTAGTTCTTTAAATTTTGTGAATGAAGTTATTCCTTGCAAATTAAGTTTCAATTATAAATGGGCTGTTTTTATAACTATTTTACTCCCACCTGATCCTATTAGTCTGATAAGATAAAATTTATTACTTCATAATTATTTTTTATAATGCAATGCTACATCATTCTTTTGAAATGCAAACACCACGTCATTCTGACGGGCTATTTTCTAGTCTTCAAATAAAAGTCATTAATAAAATTATATGTAATTTACTAAAATACACAAATGTAAGTTTGTTGTTGGTTATCTTTTAGTTATTAGAGAAGGTTTTCTTTTTGGTAATCTTACTTTCTTATATTACCAATAAAATTAAACTTTTAATTTTTTACTTTGAGGAATTTATTCTGTTAATTATTTTTAGAATATATTTTTTTATTTAGATATAAAAAAGAATTATATAGACAGAAAAATTAAATTGGTATTTTTAAAACATACTTACTACAAAAATTTGCTCTGATAATGAAAAGAGAATGGTCTTAACACAAAAAAAAACTTAGAAAACAGATTTGAGGAACGAAGGAGTGAAAATCATTGGGAAAAAAACTTGATTGTTTATGGTTATGCTGCCCATTATTTAGGTCTAGTAGAAAACGATGTTTCACCAAGAGTAATATTAAAACAAATAGTTGAAATTCAGCAGTACTGAAAGAATCATCATCAGCCTTCAGGATGGCTTTTAGAAAAAAAAGGTATAAAGCCACAACTTCCAAATTCTACACGATGGAACAGTCAAAATGATTGCATTGATAGCTTTTTAAAGAACTATACAATAATACATGAAATATGCATTGAACACAAACATGACTGTCAGGTTCTGAGAAACATCTGCTATTGGAACTGGGGTTATATATTATTACTTTCTTCTATCTTTACAAGAAGAAAGTAATGGATTCATGAAAATTTTCGAATTCCGGTTTACGACGGATTTATACGTTTTAGGGGTCGGAGAACGCGAAAAACATGTTTTTACAAAATGTCTGTCTGTGTGTGACACAAATTTTGTGGGCACTCTGTCTCAAGAACTAATGCACGGAATTTAATAAAAATTTATGTCCAGTTAGTCCTTGATACAAATTGATGCTGATTAGTTTTTGGTGCAAATCGCTCAACAGGTGGCGCTGCTATGATGCATTTTTTACGATTTCCGCAATGGCTATATCTCAGGAACTAATGCACGGATTTTCATGAAACTTCAGATTAAGTTTGTCCTTGATATGACTTGATGCTGATTAAGTGTTAGTGCAAATTGCTCAACAGGTGACGCTGCTATACTGCATTATTTTACGATTTCCGCAATGGCTCTATCTCAAGACCTAACGCACGGATTTTCATGAAGCTTCAGATTCAGTTAGTCCTGTATATAACTTGATGCTGATTACGTGTTGGTGTAAATCGCTCAACAGGTGACGTTGCTGTGCTGTATTTTGCACGATTCCCGCAACAGCTCCATCTCAAAAAGTAAGGCACGAAATTTTCATCTAACTTCAGATTTAGTTAGATGTTAACACAAGTTGTTGCTCATTAG
The DNA here is from genome assembly GCA_963932465.1 of Maratus speciosus. Classification (NCBI taxonomy): domain Eukaryota; kingdom Metazoa; phylum Arthropoda; class Arachnida; order Araneae; family Salticidae; genus Maratus; species Maratus speciosus. The sequence goes on from OZ010792.1 coordinate 34,675,140, forward strand.
GTTTTGGTGTTAATCGTCCAATAGGTGGCGCTGCTATGCTGGAATTTTCATGATTTTCACAATAACTATCTCAAAAACTAATGCACGGATTTTCCCCAAACTTCAGATTCAGTTAGACTTTGACATAAGTGTTTGCTTGGTGGTTTTGATCTAACATAGGTTTTGGTGTAAAGCACCCAATAGGTGGCGCTGCTAGGCTGAATTTTGCTGGATTTACACGATTTCAGAGATAGCCATATCTCAAGAACTAATGCACGGAATTTCATATCTTTAGAATCCTCATGACGGGCATGGATTGCCGTTTAATTTTGGCAGTGTGATAGCGAATTTTCAATTATTAACATGTATGAGATAGAAGAAAGTTTAGGGATTTGTACATCCAACTAGTTCTTTTTACTTGTATATTGTATTCATGTCGTTGGTCCGTGTACTGAGAATTGCAAAGTAACATTCTTTTCTTATCTAAAACTTAATCCGGGCTGGTGCGGTAGACAGGTGGGTGAAGGGAAGTAGTTACAATAGAAAGGGGTTTGCCCTGCTATTCAGTTGCCTGCCTGAGATAAGGAGACAAGGGTTTCACCAGAGAGGGAAAGAGCTGACATTGGGGTCAGAGTGGAAAACCCGGTTTTATGTTGGGGAAAGAGGAGGAGTTCAGAAAAAGCAGGGGGTTGCTAGAAGCAGTCGCTTTGGCTGGGATATAGTCAGCTGAAGGCTGGAGCGCAAGACGCAAGGGTAGTTCCAGTGTAGAGCTCTTAGATAGAGCATAGGGTTGAGTAAAACTCACAGAGCTTAGGCTTAGAGCCCATGTGTTGGGAAATTGGGAGTAGTCTCCGGTAAAACTAACTTAACGAGTGTAGAGTGAGAGTGATATAACGTAGTTTAACAGTACACAGCCAGCATTTACTGTATTTAATTTAATGTTGAACCGGATCATCTACATCCGAGTTTTAAGTGTAAATAGTGTTTTGCGTTTTGTAAATAGTGTGTAAATAAACTGTTAATTTAGTTAATTGAACGAGTTAGTTTTCATTTAAACAATCCTCTCAGAGCGTGACCGATATCACGTAATCATACCGGTGGTGGCAGCATATAAATAGCAAAGGATTTTCTTCAAAGTTGTGCGGACTAAGAGGAAACTCCGACAAATTGGTGGCAGCAGTGGGATAGAACCGTCTGAGACCAGTGACCAGTGAGCTGTGTTGCAGTGTGTTAGTGCCGGAGCACCCAGTGGAATTCTTGCGTGGTAATGCCGGATCGTCGAGCGGAATTTTAGAGAGATAACAACCAAGCGTCGAGTGGAAGTACAGAGTGTGTGTGCCCTATAGTTGTTACAGTGAACCGAACATCGTTACAGTGAATCAAATTACAGTGTGTTACAGCCCGAGTGTTGAATAGCATCAAAGTGACTTTAAAGTGTGAATTATTGAATTCATCGTGGAACTACGTGTGAGCAGCGGAGTACCCCAGCAGATAAAGTATAAGGTAAGGTGTTTTGATCATTTCTTTCTGCTGACATTCTCAAACCAAATGTATTTGTTGTTGTATAATTAATAGTAATTTAAGATAAACTGTCTAAATCATAATAATTTATGTGCAATCAAATAATTGTGTTCAGATAGGTAGGAGATATTAATAGCTATATTTACTATTGTTTTGAGAAAAGGTCATAATAGCTTGCGCTAAAATTGATTCTCTTTTTTTTTTTTACTAATAATGGTAGTGAACAAAATTAATGCATTGTGTTAATAATAGTTGGAAGGAATAATTGAATTTACTTAAATTTAAATTATTATTAAAGTAATATTTTAAATGAAGCAATTCTGTTTTAAGTTTGAAGAGTTGATAACAAATGAGTAATGAACATTTGCTTAGAATTTTAATTGGCTAGAAGTGAATTTCGGAAAAAAAAAAAAAAAAAAAAAAAAAAAAAGGCTCACAGTGAAAAAAAAAAGTGAAGGTTTTGATTGTCTTTGTTTTAAGTGTGAGGACCAGTATTGAATTTGGAAATATTTTATTGAGGACTAGCTGACCCGCCCGGCGTTGCCCGGATCCATGGTGATATTTAAAAATTATCCTTAAATTTATATGATTTCATACCTCTAACTCGATTTTGACTGAAATACGTACCCACTTGGTGGAAAAGGGGGAGAAGCTGTTAATTGCTGAGATTTGCTATGTAAAGTTTTGGAAAATTGTATGCGACAGTCATGAACAAATTAAAACTTTAAAACGCCCTGTACTGATGAAAAAATGAGTTAAGAGGAGAGGAGTGAGTGCTTAGTAATGTACAGGTCAAAAGCTTTAAAACGATATATCACACGAAAAAATCCATTTCCACACTCCCTTGGAGGAATGGCCCCTAATAGTCTCGGATCAGAAACAGACCCCGCAATTGAGGGGCCATGAGGAGTTTCAACTTCGATCAAGCCTTCAAATGAGGTCTAATCTTGCTGTAACTTAATTCACAGCGGCGTCAGAAAATTGACACCACAGGAGGTCAAAACATATAACAAAAAATATAACAAGTTTTGAATTCATTCTTTTAGAACAGCGGTAATCGCTTTCTTTGAAGGTGAAATTTTGACCAATTCGCATTGTTTTCGCGATCTTACGATGAAATTCGCGTTGTTTTCCGCGATCTTCTGGGGGAAATTAGAGTTTCTTTCGCGATCTTCTGGCAGAAATTCGCGTTTTTTCGCGATCTTTTAATGGAATTCGCATTTTATTTCGATTGTTTAACGAATCTGAGTTTCTTTCGCGATCTTTTTTGATGGAAACCGCCTGTTTTTTCGCGATTCTTTGACGAAATTTGCGTATTTTTCGCGATCGTTAGACGAAATGTGGTTTTTTGCGATCCTTTGACGAAATTCGCATGTTGTTTGCGATCTTTTGAGGAAATTCACGTGTTTTTCGCGATCTTCTGGGGAAATTCGCCTTTTATTTCGATCGTTTCACGAAACTAATGTTTTTTTACGATCTTTTGATGGAAACCGTGTGTTTTTCGCGATCCTTTGAGGAAATTCGCGTGTTTTTCGTGATCCTTTGAGGAAATTTGCATGTTTTTCGCGATCTTTTGAGGAAATTCGCATTTTTTCGCGATCTTTTGAGGAAATTCGCATTTTTTCGCGATCTTTTGAGGAAATCTGCTTTTTTCTTGATCTGTAACGAAATTCGCGTTTTTTCGTGATCCTTTGAGTAAATTCGCGTTTCTCGCTGTCTTTTAAGAAATTATCGTATTTTTAAGAAATTTGAGTTTTCCAGCGATCTGTTGGAGAAATTCGCGTTTTTTCACGATCCTTTGACAAAATTTACGAATTTTTTCCGCGATCGATTGACGAAATTTGACGGTATTTTTTTTTTTTTTTGGAACATATTTGCGAAAAATGCGATTTTTTTTGAGATTCTTGGCTAAATGCCAAACATCGATAAAATTTAAAATAAAGGTCGGCTAACAGTGTCGAAAAACGGTCTTTGCGGACCTAATAATTGAAAAACGGACCTAGTGGGAGCCCTGCTATTAAGATTACCCTACCCAATCAATGTTGTGCTTCAGATTGAATGACGTGCATAAAGGATTTACCGTGCGTTTTTCAATCACGATTTTTTCCCCCCTCGGCAGCAATATCGCTTGCGTCCGAAGCCGCAATAGAATATAAGGAGTTTCTAAGTAGTGGTTTGCTTATCTAAGTAGTTCTAAGTACTACTTGGGAGTGTTTTCATTTCTAAGGAGTTTCCAAGGAGTCTAAGGAGTCTGTGCGAACCCTGGAAATTGTAAATGTGTTGCCGAAATCAAGTTTTAAATAAATGTCGTTCACATTTATATAGGAACCGATTTGGCATTTTTCAAACTTGAATTTGATCATGACAGTAGCAAACTCAAATTATTATACTAAACTAAACAGCATAACATTTCACAGAAACAAACAAGTATATAACATATACAATAAGATGAAAAGGCTAAAAATATCTACCTTAATTATTTGAAGAGCTTTAACTTTGCCAGTATGCCTGACATGAGGTCCACGACATAAATCTATCAAAGGTCCACACCTACGGATAAAAAATAAATCAAAATCAAAACATATTGAAGTAATTTGTATAACTAGATTATATTTAAGTTATAAAAGCAAGCCCTGATTATTGTAAAGGCAAACAAGGCAACTACTCTTAATGTCCTAACACCTACTTTCAAATTAACTAATTAAAAAAGGCAAAATTAAAATCAACTGATATTTTAAATATTATTGTTTAATATTTTTTTAATATTCTAATATAAGATTCATCAAAAGCTTACCTGTAAACAGTTGTAGTTGGTGTCTTTACCTTTTCTTCCAAAATGCGAACTTTAAATTTATTGTACTGCAATAAAAAAAAAAATAAAGTTGCCTTTAATATTTATTATCTAAAATTTAATACACTCAATTTAAACTCTTTAATCAATAATTTTTAAAAAGTTAGAATTGACTAGTCAAATGTAAAAAATACAGAACAGCAATAAGAAGCTAAAATCTTAAACAACGATTTTTACGCACAAATAATGTACAGAACGATAAAAAATACCCATACGATCGTCCTCAATCCCCTTCCTCAGTGAGGGAAAAAAAAAAAAAAGGAATTAAAATGGGTTCAAAGAACCCCTCGTCTATAGCCCCGAGAACTGGCTTATGGACTGACTGAAAAGGCAGAAGCAAGAGTTTATATATCCCAGGGTTCGATTTAAGCGGTATCGCATTGCAATTTGCGATTCAAATTTAACTAAAATGCGATCCAAGAAATGCATTAAATCGCAATCATTGCGATGCATACTTCCCACACCCTTTGTTATGTCATGTGCACTTAAAGTTAAAATTTAAAGGTGTTTTTACACGACATACATTATGTTTTCACCCTCCCCAAATGTTTATTTACAATGGAAGTACAGCGAGACACCATTGCTGGGCGCAGTTTTCCCAGTAAACACATGATTTGTTCCCGCTCTGACGCTGTGATTGATTTCTGAATCACTGTTACTCGCTAATCACGGCGTTTGCTCATAGAAGTTTGACGTGCGTGTTGTAGTAGTTCTAAAATGAACACTCACTGTTACGCATTGAGCTCTACAATAATACGGAGAGCCAACTCACCGATCCACTTTCGGCCGCTACCACATCACACTTCCAATGCACGCAAGTAATGAGTCCTGCACTTTTCTTAATATTAGAAGCATTTTTTCAAACTTTTTCGCATACTTTTTATAAATTTTGTTGTTTTCTACATCTTTTTGACATTTTTATGAGCAATACTTAATTTGTTTCAAGATTTAAAAGCTACGTTAGCTATTTTTTACTTGCTATACAAAAGTGTCTAACTGCTATTCAAAACTGACTTTGTATAGCAGTTACTGCTATGCAACTTACTTTTTCTAAATCGACCCCTGATATATCCCAAAGAAACGACATAATTGAACAAAACTAACTGAAAAAGAGTCACTGTGCAGGATCTCTCCACACTGGTGAAAGAAAAAGGGTGTTGGTCTTTTACTAAGGTAGAAGTATGTTTATGAATATAGTGAGCTTCGTAAAAGTCTAGATTAAAAACTGAGTTACATTTTTGAATAATCTTTGCCTCTGGATAATTAAACTGGTGGTTTGAATTCCAACAATATTTCGCTATTGTAGATTTCTCAATTTCCTGTTTTCTAACATAATTCTGGTGTTCTTTCAGCCTAATTCTAAGTGCATGCTTCGTCTGCCCAATGTAAGAGAGGCCACACTCACAAAAAATTCTGTAAATGCCCCAGGTATTATGATCGTCAATAGGATCTTTAAGATTGGAGAAAGAAATTTTATTGGTTGGAGAGAAAACACCTTTAAAACTAAGCCTATTGAGAATACGAGAAATTTGTGTATTGATTTTAGGAAAATAAGGTAAGACAATAACATTTTTGAATTCTTTATTTGCTGGAACAAAATCGTTGATTATCTGAGGTTTAGATAAAATGCAATTAATGATATTCAAACTAAATCCACGATCGATGGCAACTGCTTTTATATAGTTCATTTCACTATAGGGTGTCAACAATTTTAATCAGTTGATTTAAATCAGCGATTAAAATCATGATTTTAATCAACCGATTTTTTTAAAAAAATCACTGATTTAAATAAAAAATTTTCTAAATGTTTAAAATGTCAAAAAATATATTAAAATCTAACATAAACATAATTTGAAAGTTTCTACAGGTATTTTGACTTATGAATAAACAAAAAAAGAGCTTTAAATAATTGTTTCTAAGCTTAATTCATGAGTATTGTAAAAAATTAAAAACAGTTGAGTTTTTAAAAAACATTGTTTTTAAGTTTTTATCCAAATTAAAACAGTTTAATTTAAAAATATTTAAATCTAATATAATTTGCAATGTCATAAATTCCTTTAGGTAATCAATTTATGCATTATTTTATGTAAAATTACACATAGCAACTGTAATACAATTCTACAAGTAAAAGAATAAATTGTAATTAGTAGCAATCTCAAGTTAAAGAAGAATGAAAGAATGACATCTTTTCAAAGCTAAATTGTAAATGAATGCATAAGAGAAAAAGAAATAATTGGTATTAAAATGCTAAGTTCACCAAGAACTTCTTCGGTAAAGGTTGAATAAATGTTTTTAACTTTGTAACTCACATAATACTAAATAAAAATAGTGATTAGGGATTGAAAAGGCAGCAAAATTTTTCTTAAAAAGAAAAAAAAAATTGAACCATTGAAAGCTAATAATCCACACTGAAAGGTTATAATGCTGTTACTTAAATATTTTGAGGATTTCAGGTATAAGTGGCTAACTTTATCCTATATGAATGGGTTTAACTCATTTTTATAATTCTTTTGGTTATCATACACATACATGTGTGTAAGTTTAGATTTTGGTGGTTTACAGTAATTTTCCTAAATACAAATGCAAAGCGAGCTGCAAATAATATTTGTTAGTTTTGTTATTTGTGTTACTAACTAATGAATTATTTGCAGTTTTTATTAATCCTGTAATTACTTATACTATTTCTTCTAGGACTTTTTTAAATGGTGCCGCACCATGCCCCTTTTGAAATTGGCAAAATGCACCGTGCATTAAAAAAAATAGTTGAAATTCACCTGTAGTTGTAGCCAGAGATTCCTTGTAAAAAACTCCCCCATTCAACAGTATTTCTAAATTCATGTGGCCAAGATCTCGCAAAAACATAGAAAAATACAGGATATTATTAAAATATGTTATTCATAAAATTATTAAAAATTAAGGACACTTTATTCATCATACTAAAAATTATTCTTTTTTTTTTTTTCTTATATCATTACTAATATATTTCCTCATGAAATAGTGCCCTTTTTTGGAACTAGCATCCTGTCCCTTTTCCTGTAAAATGAATACTACATTATTATCATTTTAATAATTAAGTCTTAAAAATGTATATGTTCCTAATTAGAGAGTTAATTGTTTAATAATTATTAATTTGAAGTAGTGTTAACTATTTAATATAAAATGCAATTAATAATTTTAATAAATGTTAAATATCACTAGTATTTATAAAGTTTTACATAATTATTACAGTATTAATGAATATAACATTATTGTATGATAATACCTGATGAAACTACAAATTTGCAGTTTTTATAATTTCTGTAATTACTAACTAATAATTATAATTTTATTAATTAAAGTGTAAAAACATAGATTATGTTAGCAATTAGTGGTTTAATTGTTTTGGAAACCTAAAACTCTTGGTAGCTATTCCGTATTTGAACACTGGGAAAAAAATCATAAAAATCCGATTTAAATCAAAAAAATTTGATTTAAATAAAAAAAAAATCCGATTTTTTTATATTTTTTTAAAAAAAATCATGATTTTTTTACACCCTATTTCACTATTAAATAAATCAGAATTTGAACAAATTTTACGTGCACGGAAAATAAGAGTATTGAAAGCTTTAAGTTTTTGATGTGGGGGATGACTGGACTTATAATGAGGGGGTAAACTTACAGCAAAAGGTTTACAGTAAACTGTCGTCAAAAACTCACAATCATTACGAATTACCAGGACATCTAGAAAAAATAGACGTTGTTGAGTTTCAATTTCAAAAGTAAACTGTATACATGGATCGATTGAATTAAATAAGTCAAGAATAGCGTTAATATTATGTTTACACAAATCAAGCAAAGCAAAGGAATCATCTACATAACGTGTATAGAATGGAAATTGTATTAATTCAAATAATTTAACTTCAAAATAATGCATGTAAATATCACTCAAAACAGGGCTTAAAGGGTTACCCATAGCTAAACCTTCCGACATTTTATAAAACTTCCCTTGAAACACAAAAGTATTTTGTCATAAACAAACGCTGGTTAAAGAAATAAGGTTCTCAATTTTATATTGAAAATAATGAAACTCATTTAATCTTTTTCTCAAACAATCTAAAGGACCTTGTACAGGAACATTTGTAAAAAGAGATTTGACATCGAACAAAATCATAGTGTAGCCTGTTGGATTGAAATTACGAATTCTATTAGCAAATTGAACTGAGTTTTTTGACATATAAATATTGTTCACCATGAGGGGGGAAAACTTGGAAAATAAATGTTTTACAAGCTTATAGGAGGCAGTACCAATATTGGAAACGATGGGGCGAAACAGAATATCAGGTTTATGAACCTTAGGTAAAGCATATAAATGGGCACAATTTGCCACAGAAGGTATGAGAGAGTACTTGCTAGAATCAGTAATAATGGGGGAGGAATTCATAGCAGATTTTTACAGCACACCATTTAGTTATTGCACATCTGCAACATCACAGTCTGAATATTAAATATAGATAATTCCCCAAAACTGTCATAAACTATTCACGTTGCACTGTAAGTTTAGAACAATATCACTTCAATGGTTTTTAAGGTTAAAATAAAGGTATAGTAAGATTTTACAAAGGATTTGTATTATTTAGTAAATTAACCCTACTATTGCCGACTGACAACAATTTTTTCTCCTTATCATTGATTTACCATTGTCTCTTGGCAACTTTATGCTTTATGGATTAATTTTGATCCTATATTTAGGTTTAGTTCATAAAAAAGATCATGCATGGCAGTAGCAGCTTATCAATTACAAATAAAGTGCAACTTCTGAAATCTTCGATTTTGCTAGTGATAGATGAATTTCTAAATCAGATTAAAAAATATTTAATATGCAAAATTTCATATGTTTCTTTAAAGAATATACTTTTAAAAGTTATTTTAAATATTTTTCAGTAATGTTTTTTGCAACAAAAATTGTATGCATGTGAATATACATTTGTTTCCATTTGGCAAAATCATGAATTGACTTCCACTTTTGTTTACATTTTGAGTTTGTCTATTTTTCAGCAAAATATTTGTTCTGATAAGATCTCATCATGCTCCAAAGTTCTGTCCAGATTTTTCTCCCAGGGTCCTATTTTTGTGAAATTGTGAACAGCTTTTTACATTGTGAAAAATGTAGGCAATTTTGTGAACATGAAAAAAATTTTATATTCAGGTTCTTGTTTATAGATTTAAAAAAAGATATATGTATGTAAAATACATATTGGGAGTACAAATTAATTCGGTCAGTTTTTTTTTTTCGTTAAAAAAACATTTTATTTATTATCAAAATGAAAAAACATGTTATTCAAAGTATTGTCCATCGGCAGCCACAACCTTTGTCCACCTTTCTGGCAATTTTCGGATTCCATCTCTGAAAAATGAGTCCTCTCTGGACGCAAACCATGAATCGAGCCATTCTTGAATTTCTTCGGAAGAAGTGAAGCGGTGTCCAGCCAAATCGTGATGCATCCGTCGGAACAACCAATAATCAGAAGGAGCAATGTCTGGCGAATACGGCGGGTGGGGTAGGACCTCCCATTTCAACGTTTCCAAGTAATTTTTAACGACAATTGCCACATGGGGCCGAGCATTGTCGGCCGTTTTTCACGCAATGCTCGGCACAAACGCATTAATTGCAGCCGGTAGCGTTGGCCAGTAACTGTTTCGCCAGGTTTTAGCAGCTCATAGTACACTATCCCAGTCTGATCCCACCAAACGCACAGCATTACCTTCAGACCATGAATATTCGACTTTGGCATTGATGTTGACGTCGATGGCAATGATTCACCAGGCCGAGCATAGTATTTTCTCTTCTTGGGGTTATCGTAGTGTATCCACTTTTCGTCTCCGGTAACAACTCGATGCAAAAAACCTTTCCTTTGTTGTCGTTCGAGCAGCAGTCCACTGATGAAAAATTGCTTTTCAACGTCGCGCGGTTTCAACTCGTATGGGACCCAATTTCCTTGCTTTTGAACCATTCCCATGTTTTTTAAGCGCACGGAAATTGCTTGCTGAGTGACTCCCAACGATCCTGCAAGCTCTTGTTGCGTTTGGCACGGATCTTGATCGAGCAATTCCTCCAATTCGGCGTCTTCGAACTTTTTCGGCTGGCCCGGGCGCTCCTTGTCTTCGACACTAAAATCACCATTTTTGAAGCGTCAAAACCACTCTCTACATGATTTATCAGATGGCGCAGATTCACCATATACTTCCACAAGTGATCGATGCGCTTCAGCGGCACTTTTCTTCCAATTAAAAAAGAAAATCAAAACTTCCCGCAAATGTTGTTTATTTAGCACAAAACTCGACATATTGAATGCTCAGAAAACCAATTTTGTTGTATAAAACTCGAAGCTTCGTTGACTGAATATGGTTGACAAAGGTCAAACCTTTCTAACAATGCCAAAAACATCTATCATTATTCAGTAAACAAATCAGCCAGAGCCATCTATTGAAAACGGACCGAATTAATTTGTACTCCCAATATATATTTTCATTATATATGTAACAGCGACAGGTCAGATTTTACTGTTAACCCTTGTGGACTAGCGACCGGTATACGTGCAGAATCCGTGATTATTCTCACCAGTAAATTTTTATTGTAAATTTTGATTTATTTAATACAAGCATTTTCCCGATTCAATTAGGCAAAAATTTCTGTTTTAAAAAACCGGTAATAAAAGATTAAAAATTCTATAAAAGACACTCGCCCTGAAGGGATTAAAGGATTAAACTTGTAAAATCTCCATTTTAGAGATAGAATGTTTTTGTGAAAGGCCTACTTTTAAGACAAAGAATTTTGTAAAGGTTCCCGTTTTTAGGTAAAAAATTTCGTGAAGGGTCCTACTTTGAAATGAAAAATTTTGTGAAGGGTCTTTTAAAGGACCAAATTTCTTCCTAAACAGATCCCTGTGCTCAACATATACTTTAAATAGACAAAGATAAGAAAAAAATTATAAACAGAAGAAATATGGAACGGATTGTCAAGTGGAAGTGACATTTCTGACAATGACAGTGTTGATGATCCAACAGTTTATGCAAACATTCCATTCAAAAAGATTCAGACACTGATGATAAGAATGACTGTGATACACAAGCAGATCAAGCTGTTATTGAAGCTTCAAACTCTTCAACCAGATCTTTCTTCGATACAGTTTACTGGAGATTTTTCTCTGCGTGAAAGTGTTTTATCACTAAAAACACTACATGAATTTTTTTTGTTCCCCCCCCCAAGAACTTTTTGAGCATATCATTGAACAAACAAGCCTGTATAATGCTCTACAATGTATTGAGCAGCCACTCAATATATGCTCAACAGAGATAAAAAAGTATCTAGGAATTTTTATCTTGAGTAGTGTGGCTAATAAGCATGCAATTGTTTTGGAATGCTATCATTGGTGTACAACTAGTTAATTATACCATGACCTTAAATACATTTTAATGTAAACATCGATTGTTCCATCTGAAGAACAATACACTGTCTAACGGGGATAAGTTATTCAAGTTGAGACCAATTGTCGATACCCTGAAAGAAAAGTTCTTATCCATTCCTATGGAAGAATTGCTCTGTGTTGATGAGCAAGTAAATATCTGCGACAAGGTAGTCACCATATGAAGCAGTATATGCCGAAAAGCAACCACCAGCATAATTATGGTTTTAAATTATTTGTTTTGGCATGGGTATCTGGATTTGCATGCAATTTTGAAATTTATACTGCTACCAAAAAAAAAAAAAAAACGCAATCACTCTGCTAAGTGGACATGATGGCATGATCAGTCATAGCTAGACTAACTCACACCGTGCTGCAAAATACCACCCAACAGTGAAACTATTCAATCAACTTCTAGACCTTTTCTCATAAATACTAGGATTTTGTACAAGCATGTGCAGCCTAGAGATATGCACGGGCAGGGCTCGGGCCGATTTTCATTCACGGCACTTAGGTCGGGCCTGCTCTCCACTCTGTTCGGGTTGGACCATACTTTTTTCTGAAGGCTCAGGCCGGGTTGGGCCTAACTTAATTTTTCTGTACAGAGACGGGCCTGGTTTCATTCCTATACTTCACGGCCCAAAATTTTCATTTTAGATTTGAGCCAGCCTGTATGAAAATCAATGTCTCAGTGTGGCCTGGTCCATTTAAAAGTCAGTTAAATTAGGCCTGATCCAAAAATTTTTGCATAAAATGCATGCATTTTTGAATCACCATTATTCTACACTTAAACATATTTTTAAAGAATAGTAGATTTCTACGCATATTAAAATATAGCTAAATTCAAATATAGTAAAATGCGTGAAAAGGAACCTGCCTATGACGGAACCCTGTTTTAAACTGAAAAACGTGTTGATCCATGCAAAATTAATATACTAATAAATAAGAAAAGAATATATAATACATTTACACTTGCTAAGAAGGGAACTTGTCTATAACGTATTTTTTTTTCTTTTCTAAGCAATTCCGTCTTAGAAGATTTTACTGTATAGCATTTCTCAGATTTTTAACACTTCGATACATGGAATATGGATTAACAATATTATTGATAACTGAAACATTTACATACAAGAAATAGAAATTCATTAAAAAAATAAATATTGCAGCCTGCGGCACTTCTATAAAAATGAAGATTATAAACATGAAAAAAAAGTTAACATAAATATTTTTGGTCAGAACCTGTCGTACGAGACAAATTTTTAACCAATTCGACGTAAAAATCAATGTTTTGTCCAAATTCACTCAGGCCTAGATTTCAACTTTTTATCAGGCCGGGCCGAACTTTTAATTTTTTATCGGGCTGGGCCAATATTATTTTTTCTACGGGCCGGGCCCGGGCCTGGAAATCTCGGCCCGTGCAGACCTCTAGTGCAGCCACCTGGCAGTAAACTTCTAAAATTTAACGCAATTCACACTTAAGTATCCAAAACATTATGTTCTTCTGGTGAAATGAAAAATCTAAAGCGAGGAAGGCCGCCGAGTCAAGTTAAGCCAACTTTGAAGCACAGGAAGCAAACCAAATTTAATGAACCTCTTAAAGATGTTAGGACAAAATTGATCACTGACCAGAACATTTAGATACACAGCAATAGTGTAAATTTGATACCTCTATGTTTCAACAAATACAATAATTGTTTTATCGCTTACCATTCATAACTATGATATATATTACTAATAAAAAACAACTTAAACAAAATTTGTTCTTATTTTTTTATTAACTATTTGTTTTTATAGAAACAAATTATACATGTGTGATTAAAAACACTTACCATACTCATCAGCGTACAACATAAATAAAAACTATATTAAAAACACATTAAAAAAACACCCGTTTCATGCTCTTTCTAATGAGCTCTCATCAAGGGGGTTCTTGACCTCTACAGAGCAAAGTTATGCACAACACAGTCACTGTCACAACAACAAACTGAGAACATTTCTGTAACAGGTCATTAAATGATGATGTTACAGAATCTGTAATGATCTGATTTCTGTATTCCGACATTTCTGTAACAGATTGTTATCAGATCATTACAGATTCTGTAACATCATCATTTAATGATCTGTTACAGAATTGTTTTCAGTTTGATGCTCTGACAGTGACTGTGTTGTACGTAACTTTTCTCCGTAGATGTCAAGACCCCCCCCCCCCCCTGATGATGGCTCATTAGAAAGAGCATGAGATGTTGGGTTTATTTTTAATATAGTTTTCATTTTTGTTGTACACTGATAAGTATATTAAGTGTTTTTAATCATTAAATTTGACAGCGTTAAGTCCAAGTTTTTATTATACATGTGTGTGTGTGTGTGTGTGTATATATATATATGTAAGGAAATCTGGCTCCCTGGGTTGTTCCTCTGTCGCAGCTTTGATCGGTGCCGGGCCGGTGGATGCAGGGGCATGGACTGAAGACGGGTCCGTGCCTACGTCAGATCGCTCCCTCCGAGTTCCTATCATATTCCTGTAGTCGCAGGCTGTGAGTGCTATCTGGGAGCTAATAAAAGTCTGAGATAAAGTGCGTGGCTGCTTAAAGGAAGAGTTTTTTCGGGGACCTGATTTATTGGTCTTAGTTACATCCTTTTTGAGAAATCAGGCCCCTTTGGCATGAGAATGGAATCTTGCTGATTTCAGAGATGACTTCGGCTATCACAAAGCAACCCCAGGAGAGTAAATTGGCGTGAACTTAGTGCATGATTTAGATGGTATAAACTTCTCTCATGAGACTTGTGCAGCGGTATAAGTATGAGGTATTTTGCATTATTTCTGCTAGAGGTGGTTTTAGTCAAAAGAGGCGTATCTGAAATTCAAATGGCTATGAGCTGAATGATTGATTGCCCAGGGCAAGGTGTTGGTTCAAATTTGGCCGACGGGACGCCGAGAGAATTTAATATTGAATTTATCTCAGCAAAAAGTATTCTTATGAAATGTGACAAAACGATCTTTGAAAGTTATAAGATGTGATGCAGGAAAGCTAACTTAACAGGGGGCAACGGCAGTTTCAATCAATTGAGATACAATTACTGAAGCATTTAAAAAGTTTTAATTTTAATTTCTAAATTTAAATTTCTATTTTTTAAAAAGGGGCTTAGCTTTTATCGTTTCATATATATATATGCTTATATATATATGTGTATATAACCATTAAATAAACATTACATACCACCAACAAAAACTGAAATTATGAAGAAAATGACATATATATATAAATATACATATATATGACCATTAAAAATCAATACAAATTACCATCAAACATTAAAAAAAAAATAAAATGAGAATCTTCAGGTCCCAAATGCCTAAAGTTCCACAAATAAAGTGTGTGGTTTCATCTTCATATTAGACATAAAAAAGCTAAAGAATATGAATTTGGGACTACTACACACAGAAAACCGGGAAATAAACCATTGAACACCAATTAAGTTAAAAATGAAACAAGATTAAAAAGGATAGAGGAAAAAAAAAATTTATCAAATTAAAATCCATACTGTCATAGCATAAGATATAACAAATACACTCATTATGCATTTTATTCCCATTTAAGATACTATTAGAAATTAATATGATATTGTCCTGAGTAGGCTAAAAATTAAAAACTATTAAATATTAATGAATATGAAGAAATTTAATATGAATTGATAAATGTAACTACACCATTATACATATAAAAGTATCGAATCAACATCCATTATAAAATGTGTATTAGCAACGTAGTTATAAATCAAATGCCCCATTTTTTTTTTTATTAACCATTGCTTATTATCTAGACAACGCCAACCTCCTCCGTACTCTAACATCTACCCACCCAAACGTCCTATAATAATTTTTTATTATTATTTTACAATTTTTATTTTTTTATATAATTATTTTCTTATTTTATATATTTTTTTGTAATTTTATTTATGCATGCGTTAATTTGCTTTTTAAGATCAAGACTTTCCTATTTAAACGGAGCACTTCATCAATGTAGATTCAACTTTACCGGCATTACAGAAACCAAACAGTCTTCCGATGGTGACATTACTAAAATACCTTTCACATCATAAGTGGTGATTCAAATCCACTTTGCATTACACAGTAAAACAACTTGAAAAACAAACAGCTTCTTTCTATCACACTGCAGGCATCTTAAAGCTTTATAAAAACCATGTACAATTAAAAGAAAATAAAGCGAACGAAATTCTAATGATAAAATCCTCGAAGCCTAACAGCTGTCTGGCTCGACTATAAATAGTACTCCAAAGGAAACTCCCTCTCTTACGTAACTCCTTCATCCCGCACTGAATACACGTCACCGTACATTACTAGAAAGATCCGAGGGTGTGGCCTAGAACGCAGACGACAACGGACAGCTTACGCCACCTGTCGTTGGTCGCCGAAACTCCTCAGATGAAAAACGTGATCCAAGTCTTGCCGTGCGTGCATGAGGATCACCGAGAGTAAACACTACGTTTCCTGTGAGCTGTAAGCCACGATGTATGGAGAGTCAAAGATAGGAAAAGGTTTAACACTTTATTATAAATGATAACAGTAGAGAAAGGTAAGTGACAAAAATAAAGATATTTATTTTACTGAATAAACTTATTTAAATAAAAGCTTGATGTAGGACTTAAACTATGTAGAATGTTAACAGAAGGAAATATATGAATTAAGCCAGTGTAGATGTTAAAGATTGATAGGTTGAGTGGGTGATAAGAAATATGGAAACATGTTAAAGAAATATAAATTTCCTAACAGAAAAAACGTGAATCGTCAAAAGGCTACAAAAAAAGCGAATTTCGTCAAAGGAAAGCGGAAAAAACGCGATTTTCGTCCAAATATCGAGGGAAATATGCGAATTCCGACAAAAGATCGAGGAAAATACACGAATTCCGTCAAAAGATTGAGGAAAATACACGAATTCTGTCAAAAGATCGCGAAAAAAAACGTGAATTTCGTCAAAGAATCGCGGAGAAAATGTCATGCAATTCTGGCGCGCTATGTCTCGTTTGGCACATTTTTCCGCTGCCAGAAAGAAAAAAATGGCAAAATTGAGTTTTTTTTTTTTTACAGATAAAAATAAAAATATTTCTCAATTTACGAAAAGTCGGAAGAATCTCATCCCTGGAATTATCATCGCATGATCTTTGGTGGAATGGTCCGAGTTGGCTTAGTGATCCATCTTTCACCTCTCCAGAATCGCAATTAGGGAGTGTTTTGTGTGACGAAGCCTTAATAGAGCAAAGAAAAAATTATTTTTATGCTACAGCTCAGTTAAGTGAGGAAATGCCTATTCTCCCAAATATATCGTTATTTACTAAGCTAAAACAGGTAATTACTTCGTGCTTGAGATTTCTTACGAATTCTCGTTTACCTGTTTCAAAATGAAACTTAGCTTTTCTTACAAACACAGAAATTCAGAGTGCTTTAAAAGTGATCATCAAACAAGTACAAAAGTCATCATTTACTGACGACATTAAATGCATGACTTCTGGTAAGTGTTTACCTCGCAATAGCAAATTGATCAATCTTTCTCCAATCCTTGATGGAGAAAGAATACTCAGAGTGGGAGGACGTCTTCGTCATTCAAATCTCACACAAGATCAAATTCATCCAATATTGTTACCAAAAAATCATCCAGTGACTGTGTTGATTATTAGATATTTTCACTTATCTCACTTTCATGCTGCCCTTCAACTACTATTGTGTGTTATCAGACAGCGATATTGGATTTTAAGTGGAAGAAGTGTTGTAAGAAAGTCTGTAAAAAATTGTGTAATTTGTGCTCGTGCTTCTGCTTCTATGTCCAAACAAATCATGGCTGATTTACCTTCTACTAGAGTGCAATCTACCCTTTCCGTTCCTTGTCACAGGAACTGACTATGCAAGACCTATATTATGTAAATTTAGAAAAGGTAGAGGTACAAAATCTTTTATTTCATTATTTATATGTTTTTCTACCCATGCAATTCACATTGAATTAGTGACTAATTTATCTACATCTACTCAAGCTAAAAATAAGCCTTTTTAGCTTGTCTCAAGCGATTTATATTCAGACGAGGCAAACCAAAAGAAATTGTAAGTGATTGTGCCAAAAATGTTGTCGGTGCGAGCAAGGAGTTGAAAGAATTGTATAAATTTGCAACTTCTTCTCAACATAATGAAGAAGTGGCAAAGTACTTAAGTTCGGAAGAAATAATTTGGCATTTCAATCCCCCCCTCAGCCCCTCACTTTGGAGGACTTTGGGAGGCTGGTGTTAAATCGATGAAATTTCATTTAAAAAGAACCGTTGGCAATTCAGTTTTAACATTTGAGCAACTTTCAACTCTTTTAGCTCAAATCGAAGCTTGTTTAAATTCTAGAGACCCCTTTGTCCTGTAAGTTCCGATCCTAATGATTTACAGGCCTTAACCCCTGGTCAATTTTTAATTGGTGCTCCTCTTACTTCAGTACCAGAAGTTGATATTTCAGAGGTACCTGCATCAAGATTGACCAGGTGGCAATTAGTGCAGAAAATGCTCCAACACTTTTGGAAAAGATGGAGTAATGAGTACCTTTCGACCCTACAAAAGAGTAAAATGGCTTAAAGAAGAGCCTAATATTAAGATAGGTGATTTAGTTATAATAAAAAATGAAGGTCTTTCTCCTTTACAATGGAAATTAGCTAGAGTGATCAAAATCTATTCTGGACCTGATAAAAAGGTTTGTGTAGTTACCCTGAGAACTGAAAATAGTGAATTGAAAAGGCCAATTACTGCAAGCCCAGGAAATTAGTGAATTGCAAGCCCAGAGGCTGGGAAAATATGCATTAGATAACGTCGGCTGTAAAGCGAAAAGCCATTCATTTGTATTTTATTCTTCTACTTTATTTCAATGGAAAATAATTGCGGTTAAGATCTTTTTCTATCGTGTGAATTTGAAAGACAGAAAAAGGAACAGAGATAAATGGTGTCTGCATTTGAAAAGAACTTTAAAAAGTAAAAGCGAAACTTACAGTAGTGAGAGGGGGGGGGGGTGGAAGAATAATGACAATTTATAATAAACCAGTAAAGTTAAAAGTTGATTTTTTGAGGGGAAAGGAGGAATAATGAATATATAACGGTAAAGCCGTTATATATAATGTTTAGTTTTTAAATTGCTTTTATAATTCTTAATTGCATATATCTCAGTCCTGCTAAAGTGAAGCTGAATATTCCAGCCCTTTTCCCTCTGCATAGGGATAAATGAAAACACGTACTCTGTTTTTCCCTCTGCGCAGGGAATTTGTTGTTTATATTCTTTTTCTTTACCAGTCGAGTTTGTGGATCTCAATGTGTGTGTATTGTGATCCCTAAGCGGATAATTTTATTGTGAATTTGTTAATACTTTCAATTAAATAGTGGAAAAAGTGTTTACTGTCTACTGCTTAATTCAAAAAACCTTTACAAGTGCAATGATAAATTTAAAAAAAAAATATTTAGCAATGACAGATAATCAACATTATGAAGATGCCAATCAGATTACAAAAATAAAAAAAGATTAATGTATACAAAATATTTAAAACATTCTACAAAATATCTAAAACATTCTTAAGATAATTTAATTGTGAGTGCTATAAATCACTAAGCAAGATAAGATTAACCTGCATTGTATTTATAATTATCAATAAAACAAACCTTGAACATTTCAAGCAAATGTTCTTTCGAAACTTCAAGCCTTAAAAATGGCTGCTTTTCTTTTGTAATAGACTTGACAACATTCTCTAGAACAGGGAATTCATTCTTTGATACTGAATTGTTTTCTAAATACATGTCATAATAGAATCCATTTTCAATCGGTGGTCCATAGCATAAACATCCACCATATACACGTTCCATGGCTTCTCCAAGCATATGGGCACTGGAATGCCAAAATACCTGCTGGCCTGCAAAATGCACAGTTATTAAAATCGAAAAATTAAACAGATAATTAAGTTTAAAAGCAAAAAAAGTTATGTTCTATAACTAAATTATGGTTTTTAGCTCACAGGCTATCAAAGCCTGAGAGCTAATGATAGGCCATGGGACGAAGCATCAAAAGTGGCTAAAAACCAGTTTTCGTTTACCAACTCCGGGAACTAAGAAATTTTGCATGCAATACAATTATACAATACTTATTAACTAAAAAACGCAAAGTTCACCAAAAAATATTTGCACATTAATTTTTTATACCAATTTAAAGTGGTACCCTAAAGCTGACATTATAAAGGTAATGTTCACTGTTTTGGTTAGTATTTTCCCTTTTAAATAAGAATGAAGATAAAATTTATTGAATTGTCATCATTTACTAATAAATATTAAATACTGACAATAAAATATTTTCTTTAATATTAGTATTGTATTTAATATTTGCTGTTTAAGAAGTTGAATATTTTTTAATATATTTTACACGAATGTAGCTTAAATAATAGATTAAATGAAACTTGAAAGTTAAAACAATAAAATAAAAATACCCTATACTTTCAGAACGTATGTTTAAACACCTAATGAAGTAATAAATATAAAATTTAAGGATTTGCCCTCATATGTCGACATCTATATCATCTGTTGAAAAGAGCAATTTTGAATCTTAAACTTGACATTCCCTTTAACTATTAAACTTTTGAGGTAAAAACATTTCTAATACAACTAACAATTTTTTTCGAATACTTCTAATTAATAAATAAAAGGTTTAAGTAACACAAGGCTCTTTAAGCAACATAATAACAGTAAAGAGACTTTGATATAATGCACTTACCTCTTAAGAAAATGCTTAAGAAGTTACAGGAAAAATTAGACAAACAATATCTAAATGATTTTAGAAAATTGGTAATGCTTAAATATAATACTGCTTATCTGCTATATAAATAGCATTTTTAACCAACTTAAACTTAATGTATGGTCACTGAAAAGAGTCCTTTTTTTAGAAGGGATATCCCTTGGTAGCTTTTTCGCCTGTCCTTTTTGGAACTAATGGAATTTCTTTCTCTTTTTTTTTTTAATCTAAATTTTCTTTTTTCTCTTACATTGTTAAACTTTTAGTACTTCAAGTTCTCACTTTAAGTTATTCTTTTCTTAACTTTTCTAGTGATTTCTCTCATTGTGGCTACCAGCCACGTTTAAACATTCATTTTTTAAGGCTCCCTAATGCCCTTGCAACACGATCACCTCTTCAACTGGATGTTAAGTTGCCACGCAACTAGGAAGTCCATCAATAAGATCACATTGTTTCATGCTTAAATGCTTGTCTTAACCTTCCGTCTACCAGACGGGTCCATTGGACCCGACATGTACATTCAAAATATTTATTCAAACCAGAAATTTCTTCAAAACAAACTAAATGTATAAATCAGACAATAATAAGTTAAATAAACAAATTAAATAGTTTTAAGTAAAAATTCTGGTGTAGAATGTTTTTATAAAACTTGAGTAAAATTTCCGGTAGTTCTAGGGTTAAATAAAAACTTTACTTTAGGCATGTTTTATGTATAATATTATTTATTTTGGTACATTTTTTAGAAAATATCATCTACATTATGCAAACTATCAATATCTTCATATGTCTGAATCAACTTCAAAAGTATCACTGAAAAATCAATTTTGTTCATTGGAATTTTCCAATTAGTACATGAACATAATTCGTAGCAAGAAATTCCATTTGATTTGCATGAGCATTTACTTGATAAACAAACAGTCTTCTGGAACTTGCACAAAATGTTTTTTAGTAAACTATATGGAATACAAAGAATTATGTTCCAACAAATACTTATATTTATCCCATTAATGATCCATCCATGTTCAGCAGGATTAGGGGCACTCATTATGTTTTGGAAACACCGACGATGAATATATGCTTGATAGTTTGCCCTTTTAATATGGCATACTAAAGCATCATAATTTGGTGGTAAAGCAACATCAATTTTAAACTTCAGTTTGAACAATGTGTATCTTGAATCATTTACTGAGGTTTTAGTAGGTTGGCCATAAAGTTCGCAAACAAATAGTTCAAGGGTTTGAATAAGAGCACTTGATAAAGTCCAAGAAGTTCCAAACCCTTTAAATGCATCAATATAAACAATTTTGCTTTTCATTATAGTCAATTTTACTTTTCATTATAGTCAATTTTACTATTCATTATAGTCAATGCTTTAATTTTGCCCTTGTTTTTAAAGGCACTACAACTGTGGCAATCTGTAAAACTGCGAAGGCCTATTAAACTATCACAAATGTCTGGACCTAAAATAGTAGCGATAGATAAAACATTATGAAATTCTAAATTACTCGCAGTACCCAGAAGCAAATATAATTCTGTTGTTAAAAATCTACTCATACAAAGTGAGAGGATGAAAACACGAGTCCGAACTTTTAATAATAACATGTATGAAACATATCGAAGCATTTTCTACATGCAACAGCATTCTTGTATCTGCTTCCTGGTGATCAGAATGCAGTTCGGGCATATCCCTTACTATCAGATGACTGTTTTCACCGCTTATGATATGACACTTTTCCCCCATGTGCAACAATCAACAATACACTTTTCAGAATTGGGGGATCTACTGAGGACCATTTTTTAAAAAGAAATTTAACCAAAGCTGCCTTATTTGACCCATTTGCTAGAAATTTTAACTGATGAGGTTGTTTTTTTTTGCGCTGAACTTCATATTTTAATAACAGTTTCACCTCCTGTAGCCATCCTTTGTCACTCGCTGCACTAAATGTTGAAAATAGGATATGTGTCAGTTACAAAGTGAATTGCTTTATATTTGTAGCTAACACCCATACCAATAATATATTCCAATACTTGTAAAGCAAGATCTCCAAAAGTATTTGGAATATTCTGCATTTGTTGCAAAACTCCCATACCGTCCAAAATTAAGGCATTATTTTCAGGGATCTCACTCGGAATTTGATACTGATCCACTGATTTCAGCACAGAATGAGTCAATTCTGCGTTATTTGTTTTTACGATAGAACAATCAGGGTTTGCTATAGTTGGGGGATAGGCAGTTAAATTATATGTCATGACATTTTTTATATCAGGTTATGATGTTTTCCCGATTACAATTATGTGAGCAAGAATGTTGCTTGTATCTTTCAAGATCCCAGTTTCCAATTTAGTTTTTGGAAAAGCTGCCTGCTAGTATCAGAAAAGGTAGCAGTTTTAGTTGAGCAATTTTTGAATATTTAATTTTATGTTAAAAAGAGCCTTGTGTTACTTAAACCTTTTATCGTTTTACTAGAAGTACTAAAAAAAAATTGTTAGTTTTATTAGAAATGTTTTTACCTCAAAAATTTAATAGTTAAAGGGAATGTCGAGTTTAAGAGTGAAAATTGCTCTTTTCAACAATTGATATAGATGTCGACATATGAGGGCAAATCCTTAAATTTTATATTTATTACTTCATTAGGGTTAAAATATACATTCTGAATGTAGAGTATTTTAATTCTATTATTTTAACTTTCAAGTTTCGTTTAATCTATTATTTAAGCTATATTCGTGTAAAATATATTAAAAAATATTCAACTTCTTAAACAGCAAATATTAAATACAATACTAAAGATATTAAAGATAATATTTTATTGTCAGTATTTAATATTTATTAGTAAATGATGACAGTTCAATAAATTTTATCTTCATTCTTATTTAAAAGTGAAAATACTAACCAAAACACTGAACATTACCTTTATAATGTCAGCTTTAGGGTACCACTTTAAATTGGTATAAAAAATTAACGTGCAAATATTTTTTGGTGAACTTTGCGTTTTTTAGTTAATAAGTATTGTATAATTGTATTGCATGTAAAATTTCTTAGTTCCCGGAGTTGGTAAACGGACTTGAACAATTTCGCCACTCGTCCCATGGTCTATGAGTCCGCCCGTTCTGTATGCATGTACATAGTTCATTGGTTAAGGATAAAGGGGTAAAAACGGGATTAGTCCAACCCCTTAATTCAGATAAATGGGTTTTTCATGCAGAATCATTCGATTTGCTCCAAATTTGGTATACCGGTTTATTATGTTAAGGAACTTCCCTGATTAGTTTTGGGGGTTCATTGGTTAAGGATAAAGAGGGAAAAGGAGGGTTAGTCCACCCCCTTAATTCAGATAAATGGGTTTTTCATGCAGAATCATTCGATTTGCTCCGAATTTGGTATACCGGTTTATTATGTTAAGGAACTTCCCTGATTAGTTTTGGGGGTTCATTGGTTAAGGATAAAAGGGGAAAAGGGGGGTTAGTCCACTCCCTTAATTCAGATAAATGGGTTTTTCATGCAGAATCATTCGACTTGCTCCGAATTTGGTATACCGGTTTATTATGTTAAGGAACTTCCCTGATTAGTTTTGGGGGTTCGTTGGTTAAGGATAAAGGGGGAAAAGGATGGTTAGTCCACCCCTTTTAATTCAGATAAATGGATTTTTTATGCAGAATCATTCGATTTGCTCCGAATTTGGTATACCGGTTTATTATGTTAAGGAACTTCCCTGATTAGTTTTAGGGGTTCACTGGTTAAGGATAAAGGGGGAAAAGGATGGTTAGTCCACCCCTTTTAATTCAGATAAATGGATTTTTTATGCAGAATGATTCGATTTGCTCCGAATTTGGTATACCGGTTTATTATGTTAAGGAACTTCCCTGATTAGTTTTAGGGGTTCACTGGTTAAGGATAAAGGGGAAAGGGGGGCTAGTCCACCCCCTTAATTTATATAAACGGGTTTTTCATGCAGAATTATTTGCTTTGCTCCAAATTTGGTATACCTGTTTATTATGTTAAGGAGCTTCCCTGATTTGTTTTGGGGATCCATTGGTTAAGGATAAGGGAGGAAAAGGGGGCTAGTTCACCCCCTTAATTTAGATAAATGGTTTTTTTTTGCAGGATTATTCGATTTGCTCCAAATTTGGTATACCGGTTTATTATGATAAGGAGCTTCCCTGATTAGATTTGGAGGTTCACTGGTTAAGTATAAAGGGGGAAACGGGAGCTAATTCCTCTTCACTTATTTTTTTGAGGGGCATTATTCTTTAAAATAAGAGTATAATATGCAATTAGTGTGAACAGCCTGTGAGCTCAATGCCAGCAGTTTAGCTGGGCACTTTTTTAAAAAAAATTAACATTTATAAGTAAAATTAATTTAAAATGTTTTATAGTGAAATATCTTTAAGAAAAACAATTTAATTCTTAATGGGCTTTTTTTTAAATTAAACATATAAATGCCATATTACTGTGAGGCATGATTTATTACTATTAAAAAAGTAAACAGACCCAAGCAGCAAATAATCCCTGGCCGAACTTCTGCTAAATGTCCTAATGTGACTATTGTCATTGTAAGATGCAAAAGTTGTATAATTAATTCAAATGTGTGAAAATTCGCTTTACTTGAAAGAGTAAATTTTTCTCAATGGGAATATTTCCCACTATAAAATGCAAAAATATTTACCTATCGTGGATGTAATTAATTAAAATGTAAGAAATTTAATACTGTTTAAAGTCTAAATATTGCGTGAAATGTGTTTGTAAATAAGAAATAATTACAATTAAAATTTAAATTGCAACTAATTTCCTAATGTAAGATGCAAATTAAATATATTTTAACGTATCTTTTTACTTTCTTATCTTTTTTTTTTTTGTTACTTATAATATTGATATATAAATGTTTTTGCATCTTACAAAGAAAAATTAAGTGTAATTTAAATAGTAATTATAATAACTTATCACTTTTATTGTAAAATCATTTAACAGCAATGTTATTTCTATATCTATATATGTATATATGAAAGTCAAATCAATAAAACTCACCCTCTTCACTGTCAAACTTCTTAAGCTCCAGCTTACAATCTCCTTCAAGAGGACGATCAAGATCCCACAGAACATCATTCACTTTAGCAATGACAGTGTTATCAGCTAGACCTTGGCTGAAAAGGAAATAATTTAAATTGAGATTTCAAGTTATCCAATTTTACATGTAAATTTTAAACAGAACAAGTTGTCTTAATATATTAATTTCAAGTAGGGATCTAAATAGTGATTTTGGCAAAATACCAAATAGTAACTATTCGACTGAATATCGAATATTCGGCTTGCTGATTACTTTTAAATTTCAGAATTTGAAAGTATTAAAAGTTAAATTTTGAAACAATTTTACATAATATTTAACACACATACTTCCATACTGATAAACTAGATCTTTTTACAAGTAAATTCTATACTAAAAAAACACATGCTTTGAACTGTTATTTAAAAAGGGGATAGTTTTAAAGCTTCTTTAATTGATAAAATTTTAAATTTCAAGGATTCTTCTATGAATCAAAACAAATAAATAAAATTTTCTCATATTCTAAAACAAATATTTTAAAATCAAAGTGAAATTTTGAAGGAATTGGATGAAAAATTGCACAGTCATATACTGTTTATTTGTCAGGAAGGGACTAAAAGTGTGATTATTGGTTAATTTTCTTATGTGATACTCTTCAAATAGCAAATAAAAAATGTAAAAGCCTTCTCTTTTATTTCTAATTATTACATATCTTTATTAATTGACAGTTATAAATAGTAGTTGTTTTAAGGTCTTTAAAAATATTTTTTAAAAAGGTCTTTTTAAGTATTCGGCCTGGCCGAATATTTCAATATTCGGCACACCGAATATTCGGTAGTATGACCAAATACCAAATAGATACCGAATATTCAGTGCATCTCTAATTTCAAGCATTAAAAAATAAAAGTTTTGAGGTCTGTTATCCATTCAATTAGCTCTGACATTCGAGCCAATAATATTTCCCTTTAATTACCTTCTTGACAGATAATTGTTTATTATTTATTAAGTTAACCTGACTAAACAGCTATTTTACAGGATAATTAGAAGAAAGAAATTAGGAAAGCAGAAAAAATCAGATATGCTAATAAAAAAACAGATATCATTAGTATCGCAAAAAAACGCTTGATTTCCAGTTTGTAAATGAATGAATTTCGGGAGAATTATTATAAACTCAATCAGACCTGTCTATAACTGCAACTGAATTATTTTTAAAAATACATTTAAAATGTATACTTTTTGAATAAATGTGTTTTTTTCTTTTTAGTTTTGTGGGTCCAGTAATGAGTTAAAGGGATGTATCGGGAGAGGGAGGGGCATTTCCCCCCCAGAGCATCAAAATGTGTCCTCTCCTCTCCTCCCGGAAGAATTAGAATTTTATGTTTATTAATATTATAGAAATGCATATTTCTCTCCAGAACTCTATTCTGCACCTCCCTCTTTCCTGGAGCACCAAATATCCTTTCCACAGAGAAAAAAAAAAAAAAACTAAACCTGTGGCTATATGATCCATGAAGGATCAGGGTCTACAGTGCCCAACTCTATTTACTTGACTCTGGGCCCCGAGGTGCTACGTAGCATGTGTCCCGTTTGGGTGGTCAGCCCAATGCGAGACCCTCGGGTTTAGTTCCCAAGCAAGCTTGGCACTCCTTTTATCGACCACGAACGGATAAAAGGTTGAGTGAACCTTGCCCAGCTGGGAGCAGAACTAGAGGTCTGCACAGGACGTAATTTCCAGGCCCAGGCCCGGCCCGACTCATAGAGAAAAAAATTCAGCCCGGCCTGTAGAAAAAAAATATTGGCCCATTGGCCCAGCCTGGTAGAAAAGTTAAAATTTCGACCCGGAAAAAAGATAAAATCTCGGCCGGAGTGAATTGCTACAAAACACTGATTTTTATGTCGATATGGTTAAAAATTTGATTCTTACAAGGAGTTCTGACCAAAAATATTTATCTTATCATTTCATGTTTCTAAACTTCATTGTTATATAAATGCCGCAGGCTGCAATATTTATTTTTTTAATGAATCGCTATTTCTTCTATGCAAATGTTTCAGTTATCATTAATATTGTTAATCCATATTCCATACATTGAATTGTTAAAACTCTGAAAAATGCCATACAGTAAAATCTTCTAAGACTCAATTACAATGAAAAGAAAAAAAAAAGTGTTATAGACAAGTTCTCTTCTTAGTAAATAGAAATGTATTATATATTCTTTTCTTATGTATTAGTATATTAATTTTGCATGGATCAACAC
Organism: Maratus speciosus; assembly: GCA_963932465.1. Taxonomy (NCBI): domain Eukaryota; kingdom Metazoa; phylum Arthropoda; class Arachnida; order Araneae; family Salticidae; genus Maratus; species Maratus speciosus. The sequence goes on from OZ010792.1 coordinate 34,703,034, forward strand.
GTTTTTCAGTTAAAAACAGGACTCCGTCATAGGCAGGTTCCTTTTCACATGTTTTACTATATTTTAGTTTAGCTATATTTTAATTAGCATAGAAATTTACTATTCTTTAAAAATAATAAATGTTAATGTTTAATTGTAGAATAATGGCGATTCAAAAATGTAAGCATATTTTGCAAATATCTTTAAGCCAGGCTTAATTTTACTGATCTTTGAACGGACAGGTCATGCCGAGATAGTGATTTTCATACAGGCTGGCTCAAAACTAGGACTGAAAATTTTGGGCCGTGAAGACTAGAAAAGAAACCAGTCCTGGCTCTGTACAGAAAAAATAAGTTAGGCCGGCCTGATTCTTCCTGAAAAAGTTTTGCCCGGGCCCGGTCCGAGTGCCGCAAATGAAAATAGGCCCGAGCCCGGCCCATGCAGATGTACAAGCAGAACTCGTGACCTGGGCAGGCGTGCTGACCACTATGCTACTGGGCTTTTCTTTCCACAGAAAAGTGTGTCTTAATTCAATACTGCGCAGGTCCGGCTTGGGTTGATCCCATTTCCAAAAGAAAGACCAGAATATGCTTTCAGATGAAAAAGATTGTTTTAATATGAATAAATATATTTAATGATTTTTCTTCATAAAAGAGAAAGTAAAAATTGGAGGCATGATTGCATTAAAATGTGATATTAAAGCTATGTGGGGATTCAAGTTAAATATTTTAGCTTTGAGTCAGTGAAAATTATTTCTTTGGGTTTTGACAAGACAATATTCACAATAATAATCACATCCTGACACGAACCCAAAATGAAATTAATTTAATAAATTTGGGAATTGTTATAGCCAACATTAAAACAAGTCTATATCATATTAGATGTAAATTTCCAACTGGGCGAAAAATGTCCGGACCAGGATTCGAACTCGAGTCTATATCATGTTTTGTTAATCTAGTTAGAAATAATATAATTTTTCAAAAAGCTATTTGTTATGTTGTAAAAGCTTTACATAACATTCCCCCTTCTTAAATTTACATAAATTTAATTTTGTATATTTTGTTAATTTTAATAATCTATTTCCATTTACCATCTTTCAATTTTGATAGCAAATTTTACTAAGTTTTAAATATTAAATCCTAAATCTTTATTCTTAATTATTTCATTTAAAATTACATTTATTGTATTCTATTATCTTTTTTCCATTTCTCTGATAAACTTTCATAATAATTGCTGAAATCGTTTGCCAGAGAAACGAAATTCTAACTCCTAGACTTTCTTTATTTTTAATTGCCTTGCATTCACTTGGTACCCCAAAAGAAGCAACTTTTGAGAAGGATTTGTCTCTTATCTCAAAACAGGCAGGAAATTCCTTTTGACGTCACAAGAACTCCCAAGATGCGAACATTCCTTCTTTTCCCGCCCGTTAGAGTGTTGCCGTTCCACGGTGATTATTCTGCCGCTAAAACATTTTCCATCGATTCATTATCGATATTCTGGCCTTTGGAGTTTTCTGATTGGCTATTCCGAGGAGAGCATACTCCCGATTTTCGGCAGGCGTTTCAAAAAAGAGTCAGTTTATAAGAAATTCTCAGAGTATGTAACACGCCCGAATCTTTAGGGGATTTTTCCCCCGTTAGACCTCAGGGTCTGGCCGAAGCGTAAGAGTATTTAATGAACAAGTAGTTCCTATTAAAATATGTTTTATATTGCAAACTTTGAAGAAAACACTGCCTATTGTACTTTTAAATGAATGATCTACAAGCAGATAAAAAATCCTTATCTTCAGCATTCTATAAATAGACGACAGATTGTGCCACTCATCATTTTCTTCAGTCATCCTACGAAATTATATATATCTTCATCTAATTGATTCTTGTGGTTGATGTTTCTCCAAATAGTCAAATTCCTGCTACAACTCCAATAGAAAATGTGTCATTTTTGATTGCTCAGAATGATCTTTTTTTACAAAAATTCTATGCGTCACCTTAAAGCATTGGTGTTTGCGTTTCTTCACGATGAAATAAGGTACTTGCAAAAGAAGTCTTCATTCATATCTCAGTGTATTAAATAATCAGAATCTATCAACTTAAAAACTTTGCTAACTTTATTTGAAATTATAAACCACTTGCATCATGAAGATAAGTGCACCATATACTATTCTCATACCGATAAACCTAACTGTGTGCAAGACATTTAAATTCATTAAGTGTTATGATGAGATGTTTATATTTTTAGAATAGATATTTAATATTTTTATTTTCTACTGGATCCAGTATTCATAAATTGAAAATGTTTTGGTAAATAAAATCTCTGCAATATTTTATCATCTTAGATTGTTTGTGTTCCTTGGGGTGAGTAATTATTTTGTTTTCCTTTTCAGATTTATTTAAATTTAATTACAACGCATCCACTACTTCACCACTATACTTTTAACGGCCATAGTGTGATTTCGGGGAATGTGAATTGAATTTGTTTTGATCAGATTTGAATATTTCTTTTCGAATTTTCGTTTCAATTTACATATCCCGGAATCTCACTTAACACTATTATTCTTTAATAGTTAACTTTAACCAATATGCAATTACGGTTATTAAATTTATATTGAGAGGTTTACCCCTGAATTGGAAATAAAGCAGAGTATTCAGGGATCTTCCAAATCTTGTTTACAGATCAAAACAGATATCCAGCATTGAATTTAGAAGATGAGCATCAAATTTGCCTTTTTTGACTGGAAAATAACGATGACTGTGTTAAGTCATGAAGATATCAAATGGAAAATAGAAATGGGAAATTTTAAAAGTAATTAGATTTTTATTTTTTAAAAAGAAGTAATTAGATTTTTATTTTTTAAAAAGAAATAATTAGATTTTTATTTTTTATTATGAGAATTTTAAGTCTTATTTTGAGTGAAGATATGTCAAAGTTATCAGAAAAATAAACATGATTTTTGACAAAATTATTAAAAATAAAATAAAAATGATTAAAATGATTATTGATAATTTTGATTTTAAATGATTTATTCAACATGAAATTTTATTTATTTATTTAAAACGGAAAAACACCAAGCTAAGTTTCATCAAAAACTTTTTTTCTAAAGGAGAAGGTGCATTTATCATTTAAAAATCTTATTTTCATCTCCTTGGAACAGCAAGCATTTTAAAGAATTTGATATTAAAAAGTAGATGATGATCTACTTATTTTTACGATACTTTCTCAAGATTATATGAAAAAGAGAAGAAAAGTGATACGAGCGATTGCTTCGAGACAATTTTCTCACAACTTAATTTGCTTCTGATAACGATCGTTGGAAATGAGGAATTTTTTATTTAAAGATTTTAGTATGATAATTTTAGTAAGATAATTAATTACTATTTTTCTTGAAATTAAAGTCTGTAGAAATAAAGAAATGTTATAATTATTTTATCACAATTGAGTTTATTTTTGTATTTTCTCTCTTTTTTAGAAATAAAATATTAAAACAAGTGAGTAAGTGTGATCATAGATCGCACAAAGGGTTTCGTTTAATATTCCTTTCAAAACGTCCAGTAAATTTATCGCCATGGAACACCTTCTAAATTTTGGCAAACCCTTCCTAAACTATGGTAAAGCTTCAAACAGATTCGCCTTGTTATATTTCCTAATTTTGTTCGTGCCCCCCCCCCTCCCCCTGAAATGCAACGATATATCACATGACAGGTATCTGCCAAATTTTAAAAAGTGCCCTCCTTGGAGGGGGGGGGGGGCGAAGTGGGGTAATGGTCACCATGATTTTTGATGCGGCCTGATGTTTAAAATTTTTGTTATGTTTTATAAGCTACATTAAAGTTTCAAACAGATCGCCCAGCTATATTTCCTAATTTTGTTCGTGCCCCTCTCTCACTCCCCCTTGAAATGCGACACGCCATTCTTCTTTATACTTTTTTTTATCATGTGTTATAAAGTATCTTAAAGTTTAAAACAGATTGCATTGTTAGATTTCCTACTTTAAATGAAATCGTGGTCTGTTAGTTCCACATTCCATCACCAGGGAGCGCATTCTATTCTTAACAAAAGCGTATCTGAACATAACTCCTTTACACAACCTATCAGTAGATATATTATTCAAGGGGGTGGCGGTCTTCAGCAAGAATTTAAGATTTTTTTGAAATTACTATTTGGAAATAGTGGTAATTTAACTTTTGACATATTTATATTTAATAAGTAGCATGTATCTGAGAACTCCATCAAAAAAACACACCATAAACAGTATGCAACAAAAAGGTAAAAAAATAAAAGAAATATTTCACTCCTCCCCTCTCTCCACCTGCCCGAAATTTCATGCGCCATTTTTTATAAACTTTTTCTTATGTGTTATAAACTATCTTAAAGTTTCAAACAGATTGCTTTGTTAGATTTCCTATTTTAAATGAAATCACAGTCTGTTAGTGGTGGCCCGGTATATCGGGCCAGCCAAAAAATATCATAATACATTGGCCTTCTTAAACAAAAACATTTAAATTATAAGCAAAATACACAGAATAGGCTGAAAAAGAAATAACTGTGGCAGAATGGCAGAGTGTTAAGTAAATGACACTAAAACGTAGTTAAGTTAAAAATATCTAAACATTTATTTTCACAAACATAATTAAATAAAAAAATGAACTTAAATTAAAAATAAACTTAAAAGATATTAAATGAAAAACAAACTTACAATTAATTTAAGTTGCGTACAGTATTAATTTAAGTTGCGTAATTTAAGTCACGATGGCACAGAAAAACAGGTGTATTTTAACATTCTTGCTCTTAGATATTCCTTTGCTTTTATTGTATCAGCAAATGCAAATCTTAACATTCAAATAATATTTTAAAAAAAAGAGCTTCGTAACTTTATTGCTATGTGATTAGCTAAACCTGTAAACATAGGCTGGATTTAAAAGTGATACTGCAAACCTTTTTATCATCCTGCTTCTTAAAAGACAGATGGTTTTTCTTTCACATTAAATAACACAACCTCTGTTCCAGCCGTTTAAAATCTCCCTCGAAGCAGCATCTCCGGGAAAAAAAAACCCCGCAGAGAATGAAGAAAAGTCAAAGCTAAAAAGCTTAACTGCCAGTATGATGCGTACGATGTTATGTCATTCCATCATTTACATATGACTGAAAAAGTCATCTGCCGTTCGAAGATTCTTATCTGCTGAACCCACAAAGTTTTGAATACAGCTGTCACGGCAAGTTACGTAACTCGATTGAAGTGACGTAATGAAAACGGAATGACGTTATAGCCAGCTTTGAAAAGGAGTTTGAAAAATAAACTCAAGTTAGATGGAGTGTTATTGAAAAGAAATTAACGAAATAAAAATAGCTGCTTTGAGTTGAAGTTGAAAAAGAAAGGTTAGATTAAAGATATGAATAATAAAGTAATTAAATAGTGTATAAGTGAACAAGGAAGGTTTATTTTAGGCTAACAATTGCGCCCTTCCCCCTTGTCACTTATACTTGAACTGAAAAGAAGTCAAACTGGAAAATCAAAAGTTTGAAGGGAGAAAAATTTTTTTTTGAATACTCTAAGTATTCCCTCAACTCCTGTGTATATATACCAGTTACTTCTACCTAAACTAGTTACTCATATCCAGGGACCCGGAGCTGGAGCTGGAGCCCGGAGCTGTGTTTTCCCTGGAGCTGGAGCTCTAAATTTTCCCCATCTCCAGGGCTTCTTTAGTTTTTAATATTCTTTTAAATCTTTTTTTTTTTTTTTTCAGTCTTTTAAATTTCTAGGCTTAAAATATTTTAATTACAGTAGAAGATCTTTATAACGTGATTCTATATAATACAATTCTCCATATAACGCATAACTTCTCAGATGTAAACAATGAATTTTGCAGGTAAGAAGCACCTGAAATCCCACATCGTAAAAATTGCTACTCTCTAGAAAACTACATTTGATACATTAATTCAACTTTATCTCCTTAATTCAAAACTTTTTAATGAAAAAAAATTGCTATTATTACAATAAATATTATATTTTTGGAAATGAGTAATATAATGCATGATTGGGTCCAGGTATAGTTGGACCATGTTCATAAAATAAACAACGTAGAATTATCATATAATGCAAAAATTTATAATTTGGATAATTCCTGGTGACAAGAAGTGCAGTATAAAGATACTCTAATGTATTTTGGTATGTTTCAGATTTATATGGTTGTGTTTATAAGGTAAATTTAATGATGTGTGAAATGTGATCCATATAATGCAAAATTCTATATAATGCACAACCTTACGTTTTTAGGTTTGCGTTATAAAGATCTTCTACTGTACATCATTATTCAGTATTTTAATTATATCATTTTTTAGGTTTTTATTATTATTATTAGAGAAGGAAACCTTCTCAAAACATGGTAACACTACTTTACTTCTACTTTCTATTTGAACTAAGTGACAACACAATTCGAAAACAAATATGGCCGCCTGTTGTTTACATGTGTAGTTGTACAATTTTGGCTGTTTGAAAAGTGTAGAAGAAATTTAAGATTTTTGTGTTTAAAATTCCACCAAACTTTCTATTTTAAAAGCAAAAGCTAAAAGATGTCATACTTTCTGAACAAGCATTTGAAGTTTGATGAGAAGAAAAATGCATTTTGTCAGATCTTTAATGAAGGTAGAAAGTATTTGTGAGCAAAAAATTAAACATGTAAATTAAAATCTGCAACTCAAAAGCGCGAAGTCGGAGCCGAGTTGGAGCCGGAGTTGGAGCCACAGTATTTTCTCTAGGAGCGGAGCTGGACCCTCAAAAATTGTTCGGCTCCGGGTCACTGCTCATATCTACCATACTTGATAGTTGTAAAAACACAATATTTAACTAATTTCAAAAATAATTTCTCAACTTTCAACAATAATTCTAATATATTATACATAGCAATAACAATTTATAACAATAACAATAATTTACAATAAATAAAGACAATTTTTTTTCTTTACACAACATCTTTAACTTTTACATACAACTCATTTCTTATAAGCTTTGTATAACAAGTTTTAAAAAAAATCTTTTCTTTTCCCCCCTTAAAGTTCAAACATTCACATTGTTGATTGAAAATAATTTAAAGTTCTAAATTTGAAAAACTACATGCAATTTTACGATTTAATACATTATTGAAACCTTTAATCTTGTACATAAAATTTCTTGAGACTTGAACCTAAAACAATTTAACAGTAATTTTACCTCACCATAAATGGCTACATTATACTTAGGATACTTCACCATTAAAAAAATATAAGTTGCAGGTAACAGGATAATATATGCAAAAAAAAAAAAAAAAAAAAAAAAAAAACCAATAGATTAAACAATTAATTTAATTAATGGCCATTAAAACAAAATAGTAACAAAAATTAGAGTTCATATAAAAGATGATATCATATTTCTAGATTCATACAATTCTTTCAGCTTTCATATGTGGGCCCACATTTTAACATAACATATTCTTTCCATAATATGACATAGAAATGAAAGATTAGGTTAACCTTGAATTAACACAATGCATATTAATCTATATATTCTAGCAGCAGTGCCTGATTTACGGCAGGGCATTCGGGGCACAGGCCCAGGGCCCCTGAAATGCTGCAGAAGTTTTTCAATTATTGTCCAAAATCTGATGTAGATTTACATTTCATTCTACATTCTATTGTGTTCATATTGTATTTTTATAAAATCGTATATTTTGTCTGAAACATCCATATTTAATTACTTTATTATAATGAATGTTTTCTTTTATTTTTATCACTTTAAAAATATTTGTTTTTAATTCTTATTAAATCCTGTTCCTATTCTCGCCAGATTGTTTGGAGGATAGTGAGTAGGTGGCAGAGCCTCCTACTATTTTAAATAATTGTAACTTGCCATTCCAAGAAATTTATTATTAGTTGTTGTATACTTTATTCTTCCAGATACATGGACTTGTATAGGAAAAGATAATCAGCATTACACAATTTATTATAAAACGTCTCATTTAAATTTCATGATTATGAAATAATTATTTAAAAATAAAATAATGATTATCAAATTAAATTTTTTAATGGATATTTTAAAATAATTATTAAAGTCAATAGTGGTTATCGCAGTAAGTACCGTTTTCAATATATATATATATATATATATTAGTCAAGCCCCCTGCAAGTATCACAGATGCTTACAAGGGGCCTCCTGTAAGCATCTGTGCCCAGGACCCACAAATTTTTAAACCGGTCCCTGCATTCTAGAGATGTTCAAGTTATTTGTAGTAAAAACCATATGATAACAGATTTATAAACATTATGCAAGCAAATTAAAAAATTCAACAATATTAAACAATCAAACTTAACAGAATTTTATTACCTCTACTCTCCCACATGAGCGGGACCTATGTGGCATTTCCATTTCATAAAAAAGGGACTTCAAAAAAAAAAAAAAATAAAAATAATAATAACATGCCCGCGACAGACCTTCCTGTGGACAGAATACCCCGACAGCCATTACCCCCTGCAGGCTGCTCTGACAGATTACATTTTCACCCCTGCAAGACGCTTCCTGGGGCCGTTCGGACCCCGGAAGATGAACTATCATGGGGTCTGAACCACATTCCAATGGGAAATTAATTGCTCATGGGTTGAGAGAGAGTAATAAAAAAAATATGTATAAACATTTTAAATTCCAATTTGTATAATCACTAAATGCAAACAGCCCATAAAACATTCATGTATTATACATAGAAACACACAGGTTTCTGGAAACAAAGTTAAACTTAAAGGTTTAACTTAAAGAAAAAAGATACTTTTATTCAAAAGTATATGTTTATACTTAAATGATATGTGAAGTTCAAAGGAGGGTGTATTGAAAGAAATACAAAAAGAGATTTAAATTTATGACTTAGTATTAAATATTACTTGAATAAATCTTTGTATCAAACCTAGTCAGAGGTTTCGTAAATATGTCGGATAAGTTAGTTTTACTACTTATGTGTTTAACTGTGAAGATTTCCTGGTTAAGTATATCACGGGCAAATAGTTAAGTTGAAAATATCTAAGTGTTTATTTTCACAAACATAATTAAATAAAAAAATGAACTTAAATTAAAAATAAACTTAAAAGATATTAAATGAAAAACAAACTTACAATTAATTTAAGTTGCGTACAGCTGTACTCACAATGGCACAGAAAAACAGGTGTATTTTAACATTCTCGCTCTTTGACATTTCTTTGTTTTTATTGTATCAGCAAATGCAAATCTTAATATAACATTCAAATAATATTTAAAAAAAAAAGAACTTCGTACCTTGATTGCTATGTGATTAGCTAAACCTGTAAACATAGGCTGGATTTAAAAGTGATACTGCAAATCTTTTTACCATCCTGCTTCTTAAAAGACAGGTGGGTTTTTTTTCACATTAAATAACATGACCTCTGGTCCAGCCGTTTAAAATCTCCCTCCAAGCAGCATCTCCGAGAAAAAAAAAACCCGCAGAGAATGAAGAAAAGTCAAACTAAAAAGCTTAACTGCCAGTATGATATGTACGATGTTACGTCATTCCATCATTTACATATGACTGAAAAAGTCATCTGCCGTTCGAAGATTCTTATCTGCCGAACCCACAAAGTTTTGAATACAGCTGTCACGGCAAGTTCCGTAACTCGATTGAAGCGACGTAATGAAAATGGAATGACGTCATAGCCAGCTTTGAAAAGGAGTTTGAAAAATAAACTCAAGCTAAATGGAGTGTTATTGATAAGAAATTAACGAAAAAAAAATAAATGCTTTGAGTTGAAGTTGAAAAAGAAAGGTTACACTAAAGATATGAATAATAAAGTAATTAAATAATATATAAGTGAACAAGGAAGGTTTATTTTAGGCTAACAGTTAGTTCTACATCCCACCACGAGGGAGCGCACTCTATTCTTAACAAAATTGTATCTGAACGTAACTCCGACAAAAAACCTATAAGGAGATATGTTAGTTGAGGGGGTGGCGGTCTTAACCAAGAATTTAAGATATTTGCTTAGATTACTATTAGAAAATAGTGGTATGAACACTTATAAAAATTTTTATATTGAATAAGTAATAGTTTTCTCATCACACCATAAAAAAACACACACACAAAACACCCTGTTATACTGCCTAATTTTGTTCACACCCCTTCCCCTCCAACCGGAATGTGACGTGCCATTCTTTTTTATAATCTTTTACTATTTGTTATAAATTATCTTAAAGTTTCAAATCGCTTTGTTGGAATTCCTACTTTAAATGTAATCGCGATCTGTTAGTCCCACATTCTACCACCAGGGAGCGCACTCTATTCTTAACAAAAGTGTATCTGAACGAAACTCCTTTACACAACCTATCGGTAGATACATGGGTCGAGGGGAGTGGCGGTCTTAACCAAGAATTTAATATATTTGCTGAAATTACAATTCAAAAATAGTGGTATCAATACTTCTGACATTTTTAACTGGCATAAGTAACATTTAAGCTGTATTTTTAAAAATCGGACACTATTCAGAAGAATACTGCAATGAAACATCACATGATTGCCTTTTAAAATAAGTATATAATAGAAATAAATCAATTAGTGAAATTAGCGCCCCCCCCCCCCCCCACCTCCTACCCAAAATTTCACGCACTATAAACTTTTTCTTATGTGTTATAAACCATCTTAAAGTTTCAAACAGATCGCCTTGACAGATTTCCTAATTTTAACAAAATCGCGTTATGTTAGTTCCACATTCCACCACTAGGAAGCGCACTCTATTCTTAAAAAAACTGTATCGGAAGGAAACTCCATTAAACAACTTATCAGTAGATATGTTACTCGAGGTGGTGGCGGTCTTAATAAGAAATTACGATATTTGCTGAAATTACTATTCGGAAATAGTGGTAATTAAACTTTAGACAATTTTATATTAAATAAGTAGCATATATCTCAGGACTACCTCAAAAAAGGCACCTAAAGCAGTCAGAAACGCTAACTTTTTAAATAGAAATCTAGCTTCCCCCACTCCCTCCCTGGAATTTCACACATCATTGTTTTTTACACTTTATCTTATGTGTTATAAAATATCTTAAAGTTTCAAACAGATAAACTTGTTAGATTTCCTAATTTTAACAAAAGCACACTATGTTAGTTCCACATTCCACCACCAGGCAGCGCACTCAATTCTTAACAAAAGCATATCTCAACAAAACTCCTTCATGCAATCTTTCCATAGATACATGGGTCGGGATGGTGGCGGTCTTAACCAAGAATTTAAAACATTTGCTGCGTTATCAAACGCTAAGATTTTAAAAATAAATCTAGCTTCCCCCCCCCCCCCTCTCTCCTCAAAATATCAAACTCCAATCTTTTTTACACTTTTTCTTATGTGTTATAAACTATCTTAAAGTTTCAAACAGATCGAGTGGCAATCTTAACCAATAATTTAAGATATTTCCTGAAATTACTATTCGAAAATAGTGGTATTAATACTTGTAAACTTTCCAATGATAAATAAGTTATACTTATCTCATAGCACAGTTCAGCAACCCCACGCAAATTGCTAGATTTCCTAACTTAAATTATTTCGTGGTTAAAAAAGCATGTGTCTCCATTTTAATTGATGCATTTGATAGCAATAAACCGATTAATTAAATAATAATTAATATTTCAGCTTGTAATTAAGATAGGACTTATAAATGGGTATCAATGAAATCAGCGAGAAATTTCACATCAGGATGCTAAAAAATTTAATATTTCAAAAGTTAAAATTTCGTATTAAAATATCCTACTATGGAAAACCACAGCGTCGTCATGCCTGACACCTGCTTTCCCGACGAAATGAAATCTTTTCTCCTTGTCTTTCCAATTAAAGAAATTAAATTTTTATAGATTGATTTTTAGTGGATATAAGTTCGCAGAAATGTGAACTTGATACCAAATGAAAGTAGATTTTTTTTCGTATCTGTCTATACCATTTACAAATTTCTCGTACCAATACCTTCTGATATGCGATTTCGCTTTAAAATGTCCACTTCATTTTTCGGCTTAATTTCCTCTGTGGTAACAGCGTATCAGCTGATTTTACTGGCAACCCTTAGGAGAAACTTCGATGATTTGGAGAAAGTCCATTTGTACCTGCGTTAAAAAGGTTGATTGGTTAATTTTAGAAGTTAATTAGCCCGTAATTCGGTTAATTACAGACTTTTTCAAAATTTTATGATTTGTCGTTTGATGTGAGGTGTTCAGCTTATAAGTGTCCAAATTTCAAGTCTCCAACATGTATAGTTTCTGAGAGCGGGCTCTGTGATAGACAGATAAGCAAAGGAGTGAGACGAATAGAGTTTCATCAGATGAACGAAAACCTAATGATAATATGTTCAATCTAAAAAAAAAGAACTAAGTTCATTAAAAATTTTCTGAACATTCTGTTTAATGATAAAACAATCTGTAAAAATAAATCTTACTTTCATATCAGCCGCAAGCTACCAGTTTATCATCAAAGAATTCACAATTTATGGAAAACTTTTTTATTATGATTATTTCCGAGATTAACCACTTCAATGTTTGCCCCTAGATAAGTGGGAGATAAAAGCACAGTTTCCCTATACCTGTCACCGGTGAAGTAGTTAAGCACATAATCCAATTACATATCTGTTAAACTTTTTTTTTTTTTGTATGTGTGCGTGTTTACAAAAGTTTTAATGTTGTTTTACTAAAGAAGTCATAAGTCACTTATTTAGACTGGTCAAAGGGATATATGACAGAAAACTGGAACAATCCGATTATATTTCAAGTAAAATTAAACACAAATACTATTTCATTGATCTTGAATCTGGTATGTATAAACAAAATACTGAATGCATAAGGTAGATCATATACTGAACAGACAAGCTACAAAAAAGCATGAGTCAAGAGACATTTCACCCCAAAGCGATATAAGTAAGAGTACATAAGATAGTACAGAGCAGTACAGTAGAGTAGATAAGTACAGTCGTGGAAAAAAAAAGTAAACACCCCCTACTAACTTCTCAACAAATTATCGTAGAAGAAACTTACTGGTACCGAACGATTGGAAATAAAGTCTACTTTTAAATGATGCATATAAAATTTGTTTAAGGGGCCATCTACATATTAAAACGAACCATAACATTGTTTTTTTCAATAGCAGTACACAATTCTGACAGCATAAATGAACTCTACACTTTTCAATTAGCCTATATACAAATTTTTATGCAATTCGTGCCATAAGTTTCCGAGAAATTAATTATTTTAAAATGAGCATATTTTAAGGGCTGTATCCAAACTGAAGTTCCGAACTCGATTGCTAACCGAGAGAGCCGCCTTCTTGATCAAGGCACGTTTAAGCATCAATGAAACCTGGTTGATTACAGGATAGCAGAATAAATTTCATAAATTTACTCACCTCTATCATAGACAGCCCCTTAAACCATCATGTTGCCGTTTTTTAAGCATAATTTGAAAACTACTTGAAAGAAAAATGTGAAATTTCGGATTTCCATAAAGCAGGACTTAATAAATCTAAATCCATCAAAAAAATTGTATGTTGCAATTCATAATTTTTTTTAATATTAATTTCATAATTCATATCATAAAATTATAAAAATTGCAAATTCAACGTATTTATGTTTGGGTATATTAGTATTATTGTTACACAAAAAATTAGCTCATTAGGAGAATAATTTCAGGAGATATAAATAAAAATATGAAAATGTAATTTAACATTAGAAGTACTAAATTTTGAATGCCTATAATTCAAAAACTTATCATTCGAATGACTTGAAATTTGGTTTCTAGGCATACTTTGAACCGAAGATTTGAAATATCTCGTTAAATTTGGGTACTGCTATTGAAAAAAATGAAGTTTGGATTCGTTTTAATATGTATATGGCCCCCTAAGTAAATTTTATACACACCATTTAAAAGTAGACTTTATTTCCAATCGTCCGATACCAGTAACTTTCGTCTACGATAATTTGTTGAGGAGTTAGTAGGGGGTGTTTACTTTTTTTTTTCCACGACTGTACATTGTCAATACTGGAATCTGGAGTATATTGACACAGCTGCACCATCTGGTGGACGGGGTGAATAATGCAAATACGCGGGTTTTCAGTATGACGTCATATATGACAGAATATTTACTATCTGCACATCTCTTGCGCATATTTTCTTAATCTTAATAGTGTAAGACCCATCTAACATATTTAAAAGGGCAGAATCTGAAAGATATTTAAACGTGCACAGTGAGAGCTTCGCTGGAAAAATAATATGACTTGCATCACAGAGTGTAAAGAAAGTAAAAGCTGAGATGCGGGTAAGCACCATTAAAATAAAATTGTATTTGAAGAAAAAGCAGAGTCATAAATTCTGGTGAAGATGAGCAGTTTATTAGAAGATAATATTCACATTCTTGAGTTCAGCTTAGGTACAACTGTATGTTTCTTTTAAAACAGATATAAGTTAAAAAATGACGATAAAATGCAACATGATGAAAAATGACTAGATTCAATTAACATACCAAGCACCAATTTGAGTAAAGCTGTTTCTAAAACGTAACTGATATTGCAGGTATCACCGGTAAACTTTAATTAGGTAAATGGGAAAAACGAAAATACAACAAACATATTTAAATAGCTAAAGACTATTTCCCCGACAACACAAAACGTTACCGCTGCTTGAAACATCCAAACAAGCTTAAAACTCAGACGTGCGTCTGCTGCTGAATGTTCCGACTGCGGTATAAATACCATTCGATTGATGACACGTGATCGGGAAACGCCTATTTGCTAGAATGTTCTGTGACGTGATGTGAACACAAACTTTATGAATAATTAAAATATATCGACGAATCAGATGATTCGCGATATGCTGCCATCTGGTGCCATACGGCAAACCGACTGAATCGATTACTTCAATTACGATGTAATCGATATTGTGTTCGACTATCATGCCGTGAAAGTGCCAAAACGCTAATAAACTTTTAAAGTAAAATAAACTTAAACAAAACTTATTGTAAAACAAAAACCTGGACAACAAACTATTAAAGGGTAAGTTAACAACTAAATATAACGAAAGTGTATTTAATAAAAGAAAAAGTTGCATTTACTAATGTGTAATATGTAAACAAAGTGAAACGATCTTTTAACTAAAAACTATGAAATGAAAATAACTATGAGGATGAATGAATGTGAATGAATGAATAAATACATTAAATGTGTGAGTATATGAGTGGGGTTTTGAGCAATGAGACTGAATACTACTGATGTTAAATTCTATCAAATCGTTACTCACTTATGGAAGATGAATCTTGTTTCCCAGTTTCATTGCAAAATATTTTTATTACAGTTTGTTTTGATAAAATTATGTACATTTAAAAAAAAATAGTTGCAATATCATTTTAATTTAGGGAGAAAAGCACTAATGCTACGAAAGCATTACTGCCTTAAGCCCTTAGACTAAAATGACATTGCGACTTTTTTAAAAATACACATATTTTTATCAAAACAAGCCGTAACAAAAATATTTTGCAATATATCTGGCAAACAAGTTTCATCTTCTGTGAGTAAGTAACAATCTGAAACTCATAATAGAATTTTTAACAAGGATTCTCTAAATGGCTTTGTCTGCTTAAAAAAAAAAAAAAAAAAAAAAAAAATCTAATCTGGCGATTTTAGGAAATTTTTTGCAGTTATTGCCTGGACTTGCAACATATTTAAACAAATATTAAATTAACAATACTTGCTCGTTTAATAGTACAACATTTAATGCATGCATTTTAAATTAAAATGATTCTGAATATAAATAGAAATGAATTTTAAATTAAATAAATGAGCTATTTGTAACTTAAATAACATGAATACAATACGATCAAAAGAATATTGGAATAAGTTTTTGATGTATCGTCTGTGCTTAATAAACGGAGAAAAGGACTTAAAATTGAATATTTTATTTATTATTACATTCTATACATATTCTAAACCTTGATAAACATTGTATTTTCATCTGGAATAAAACCGTGTATATCATTTTTTATAACTTTAGCACATCAAGAATTGAGTAAAAAATAAGACTACAAATTTCAATCTTTACACATTAACTACGTACTAATTTTTATGCATCATTTTTCATTTCATTAAAAGAAAATAATTAAAATCGAGCGTATTTAAATCAACAACATTTGATATTATATATTAAATAATATTTTATTTTTTTTAATAAAATAAAGTTAAAATACGTAACTAACTTGTTTTGCTCATTGGAAAAGGACAGATATGAATTCTACAAGAAAAAGAATTTTCTTACAATTTTGAAAACTACAGTTATTTGATGGCCAACAATTTGCCATTTTAACAAATAATATTAGTTCTAAAAAAGAACTGTTTTTATTTAAATAATTAACTATAATAAATAAGTCAAAAAACATGAATAAAAATTAATAGAACATTCTATTACTGTCAGAATATAAATGCTACAAACAAATAAAAACACGACGTTTGTGCAGTTATTTCATAGTTGTGCAATTAATAGATTAACCATAAAGAAGAAAACAGTTAGGCATCTTTCGGTAGTTTATCCCCGTCCACTACGTGGCATGCGACCTTGATTGATGTGACCTCGCCTTTAATCTTGCGGTTACCAGGACGCTTATTTATATCGCTTTGTTTCACCCTGTTAACAATGATTGAATGCTACAATTTGTCTCATGTCGCACACTTTTGTCTGCTAAATTTATCTGGAGAAAAAGACAGATGAAAAGAATATGTTTGATGTCACAATAAATAGAATTGCTGAACATTTTCTGAACAAAACAAAAAGTACTTGTAAATAATAAAAACTCCAAAGTTTGCCAGTGGCTAATGTGAAAGTACCAAATAAACACTTAAGGATATAAATCAATAATATTTAATTCAATTATTATTATTTATTACATATAAAACAGCTTACCTGATACTTTGGGCAACTTGATAGGGTGTAGTGCGCCATGATTCACCATCTATAACTTTTCCATCTGGCAGGATGATTTTAATAGGTTGTGAAACTTTACTTTCTAACTCAGCTTTATATGCAGAATACAATTTATCCCACATCTGTAAACGCTCTTCTATATAAGAAGGCCATGGTTTTAACTGAAAGAATAATACAAATATAAAAATAGTAATAAGATTATGATGATGTTTCTAGGTGAATATCACAAAATGTGAGATTTTGAAAACAAAAATTTTGAAAATTTAAATTTTTTGTGTCTTTTAACAACTTTGTTTTTCCCTACTTTATGGAGTATTGCTGCAGCAAAGTCCTAACTTTAGACAATTCCGAACTTTGGGTGTCCGAACTTTAGACTTTGTACTGCATAATTATATGTCATTTTCTTGGCATATGTATGCCAGGATAATGACAATTTCATTCTAAAACATTTTTCACATTCTTGGTTTTTTTATTTTTAGATCTAACATTTTAATTTTGTTTATAGGAACATGTTTCCTCTATAGTACCTCAAATTCAGTGTAATGTTCAGTTTTATTTGTAATTTATAGAAGCCAAGAAAATGACATAATAAAAGTATACTCAATTTTTACAAAGCCTTTAAACACATTATTTTCAAAGAAATATCTAAAAGATCTTGCTGGTAGCAATGATTTTACTACTTCCGACTTGAACTATGTCAAGAACAAGAAGAATTACTCTGCAGTGCCATCTTTATACCTTATCATAAAGAACCAAAATGAGCAGGCCAACTAAAATGACATTCTAACAAAGAACTAAAATGACATTCATTTTCAGTGACAATAATATTTTAATTATGGAAAATTATTTGTAAAATACAGAACTTGTTACTTTCCACATATATGTGTTATATAAGGTATAAGGTAGCAATTATTAATTAGAAATTTAAAAAAACTAGAAAAAGATATTTGTACATGATAGCAGAAAGCCTTTTACTTTGGACGCATCACAGTGTGACATGCAAGGAAAATGATAATCTGAAAGGGTCTAGTCGGATAAGCATAGCGAAATGGCCCCCACAGCCACAGCCGATGTTTGAAATAAAATGTGTGGTAATAAGGTTCACCATGAGAATACAATATAGAATGTTTTTAGCCTCTGACCTTTATTGAAGAATATATTAGCTCACATCATACATTTTTTTCATATTTTTACACAAATTTTAACATAGAAAAATAAACAAAAATATTAAAAAAAAAATTATTAATGTAGTAATTTTATACTTACACCAACCAAAAAATTACAGAATAATCCTCAAAGTAAAATTTAGTTAAAATCGAAGCTACGCTTCTTGAGTTATAAAAAAAGTAATGCTGGCAACTTTTTGAAATGTTCATAACTTTCCCTGTTTGCAATTGAAGAAATACACTACTATCAATGCATTGGTCGATTCGTGACATTTCCAAGCAGACAGGATGCGCAGTGTGCCAAAATAAGAAAATGTTTCCATACATACCACTTCCCAATAGGTTTGTTTCGTGTTTGTAAATATTCTGTTATTTTGGCGTACAGTGCATCATTCTTGCGTAATAATATCAAGCAAATGGTCTAGTCGATTGTGCAGGTGAAGCTGAATAGGGACTGTAAATATATAAGTTTATCAACTTTTTGGCAATTCCGGACCCCCTACCATCCTTCCGATATCAGAAGTTATTATTCCTCGAAGCCCCCTCCCCCTAATAATATTGTTATCAGTGTCTAAAAATTATTTTTATTTTTACATTTGTTTTTCCTTTTTTTTTCTTTTTATACATTTCAATGATATACAGGTATGGTTGGTTGTACATTTTTTATTCGCATATTTTACTGATTTAAATAAAGAGAAGAAATTCATAAAATATTATTGTTATATAAGAAATAACTTTTTATCAAATAACATTTTACAGAAATACTTATTATTTAAAAGTTTTTAATAATAGCTCTTTGTTACATAATGCATTGAACAGTAGTATTGTCTTCTTGCACGGGGCTAAACAGAACTTCTTGTAAACAAAACATGTGGACAACATTCTTCCCCATCTTTTACTAGCAAAAATATCAAGTATCATTTCGAATCTGGTTTCTCTAACAACAAATTATATACCAATATGGCAGGAGAATATTAATGGTGAAAGTTGGGTTATTCCATATATTGGAATGAAATGTTTTATAAACATTGAATATGGCTTTAATAATAACTTTATATTTTCATAAAAAGAAGAAAACAGACTTTAAAAAAATAAGATTACAGTTGTAAAGAAAAATATACCAAAAATGTAAATTTTGGTTTGATCAAAAATCATAACGATATCAAATCACAACTCCCCTCTATGGTTCATACACTCAAGAACAAATAAAATTCAAGCACTATTCCAGTACTATCCAAGGACTGTTTAGATTCATACATAAAAATGGCGTGGAATAACACGTAAGGAAAATAGCCAAACCATTGATTATCTATTTCAAAGAAATCTTATTGGATCTTTTAATTTTTATAAAAGGCATTTTTCAAGACATTATATTATTAGAGAATTTTTAAAGAATAATGTGTTTTAACTTAGTGAGGTACAATGAAAAGAAATTTCACATATAATAAAAAGATAAGAAAACAGAGTTTGATTTTTTTTCTTTTATTTAAGTGCAAAATAAATAAAAGGTATCACAAGAAGAGAAGAAGACAGGAATAAACTAGTTAAATTTTAGGAATTCTGAAAACTCATCAGGGGTCAAATACTAGCATTTCTAAAAGTTGTGGATAATTTTTTATAATATTTTTAATAAATATTATTCTCTGAATGCTCAAACCTTACAGCATTTGTGCTTATCCATACAAAAATAATTGGAATAAAGGTTAGATAATTTACTTTTACTTCTTAAAAAAAAAAAAAAAAAAGTTTATAAAAAGAAATAAAAATTTTTATTATCAGTTACACAGCGAATAATTTATAATTGATATAATTCTGTGAAGTTTTTCCTAATTGACACCATTTGCGATCTTTATGAATGACCGACTGACAAATTTTACAATGTTTTTCTGCAACCGATTAACAAATTTAACAATTATTTTTTCAATGACCGATTGACTATATTAAGAGGGGGGGGGAGATTTCCACTCCTGGCACTAGCTATGCAGTTTTTCGCGGCCCTTTGATGAAATTTGCCGTTTTTTTCGCGATCTTTTGATGCAATTTGTCACTTTTTCGCGATCTTTCGATGCAATTTGCACTCTTTCACGATCTTTTGACGCAATTTGCCACTTTTTCGCAATCTTTTGTTGAAATTTCCGTTTTCTCGTGATCTTTTGGGTTTTACCGTGAATTTATGATGAAATGTGAGTTTTTCGCGTTTCTTGGACGAAATTGGCATTTTTTCGCGACTCTTGACGAAATTTGCATCTTTTCCGCGATCCTTTGACGAAATTTTCATTTTTTCCTGTTCCTTTGATGTAACACGTGTATTTACGCGATCTTTTAATGCAATTTGCGTTTTGTCCGTGATCCTTTGACAAAATTTGCTCTTTATTCAGGATCTTTTGACAAAATTTGCGTTATTTCTCAATTCGCTGACGGAATATGCGTTTTTTCCATGACCTTTTGACAAAATTTGCATTTTTCAGCGATTCTTTGGTGAAATTACCGATTTTTTTCATGCGAACGATTGTTCAAATTGATATTTTTTGGCGACCATTTGTTGAAGTTCGCAATATTTTCCAGCACTTTTCATTCCTTGAAAATGAATTTTTTTCCAGCACTTTTTCTATTTTTTCCAAAGCATACGAACCATGCCCTCCCCCTACAGGTATCTTCCAATGTCAAGTGCCAGACACCCCCCACTCCCCCCTAAAGTTATACATGTACGCTCTACAGCCCCATGGCCTTCTTCTACGTGAAAATTCTGGTAGGCAAATGTTACCATTTTGTTTGTCATTTCATGATATTATTACGCAAGAAGGATGTGCAGTACGCCAAAATAACAGAATATTTACAAAAACGAAACAGGGAAGTAGTATGTATGGAAACATTCTCTTATTTTGGCACACTGTGCATCCTGTCAGACAGTGGCGAGGCGTGAAATTTTGTGATGGTCATCACTAGTTCACAACCTTGCAGTCCCCCCCCCCCTCTCCTCTCCTTATAATAGGATGGTCAAAATTTATAACATAACTTTTTAAAAGTTGTCATAATTTAAAAGTTTATAAATTTTTAATCTTTAACTTTTTTAGTCTCACTAATTTTATGGCTTTTTTTTTTTTATAATGTTATAAGTGTTTTAAATCAATAACTATGGAAGCTGAGTGAGGAACCACAGTTCACAAATTTGAGACCGCCCTTGAATTTAGAAGACATTTGCTCATTCTAGCCTATTAATAATTTCCGCGTGTTCTATTCATTAAAAGATTTTTTTAAATTAATTTTCATAAGAAAACAAAAGTTAAGGAAATTTCATTTTATTTCTTATATATTAACATGGATGTTGAAATGGTTAACTTCTTGTAGAATAGCATTATTAACCAGTTCATTAACAGTAGAAATAAGGTAATTTTGAATGTCATTCGAGATGCCTTCAAAATCTGTAGCCATATCAAAGTGTCCCTTTCGTACTGGATCCCATCTACTTAAAAGATGCACAACTTTTTATGTAATTACTAATTACTATTATTAAATAATGTTTCTCGCTCATCCTCAAAACCTCCATGAATCCGCCTCTTCACAAAATAGTAATAAATTGCTAATAAACAGATCACATCAATCAATTAAGCATTTGAAAACTTCGCGAATGTTTTTAACGATTTGATTGTATGGATGTTTTAGATCCATCAGATCTGCTTTCAGATTTGAAAATTCGGTTTATATCCAAACATTATTTGTAAACTTAGACAAGAATAATCACGACTAATCAATTACTTTAAGTAAAATATGACAACCGCATAGTCTGTTTTGACTCTTGTAACTGGATCTTGTAAAATATCTAACAGAAAACTTATTTTTTTTTTATCTTCGACAATTGCTGTCTGCAAATTTTTTAAGGGATGTGCAAAGCCCCCCATTCTTCACAATTAAAGACATTCTCAAATCTAGAGAATACAAAGAGCTTGCTTTTATTTGAGAAATAACATAGCTGTAATAATAATTAATATATATTATAATGACTTTTAAAAATATATATGAATCTAAATTGTAACCAATAGTTAAATAATTTACTTCTTCAAAAACTAAAATTTTGTTACTTTAATTTAAAAATGCCGTTGAGCCAATCAAATAGATTACACATTTTTCTAATGAAACAAAATATTGTAAAAAATATTTGCATTGAAGTATTAGCTTGATATTAAAAAGCAGTAAACCAACGTTTAAAATGCACAAATAATGCGTGAAAAGCAGCAAACAACTGTTTCGAATCTACAGCGAGATTCTTCTTCAGTGCAAGATAGGATAAAAAGGAACAGCGTGCTAGAAAAAGCAAGGCTGAACAAAATGATAGACAGACACGCGCCTTATTTACCCTATACGGGTAGTGAAAGCACCAGAAACAACCAATGAAAGAGAAGCAGTGGAAACGACTGGGTGGACAAGTAGCGACATCTATCAGGGAAAGAGAAAAAGAAACCAAAAAAAGAGGAAATTAAATTCATGCTTTCCAAATACTTAGAAAATCTGGAGTACTAGAGATAAATAGAATCAATAATATTAGAGGAATAACCACGATCAACAGCAGTAGCTTTGAGGTAATTAAGTTCAGCACTGAGTAACTGAGGAGTGGAACAAATAATGGTAGCCTGAAAAACAAAAGTATTGAAAGCAGCGAATTTCTGGTTAGGGGGATGAGAAGAATGCCTGTGAGGTGGGAGACTGACAGCAAAAGGTTTACGAAAGATGGTAGTCTGAAAGCCATTTTCATAACGAATAACAAGGACATCGAGGAAAAAAAGACAGTTATTGGTCTCAATTTCAGTGGTAAATTGAATGCAGGGATCAATGGAATTCATAATAGAGATAATATGATTAATATCCGAATTTATTTCAACCAGGACATAAACATCATCAACATAACAAACATAGAGCGGAAATTTTAAAATTTCAAAAAGTTTAACCTCAAAATAGTGCATATAAATATCGCATAAAATTGGACTAAGAGGATTACCCATAGCCAAACCATCAATCATGCAGAAGAAATTACCATTGAAAGCAAAAGTATTTTGCGACAAGCAAGCGCGAGTGAGAAGGATAAGTTCCTCGATTTCAAAATAAGAGAAATGGAATTCACAAAGCCTGTTCTTGAGGCCCCCTAAAAAGGGGCCCCCAATCTAAAGCCCCCTCAACCGGAACGTTTGTAAATAATGATTTAACATCTAAAGAAATCATCATGTGACCCTGCGGCTTACAATTATGAAGTTTTTTAACAAAATCAAAAGAATTCTTAACAGTGAAACAGTTACTGCTCAAAAGTGTGGAAAAAACAGAAACTAAATATTTGGCAAGCTTATAAGAAGCTGTATCGATACTAGAGACAATAGGTCTAAAAGGAATGTCAGGTTTATGGACCTTAGGTAAAGCATAAAACCTGGCACAATGCACAATAGATGGAATAAGAGACTTCCTAAAGTTAGCAGGAATAATGGAAGAAGACTTGATGGCAGACTTAATAGTGTTAATTTCACTAGTGGAAGAGTCTTTGCGGATGTCCACATAAGGACCATCTTTAATTAATTTATGGGATTTTTCCAAATATGAAGATTTGTCAAGAAGAACAACCTGACCACCTTTGTCAGCCTTAGTAATGATTAAGTTTGGATCAGAACGCAAATTTTTCAGACATTGTTTAACTGGATTTTTAAGATTGGGCTTATAAACATTAGAATTGAAATCAACAATATTGGCAATGAGATGCCTGATGGACTCCTTTTGAGAAGAAGATAGAGCGCTATGCTTAAAGGCCCTTTCAATTCTCTATTAAGTCTGCCATCAAGTCTTCTTCTATTATTCCTGCTAACTGTAAGAAGTCTCTTATTCCATCTATTGCGCATTGCGCCAGGTTTTATGCTTTACCTTAGGTCCATAAACCTAACGTTCCTTTTAGACCTATTGTCTCTAGTATCGGTACAGCTTCTTATAAGCTTGCCAAATATTTAGTTTGTTTTTTCCCCCCACTTTTGAGCAGTAACTGTTTCACTGTTAAGAATTCGTTTGATTTTGTTAAAAAACTTCATAATTCTAAGCTGCAGGGTCACATGATGGTTTCTTTTGATGTTAAATCATTATTTACAAACATTCCGGTTGAGGGGGCTTTAGATTGCCTCAAGAACAGGCTTTGTGAATTCCATTTCTCTTATTTTGAAATCGAGGACCTTATCCTTCTCACAAAATACTTTTGTTTTCAATGGTAATTTCATCCATATGATTGATGGTTTGGCTATGGGTAATCCTCTTAGTCCAATTTTATGCGATATTTATATGCACTATTTGAGGTCAAACTTTTTGAAATTTTAAAATTTCCGTTCTATGTTCGTTATGTTGATGATGTTTATGTCCTGGTTGAAATAAATTCGGATATTAATCATATTCTCTCTATTATGAATTCCATTGATCCCTGCATTCAATTTACCACTGAAATTGAGACCAACCAATAACTGTCTTTCTTTCCTCGATGTCCTTGCTATTCGTTATGAAAATGGCTTTCAGACTACCGTCTTTCGTAAACCTTTTGCTGTCAGTCTCCCACCTCACAGGCATTCTTCTCATCCCCCTAACCAGAAATTCACTGCTTTCAATACTTTTGTTTTTCGGGCTACCATTATTTGTTCCACTCCTCAATTACATAGTGCTGAACTTAATTACCTCAAAGCTACTGCTGTTGATCGTGGTCATTCCTCTAATATAATTGATTCTATTTATAAAAAATTGAAGAAATCCGTCCATTCTGAAAAAAAGCATTCTAATTCCAACTCTAATACTTCAGTTGTGTTACCATTTTTGCCTAAAATCAGTCAGCAAGTTGCTAAAATCTTAAGAAGGTTTGATTTTAATGTTACTCTTTCTCCTGTTAATAAAATCACTTTTTCAAATCTCAAACACCCCGTTGATCGCCTGGATAACTGGGGTATTTACCAAATCTCTTGCCAGTGTGGCCTTTCTTATATTGGCCAGACTAAACGTGCTCTTAAATTTCGTTTAAAAGAGCATGAATGTAATGTTAAAAATCAGGAGCTCAAGCGTTCTTCTATTGCTCAACATTCTTGGTCTTCTCAACATAGGTTCGATTTTTCCTCAGCCACTATTATCCAAAAATGTTCTTCTAACCTTGATCTTGATTTTCGGGAAGCTTACCACATCATTAAAAGTTCTCACTCTTTAGTCAATGACTTATCTAGTACTCCAGATTTTCCAAGTATTTGGAAAGCATTAATTTAATTTCCTCTTTTTTTGGTTTCTTTTTCTCCGGTAGATGTCGCTACTTGTCCACATAATCGTTTCCATTGCTTCTTTCTCATTGGTTGTTCCTGGCGCTTTCGCTACCCGCATAGGGTATATAAGGCAGTGTGTGTCTGTCTATCATTTTGCTCAGCCTTGCTTTTTCTAGCACGCTGCTCTTTTTTTCCCTATCTTGCACTGAAGAAGAATCTTGCTGTAGATTCGAAACAGCTGTTTGCTGCTTTTCACGCATTATTTGTGCATTTTAAACATTGGTTTACTGCTTTTTAATATTCCTGCACAAAGGCTTTAATTGCTATTTTAATATTAGCTTGATATTTTTTTAAATATTAAGGTACTTGTCAAAATTGCAATAGGTAAAGTACTTTAACTCTTCTTAATGCATAATTTTACTTTGAATTATATAACTTTCAGAATAAATCATATGCTAAAAATATTTATTTAATGTTTTAAAAATAGTTATGACGTTTTTAAATAATTAAATGCCACTTCCACAAAAATTAAGACCATCTTCGTATATTTCCATAATTATTTTTCATCATTTGTGCGTTACCAAAAATTAAATAAATACGCGTCTTTGTACTTATGAATCGGAAATATGCTGTTATCAGAAATATATAACCTAAGATTTATAATATTCCAACAGTACAGGTATGTAAAAAAAACATTTTAAAGAAATGATTTCTTTTCTAATTAATAAAAAACCTTTTATTTAAGTGTAATGAAAAAATAGAAATAATTTAAATTAGTCAAATAATTTTAAGATGAGCACAGCATTACTCAATAGAATAGAGTATTTTGTACTATTTTATAAAATTAAATCTGTTACAATAATGCTATGCCCATTGGAATAATATTCAAAATGTAAAAAGCATTACAAAAAGAAACGTTCCTTTTCAAGTGGATTCGCTTAAATTAGCGATGACTAGAGCCGATATGTCTTGGAAAAGTGTGTCGTTTGATTGGTTGCGTGGTGCTGAGAGGGTGAGTGGGCATGCTGTAAAGAGATTCGCAAATCTGGGCACATCCTTTTTAGCCGTAGACGAGAGATACTATTTACCCTTTATGTTTTAGCCCTGTCATTTTAAAACTGATAGATGGCAGCATTAAAATACACTATTATCGCTTCATGTTACATATAAAATCTTAAAAATAAAGAAAAAAACATTTTAAAATGTGCTTGCAAAAAATTTAAATGTTTTATGTTGCCTTTATTTTCCTATGGTCATTGCCAAATCTACCGATGATTGGACGCTTCGCCACTGCTGTCCGAGTGTAATGTCACGAATCGACCAATGCATTGATAGTAGCTTTTTTCTGCAAATGCAAACAGGGACAGTTACAAATATTTTAGCAAGTTACTAGCATAATTTTTTTTTTATAACTTAAAAAGAGCATCTTCGATTTTAGCAAGTTCTTTTTTCTTGAAATTACATACTTTGAGCATTATTCTGTAATTTTTTGGTTGTTGTAAGCATAAAATTACTACATTAATAATTTTTTCAAAAAATATTTTTGCTTATTTTTCTATGTTAATATTTGTGTAAAAATGTGAAAAAAAATATATTATGTAAACTAATATATTCTTCAAAAATTGGCTTTGGTTTCATTTTTTTAATTTTTGTACTTTTTGAGAAAATCTTATTTGAAAAATAATAGTGCCGGCGCAAACTTCCCTGATTATCTTCAAAGGCAGTTCAAGGTCAGGGGCTAAAAACACTATATTGTATTCTCATGGTGAGCCTTATTACCACACATGTTATTTCAAACATAGGCAGTGGGGGCCATTTCGCTATGCTTATCCGGCTAGACCCTTTTAAGTCTTTTAATATCTTTATTTTTGTGTTATTATGAATACAATATCTCTTGAAAATATTTCTAAGAATATTTTTTATTAAAATGTAAAAAAGAAAATTGCATTATCATATATATTAAAACGAAAACCTGATTCTTTAAGAGCACGATCAGCAAGACCAATATTGATACATTTGCACAAGCGTCAACTTTTTTTTTTGAAGCTCTTTAACTTAGAGGAATATTAAGTGAGCTCCTGGTAGCACAGTGGTCAAAGGCAACAGTTTAAAGCTCTAAATTTTTGTAGAGGGCGTGGGTTCGAGCCCAACGCCCAGCAAAATGATTTCTGCGATATTTTTGGCGATGATTCTCTTCAATAATGACACGTTTTATTAGCAGGAGAAGTTGTATGATTTTTATTTTATTATTATTTGAATGGTTTATAATTAAATAAAATATAATATGCAACAATATTTAAAAAAATAATTTTTTTTTTTTTTTTTAAATATTTTGCATGTAATTATTAACTAAATAAATTGAGCTGATCCACATTTTTTGTTATATTTTCTGATCATTATCAAGAACATATATATGTGTGCGGCAGAAAGAAAAGTTTGCCATTCTTTGCCGTAAAAAAGAAAACGGAAAGAAAGGAAAAATATTCATATAAGAATTATAAAAGAAATTATCTTGATACCCGTGATTTAATATTTAAAAAATAAATAAAAATGTAAAATAAAATTCGAGTAAAAAAAAATTATAAATTGTTAGCTGCATAAAGTTTCAAATTTAGGTTTTAGAGAATGAGACTAATAAAAATTAAATTCAGGCAGCTTTTAACGGTTGTGCAGTTTAAAATAAATAAAAATAAATATTGTTATTTTTTTAAAAAAAAAAAAAAGGAAAGAAGAAAAAAAAAACGTAATAAGTAAAAATAAATTAGACTGACAGTGCCCTCTATCGCCTTAAAAAAATAGGAATCACTTATGCAACATAGAAATTTGTCACGATTTCAATAATTAATTTTAAAACAACTAATTAAAAATTCAAGAATTTTTCTAATGAAACATTTAAGCTATTTACCGTCAAATCTTGATGGCATTAACTAGTATAACATTAAATAGAAATTTTATTGTGAAGACTGAAATTTTCGTATTTTGTGATATTGACCCTTCTGTGTGTGCATGTCAGAGAAATTTCAGATATTTCTAGCACTATGAATGGACAGACGATTTTTTTAGTGCCAAAAGCAATAATATACTATTTGTACTGTTTTAATAAAATAGTTTGAGAAAGCCTGTAATTTTCAAATGTTATATTTTTTAAATGCTCATTTTCATACCAAGAATGTTTTGTTTTTTTCAAGTGTTTCATTTCTTTGGAGTTTCATTTTGTGCCAACCAGTGACCCGGAGCCGAACAATTTTTGATGCTCCAGCTCTGCTCCTAGATAAAATACTGTGGCTCCGGCTCTTACTTCGTACTTTTGAGTTGCAGATTTTAATTTACACATTTAATTTTTTGCTCACAAATTCTTTCTTCCTTTACCTTCATTAAAGATCTGACAAAATGCATTTTTCTTCTCATCAAACTTGAAATGCTTGTTCAGAAAATATGACATCTTTTAGCTTTCACTTTTAAAATAGAAAGTTTGGTGGAATTTTAAACACAAAAATCTTAAATTCCTTCTACACTTTTCAAACAATCAAAATTGTACAACTACACATGTAAACAACAGGCGGTTTGTACAACAGGCGGCATGTAAACAACAATGGTTTTAACCATGGTTTAAACCGTGGTTAAAACCATAAAAACCAATTGGTTTTTTTGTCAAAAAAACCGTTCGTTTTTTTTAGAAAAAATCTAATATAATATTTTCTCTTTTTTGTAATTTAATTGTTTTAAATTATTGATAGAAGTAATTTCTACTTTTAACACTTCCATCTCAGCAGTCAACATGAGACATAATGAGCCTAGGTCATGTTTCTATGCATGTAGAATGAAAATTAGCAAGTGCTGATGAACATATCTGGTACCCTAAAGATTTTTCTTAAAACATGTGAAATTAGAAAAGATAAAATAGATAAATAATATTCAATATTTAGCATAAAATATTTTCATTTAAAAAATGCAGATTATTTACAACAGTTTTAATAACAAAATACAATGATCTTTAAGATTTTGATTAAGTTGTAAAAGAAAATTTTCTGGATTAGGAAAGATTATCCTTGAAGAATTTAAAAGAGTAGCTTAAGATATCAAATTGAGTAACACAGCTTGAAAAAATTGAGTGCCAGTTACAGCATTTCAATAATACCAATCAATCTTTTCTGTTAGTTGCTGAATCTTATGGCCAAAAATGTTGACTTGGACACTTGGGGTTATCACTCAGGAAACAAAATAACCAGAAGCAGGGTTCGATTTAAGCGGTATCGCATCGCAATTTGCGATTCAAATTTAACTAAAATGCGATCCAAGAAATGCATTAAATCGCAATCATTGCGATGCATATTTTCCGCAGCGATTTTCGTAAAAGGGCCGCAAAAAAATAGCGTATTTCGTCAAAGCATCGCGAAATAAAAAGCGAATTTCGTCAAAAAATCGCGGAAATAAGCGCAAATTTCATGAAAATATCGCTGAAATAAGCGCAAATTTTATCAAAATATTGCGAAAAACGCGATTTTCGTAAAAGGGCCGCGACAAATTAGCGTATTTCGTTAAAAGATCGCGAAAAAATAGCGAATTTCGTCAAAAAGTCGCGGAAAACGCCGAATTTTGTCAAAGAAACGCGAAAAAAGCGCAAATTTCATCAAAAAATCGCGGAAAAAAGCCGATTTTCGTCAAAGGATCGCGAAAAAATAGTTGTTTTTCATCAAACGATCCCCCAAAAATAGCAAATGTCGTCAAAAAATAACGTAAAAAAGCCGATTTTCGTCAAAGGATCGCGAAAAAAGCACAAATTTCGTGAAAATATAGCGGAAAAAACGCTATTTTCGTAAAAGGGCTGAGACAAAACACTGTATTTCCACAAAAAATTGCGAAAAAATAGCAAATTTCGTCAAAAAATCGCGGAATAAAGCCGAATTTTGTCAAAGTATCGCGGAAAAAAACACGATTTTCGTGACAGACTCTCGAAAAAATAGCGAATTTCAACAAAAGGATCGCGGAAAAACGCGAATTTCGTCAAAGTAACGCGGAAAAAACGTGAATTTAGTCAAAGCACCAAAAAAGATATGCAAACTAAACTTATAGGTAGAAAATTCATAAAATGGGATTTAATTTCTTTTTTATGAGATTCTTAAAAATACAGCATGATTTCAGTGTACTTTGATAATATTTATATTCATTAGGTGGACCAGTAAAAATCACCCCCCCCCCCCCCTCGTTCTTACTGCATTGAAATGTCTCCCGCCTTCATAACATTTAGCATTTGATGCTTATTAGTGATTTAGATATAAATTTCCCTTCCAAGGAAAATGTCTGATTCCAACACAGATCTATGCTGACAAATAATTCAATGGGAAGTATAATAATGAAAGCACCCATTCATTCAACGAAAAGTACACCTTTACTTAACATAAGTGTTCTTTTTTCAGCAAAAATATCTTTTTCAATAAACCCGCCTTGCCTCTTTTTAAAAGAATGCGAACATTAGTGATACTTGTTAGTGGAACTTGGTATCTTCTACTCTCAAATAAACATTATTTTATAATTAAAATTGTATCTTGCATTTTTACTTTTAAAAAAGTAAAGAAAATTTCTCTTAATATTTTTTAAAAATATCTTATTTGAGTGCAAATAATGCTGGTTTTAATTCATTATTTAATTATTGTTAAAACAATAATTAATGCATTTCATTTATCTTAATAAACAACTTTCATTTATTCCTTTAAAATATAAATTATTATTGATGGGGACCCGCTTTTGTAAAAAAGGGACCCAGATTTTTGGAAATCCTGGGTCAGGTTTTTTCAAGTACAGCGGCATCACTGCTTAAAGTTAAAATTTAAAGGTGTTTTTACACGACATACGTTGTGTTTTCACCCTCCCCAAGTGTTTATTTACAATGGAAGTACAGCGAGGAAGTACGCTTTTTTTTTAAAAAAAAATTGTTGTAAATTTTCAAGATTTAAAAGTTACGTTAGCTATTTTTTACTTGCTATACAAAAGTGTTTAACTGCTATTCAAAACTGACTTTGTATAGCAGTTACTGCTATGCAACTTTCTTTTTCTAAATCGACCCCTGACCAGAAGTATTTGGATATTAAGATAATAATAACAATCATAGAATAATATATTACATTCATGAAACTGCATCAAATGTTTATTGATTGATTATTATATTAATCAAAGGATTCTTCATACGATTTTAAAAGGTATCAATGTTTCACTGTGTAGAGCAGTTTAGTTTGAACATAAGACATAGCTGTTACTAATAATGTTTAAATTAGAAATGATTTCGATATAATTGACTGTAATTATTTAATTTAAATATTTTCAAAAGTTATATTACTTATATAATATCCAAAAATGTTTACTTTATCAACAGATATATTAAAGGTTCAACAGATATACTAAATGTAAAAAATTGGCGACTTTATGATGTGCATCTGATCGCCAAAGTGACGATCTTTATTTTTCATGTATTAGTACATGTCAGAAATGCCACTTTTCATTTTTTTTTTTTTTTAATCGATCCGCGATTTTCGAGGAATCGTAAAAGAAAAAGAAAATCCTGTTGATGTTCACATTGAAGGCATTTGGTTCCGAAAATTAAAAAAAAATCGGCATAAAAATATCGCGAATTTCGACAAATGGTCGCCGAAAGATATCAATTTCGTCAATCGTTCGCAAAAAAATCGTCAAAGAATCACGGGAAAAACGAGAATTTCATAAGAATCTCGAAAAAAGACGTGATTTCTGTCAAAGAATCGCGGAAAAAACGCAAATTTCGTGAAAGGAATGCGTAAAATTCATAAATTTCATCAAAATATCGCAAAACCCCGCAATTTTCGTCAAAAGATCGCGAAAACCCCTTAAATTTCGTCAAAAGATCGCGAAAAAACGGTAAATTTCGTCAAAAGATCGCAAAAAGACGATAAATTTCGTCAAAAAATCACGAAAAACCGCAAATTTTGTCAAAAGATAGCAAAAAACCAGCAAATTTCGTTAAAAGAATACGAAAAACCATAAATTTTGTCTAAAGATCGCGAAAAAAATCTCAAATTTCGTCAAAAAAATGCGAAAAAACCGCAAATTTCGTCTAAAGATTGCGAAATAACGTAAATTTCGTCAAAAAATCACAAAAACCCACAAATTTTGTCAAAAGATAGCGAAAAAACCCACAATTTTCGTTAAAAGAACGCGAAAAAAAACCTTAAATTTCGTCAAAAAATCGCGAAAAAATCGCAAATTTCGTCAAAAAATCGCGAAAAAACCGCAAATTTCGTCTAAAGATCGCGAAATAATGTAAATTTCGTCAAAGGATCTCGAAAAACCGCAAATTTTGTCACAAGTTCTCGAAAAAAGTGCAAATTTTGCCAAAAGTCGCGAAAAATCGCAAATTTCGTCAAGAGACCGCGAAAAAAAGTAAATTTCGTCAAAGGATCTTGAAAAAACGGGAATTTCGTCAAACAGGTGCAGAAAAAACACAGCTCCACCCTTCTGTAACCTTTCAGAAAATTTGCTGTGAATTTCAGAATTGCGAAAAAAAAAAAACGCAAATTTCGTGAAAGGATCGCGTAAAAACCGCAAATTTCATCAAAAGATCGCGAAAAATCCGCAATTTTCGTCAAAAGATCGCGAAAACCTAGTAAATTTCGCCGGAGGATCGCGAAAAAAACTACACATTTCGTCAAAAGATCGCGAAAAAACACAAATTTCGTCAAAAGATCGCGAAAAAAACGTAAACTTCGTCAAAAGATCGCGAAAAAAACGCAAACTTCGTCAAAAGATCGCGAAAAAACGCAAAATTCGTCAAAAGATTGCGAAAAAAACGCAAACTTCGTCAAAAGATCGCGAAAAAAACGCAAACTTCGTCAAAAGATCGCGAAAAAAACGCAAATTTCGTCTAAAGATCGCAAAAAAACGTAAATTTCGTCAAACGACCGCGGAATAAAATCGCGCATTTTGTCGAAAGTTCGTGGAAATAAAGTCGCGAATTTCGTCAATTGATCGAGGAAAAAATCGCGAATTTCATCAAGAGATCGCATAATAAAATCGTCACTTTCGTCGAATGATCGCGAAAAAAAATCGTGAATTCTGTTGAATGATCGGCGAAAAAATTGTGAATTTTAGCAAGAGGTTGTGTAAAATAATTGCAAATTTCTTAAAACAATTTCAAAAATTAATTGCGAATTTTGTCAAACGGGAAATATTTTAGGCCTATTTTCAGAAAGAATTCTGATCTCGGGCTACACAGTGACGTATTGGAGATGTGAACCAATCTTTGACTTTGGTCTTGTACGACATTGTTCGATAAATTCTCTCTTTTTTTTTTAATATAATATAACTGTTAATTGTTTTTTGGGGGGTAAGTAAACTGACACTGTGGATAGTTTTATTTTTATATATTTTAAAAGATGTCTTCGTAACATAAATATTTTAAAAACATTACTTGTAAAACTATTTAAATCTACAAACTATGATAAGTGGCCACTAACTTGACAGTAGTGGCTACTAAACGTACAGCCTCTACCGGCCACTGGCTACTAAAGCAAATATTGAATTTTAACCTTTAAGATATATGCATTTGTATGCAATAGGAAATTTTATTTAAAAAAAACCCGGTTTTTTTTCCAACCCTGGTTAAAAGACTGCAAAAAAAAGATTTAAAAGAATATTAAAAACTAAAGGAGCTCTGGAGCAGGGGAAAACTTAGAGCTCCAGGGAAAACACAGCTCCGGGTTTCTGGTGCCAACTATTACACTAGGGGAAAAGAATGCTGGTATAATGGAAAAGACCAAATAATTTGAATGTCTTTATAATGAAAATTGCATGCATTTTATAAATTTTTTGTGCTTTATTATAAAATAAACTATTTTACAATAAAATAACATGCAATTTTTGTATGTATGGCACCAATCCTGATATGTCAGCGACCTTTATTTTAATCTAACACAATCACTGCATTAATATGTTGAAACTGTCTTGTCTTCTTACTGACAATTCACGAGACTCAGGATTACAAAAGTCATAGTATTTATGAGATCACACATTAAATAAAATTAAAGAATTCATTGTGATATGAATAAAATACTATTTCTTTTTTTCCTGATCAACATTGATGTCCTATAAATGATAGATAAATGGGGAAATATATATTCAATGATAAAAAAAAAGATTAAAAAAAATAGAACAACAGTATTGACAAAACGTTCATTAGAACTTTATTTTCGATATTAAAATATAAACTTTAAATAAAAAAACATATAAAATGGAAAAATTTATTACAAAGACAATTATTTATGACAAAGAAAAAACAATCACCTCTGAGGTAATTTTTTCCGCCTTCGGCTGCGAGGCCTGTAAAATAAACGAAAATCAGCATACTATGAAGCTATAAATAGATAAATGTGCAACATCTACAAAACAAAAAACACCCAAATTTAAATGGACAATGATGTAGGATTTAAATGATGCAATCTGTGAAATTTTAGGGGCATATTAAAAACGCCTTTTAGTTACAACATAGCGTTTAACCACACGAAATAAAAATAAAGGCAGGCACAACTTCGATTTTACAAACCATTAGCCGGACTCCAAATGCTTTCGCGACATTCCGACATAGCAGGGAGCGCTTCAAAAGAACAATCATGGAAATTATTTAATAAGAAAATAAATATATATAAAGTCATAAATTACTCATGCCTTTTCTTGATTCTCTATATTCATTTTACTTAGATCCAGCTCCACGTTACCCGACATGTTGTTTTTAGCCGACAACAGACTGGAAAATTGTTGCCAAATTTTGAATACAATTAAGTTTAGAAAAACAAAACAAAAACCTATCAAATTGGGGCCTGTTCAGAAGTGCAGCTCACGCCGCGCGCGTGCTCAGAAGCTTTTGCCATGGAGTAGGTCTTATCGAAGAAAGGAATTTTCAAATAATTCAATTATTTCATTATTTTTATGGTTCAAAACAGGTAAAACCATGGAAGAAGGAATACATGGAAGGGAAACAAACCCCATTCCCATTAGAAGCAGGGAGAGGACTCGATTACATCGTCTAGAAGTATATAGTGTGGAGATCGCTAATACCGGTATAGCTTTTGAACGCATCCAAAAAATTACATTTTCTTAGGTGGCGCTGCCGTCAAATTTATTGCGTGAATGCGTAGATTTTGTCAAAGATCTTGAACGGATATTGTACTATTCCATTTCTTTGGTTTTGTTTTGGCTTTCTTTTTGTTGTAAACATTTTTAGCGCTATATACAATGTCTACAATTATTAGAAATTTATGTGAAAACACGTAAATGTATCGAAAATGATATAAAAACGAGATTCTCATAGTTTTGTTCCCGTTTGTGTTACATACAAAAACAGCAAACTTGTTTATTTTCGGTGTACCTAAAAATCAGTAGGTTTTGTTTTGGTTCTCTTTTTGTTATAAACACTTTTAGCGTTATGTATAGCGTCTACAAATATTGCAAATTTATGTAAAAATATGTAAAATTTATCAAAAATGATGAAAAAACGAGATTATCATTGTTTTGTTCCGGGCTGTGTTACGCAATACAAGAACTGCAAGCTGTCTATTTTCGGTGTACCTAAAAATCAAAATCTTTTTGAAAAATGGAAAAAAAAATTAACTAATATAATTAACTAATAACTAGTATGTTGTGGCCATCACAAAACTTTCTTCTATATAAATCACGTCAATTAAATCATTTAAATAGTACAAGAAATTACATCAATTTAGCACCCATTCATATCAAAGTATATCTGAATTTGAAGTTTGATGAAAATCCGTGCCTTAGTTCTTGAGATAGAGCTATAGCGGAAAGTCTGAAAAATGTAGCATAGCAGCGCCACCTGTTGAGTGATTTACACCAATACATAAACAACGATAATTGATATCCAGGTGTACATGGATCTGAAGTTCGTTGAAAATCCAAGCATTAGTTCTTGAGATAGAGCTATTGCGGAAATCACAAAAACAGCATAGCAGTGCCACCTATTGAACGATTTACACCAAATTGTATAAAATGTCAATTCATGTCAAGAACTAACTGATTCTAAAGTTTGATGAAAATTCGTGCATTAGTTCTTGAGATATATTTATAGTGGAAATTCTGAAAAATACAGCATAGCAGCGCCACCTGTTGAGCGATTTACAGCAAAATGTCAATTCATGTCAAGGATTAACTGCTTCTGAAGTTTGGTGAAAATTATTGCATTAGTTCTTGAGATACAGCTATAAAGGAAATTCTGAAAAGTGCAGTATAGCAGCGCCACCTGTTGAGCGATTTGCACTAAAACACAAACAGCACTAATTCATATCAAAGTATACTTGAATCTGAAGTTTGATGAAAATCTAAGCATTAGTTGTTGAGATAGAGCTATTGCGGAAATCGTAAAAAATGCAGTATAGCAGCGCCGCCTACTGAGCGATTTACACCAAAATGTACAAAACTTCAATTCATGACCGAATCTTAAGTTTGATGAAAATCCGTGCATTAGTTCTGGAGACTAAGCTATTGCGGATATGGTGAAAAAGGCTGCATAGCAGCGCCACCTTTTGAGCGATTTACACCAAAACCTAATCAGCACCAATTTATATCAGGGACTAACTGAATATAAATTTTTATTAAATTCCGTGCATTAGTTCTTGAGATAGAGCGCCCACAAAATTTGTGTCGCATACAGACAGACAGACTCACAGACAGACATTTTGTAAAAACATGTTTTTTGGAATCTCTGACCCCTAAAACGTGTAAATCCGTCGAAAACCGAAAATTTTCACGAATCCAATACTTTCTTCTTGTAAAGATAGAAGAAAGTAAAAATTTACTAATATAAACAAAGATATATTTAATACAAAAAAGAGCTTATTCAAAATGCAAACGATAAAATTACTTCATATCATTTATATACATAAGCATAAATTATTTTTTATAATTTCAACATATATATAAAAAAATACTTGTACTATAATAAACCTATAGGCTAAAAAAAAAAAAAAAAAAAAAAAAAAAAATAGTATGCACGGCGATCACATGAAATATTAAATCGGTTTATAACAGAGCAATTTGAAAATAAAGTGTTCTTCAATTCGTACAAATGTGAAATGCATATAAAATATATGCCTGAATTTTCGTTCATTCTTAATATATCGCGTATTACAAGCTAATTTTTTTTTTTAACTCTGTTTTTCAAAAAAATTATCTTTCAAAAAATAAGTTTTCCGCATCAAAAGTATCTAATACACATAGGATTTCTATACATTCGTTGCAATGAACTTGATCTTAGCGCCCTCTGGCGAAATTGTAATTTTTTGGATATGGTTTCGATTGTTGATTTCCACACTATATACTTCTAGACACTGTAACTCGATGCCACCGGATTTCTTTGAGGGTCCCTCATTTCCCAGAATTCCCTGAGAGAATGGCAATAGTTTGGCGCGCTTATCGCTTATTTGGCCCTTCTTGCACTCGACATTTTGTTCTTTTTAACGTTTCATCACAGAGTTAAAAAGAACGTGATATTGTGTTTGTTTACAGTAGAATAGATTATTTGACGTAGCGGGAAACCAACGTTTGATAACTATCCTTTCAAAGCTATTTTAACAGCTATGTATCTTGAAATTAACTATATAGAATTAAGACTTTTTAAAAATAATATTAATCGGCTGCTTTTATATTTCACTAGATATTTCCAACAGATCTAATTTATTTTAAATAACTCATCCAAAGTAAACTTTGGAGAATCAGTTTAAATTTGACATATATTTTTTAAATTTATTATTAAAAAGCTTATATACATACATTACATGCATATATCTCCCTTAATTTTTTTGGGGGGGAGGAAGGAAATTTATTCTTCACAAGTGGCTTCATAAAAAAGATATTGTTTCCGTTCTTTTTCAAACTTCTAATAGTAGGCATAAAATTGGGAAATATTTAAAAAGGCAGAATTTTTTTTTCCATCTATACTAGGACGGGAAATCAGACACATTTTAAAAGTTATTTATACATTAAAATGGAATATAACTATATGTACCATTAACCTTATGAAAACATCCTTTCATTTTTAAAGTCTAAAAAAACTTCAGTCTGGAAAGAGCTTTTAAATGAATCCATTTAGATGACTTTCAGATGCTTATAATAAGCTCATCCAGTGTTGAATTCAGATACTTTTCTCCGGGAGGGATTTCTGTGGCTCCGGGGGGGGGGGGGGGATTGCACTTTTTGACCACTGAAAACACAAAATCTCAAATCTTCCGGGGGCAGGGATGTAGTGGAGGGTATACGGGGGTATACGCCGTATATCCTCTGGATTTTTTTAAGGAACACCGCATACCCTCTGTTTCTCAAGAAAGCTATAGTATATATACACTAGAGTATACCCTCTGCCTTGAGCGTATACCCTCTGCTTAGAACGTATTCCCTCTGTTTTTTTACGACTACACCACTGTCCGGGGGGGGACATCTCATTCTCCGGGAGGGAATGTCCCCCCCGGGACACCCCTGAAATCAATACTGAGCTCATCCCCTTTTTTGTGGGGAAGGGGGGGGGGGCACAGCAATTTAGAAAGAAGGACTTGAATAGAAAAATATCCAGTTATTAAATTTTCCAGATCCCCCCCCCCTCCCTTTCTCTTACATGCTTCCAATATTTTTGAAAATCAATTCAGAGAATTGATTTATTTAGTCTTTTAATTCAGAGAATGTCCAAAATTTCTTCAACTCTTTAATTCCTGTGTTAGGTTATTTTAATAAGCATTTAATGTTTTTTGCTGTTAAATTTCTGTTTTAAAAATTGTTTCGAAGGGAAATTCTGAAAAAAAAAAACTTAGTTTAGCTTGTTTTTTTTTTTTTTTTTTTTTGCAGACCATTTTTATTAAACCTGAACCTTATATAGGCTGGTTGGTTGTATTTATGACGGCCAATTACCTGCACGAGGGATATAGGCCCAGGGGGTCTTTCTAAGGGAACCTAACCCGTATTAACGCTTGGAAAAATCCAAGGTTCGAAGAAAACTCCGAACGATTAGGGGGGGGGGATTGCACTTTTTGACCACTGAAAACACAAAATCTCAAATCTTCCGGGGGGGGGGGACATCTCATTGCTCTGGAAGGGAATGTCCCCCCCCCCCTGAAATCAATACTGAGCTCATCCCCTTTTTTGTGGGGGGGGGGGGCACAGCAATTTAGAAAGAAGGACTTGAATAGAAAAATATCCAGTTATTAAATTTTCCAGATCCCCCCCCCCCCTCCCTCTCTCTTACATGCTTCCAATATTTTTGAAAATCAATTCAGAGAATTGATTTATTTAGTCTTTTAATTCAGGACAGTTTAATTTAATCAGACAATTTAAGAAAAAAAATCTTAGTTTAGCTTGTTTTTTTTTTTTTTTTTTTTGTAGACCATTTTTATTAAACCTGAACCTTATATAGGCTGGTTGGTTGTATTGTATTAAAAAAAAAAATCTTAGTTTAGCTTGTTTTTTTTTTTTTTTGTTTTTTTTTTTGTAGACCATTTTTATTAAACCTGAACCTTATATAGGCTGGTTGGTTGTATTTATGACGGCCAATTATCTGCACGAGGGATATAGGCCCAGGGGGGGGGGGGGGCTGCCCTTCGTGGGGGTCTTTCTAAGGGAACCTAACCCGTATTAACGCTTAGAAAAATCCAAGGTTCGAAGAAAACCATGAAAACTCCGAACGATTAGGCCGACGGGCCCGATTGGGATCGAACCCAGCGCCTCCCGTCTACCAGCTTCGAGAGCAGAACCTCTCAGCCACTGGTGGGGCCCTGATATAGGCTGTACAAGCACATCTGTTCCAAAAATTGGTTATTTCTCAATTCCGTTTTGCAGCTTTGATGTTCAGAATCACTTTCCTGACTGCATTTATTTACTTATGTTAATGCAGCTTAAAACTTTCTGATACATTCATAGACTCAAAA
Source organism: Maratus speciosus (assembly GCA_963932465.1). Lineage (NCBI taxonomy): Eukaryota > Metazoa > Arthropoda > Arachnida > Araneae > Salticidae > Maratus > Maratus speciosus. Next base: position 34,743,347 of record OZ010792.1, read on the forward strand.
ACAAAATAGCATGAAACTAATATGTTCAATATAAATGACTTGTGATCAAATAGATTTTTATTATTTTTAGATATCTCAAATTATTACTCATTGCTGCCTTATAAAAAATTATTTCTTCATTTTTGCATCTGGAAATCCAATTCAAAATAAGAAGTGCATCTAGATTTCATTGTTTTTAAATAAGAACAGCTACTGAGTTTACGTAGTTATGAAAAAAAATGTGTTCAGTAAATATGCAATTAAATTAGGTTTTAATTAAATCATAATGCTACAGCTACAGGGCTGCCACATGCGACTAGTTTTTAATTCTAACTGGCACCACTTTCTCAAAACAAAAATCATTAACACACACTTTGACAACATTTGCAAGAGAAGTATACTTCAAAATTTATATTAGAAAAATACTGATGCAAGCCTGTGGCAGCCCTGCAGTTAGTACTAGCTTGTAGTGTATGTACATAATGTGTTTAGTTTTAATTCATGGAGAGTAGTAAAATTTCGGAAAGACTTAAGGAATATTACATTTTACAAAATCTTAGAGGCAGTTAAAGATATTTTTAATATATATTACACATTTATTTAAAAGTTATACATTTATATTATATTAAGGTACTTTTCTTTCAAAAGAGAAACTTTAATATACATTCAATTTTTTCAAGAAACTAATAAATTATTACATTTTTTGTTCTTTGGAAATTAATTTTTTGTTCTTAATCTCATGAATTTTGGTAGTGTTCTTACTGAGGAATTATGCAATCAAACTATTTTTCCTTTTTTTTTTTTGGAGATGGTGAGAAAATGCTGTCAAAATAGACATTTTTGTACCAAATATCCAGGTGCAATAGCACAGAAAAAGAAAGATGCAATTTATTTATCAAAAAATCAATTAAACTATTCGATAATAAATTCATTTAATAATCATGCATAAAAGTGCCACACCATTATGTTTACCAATGTGCACGAGAGCAAGTCTTCTGCCTTGGAGATTTTTGACCAATGGTAAATTATACTTTAATAGTGAAATAATAGCAATATTATTAGCAAAAACATTCCACATTCTTTTATTTTAAAAGATCAATTTTTAGCTACAATGCAAGACAAATTTAAATTTGCTGGACTATCCTCTTTCAGCAACACCTAATAGTCTTTGCTTGGATGAACTTCTTGCACCTATGTAACTGCGCGAGACTGTTTGATATTGTTGAGTAGAGAAAAAAAATAGTTTGAGAACCACTTAAGGAACAGATCAGATGAATTAAAAGAGTACACTTTAATGTTTGCATGTTGAGCAATTATTTAGAAAATTCATTTAAAAATATCCTAATTAATTCAATGAAATTAGGAAACATTAGAAATATATATGTATTTTTAAAGAATTACATGAAATAAATAAAAGAAAACAAAATAATAATACAAAATACTTTATTGGATATATAATTATAAAAGAAATGTAACTTTGCACAGAAAAATTGAGTTTTGCATTTTCACAGCAACAATAAAATTAAACAAATGATTAGACGATTTAAAACATTTTCTTAAAAATTACATAAACAACTTTCGTTTCTTTTCGAACTATAAAAAAAGACAAATCAGAATTTGATAGCAAAAGTCCAGTGTACTCCAGATATCCAAATTCTTAGAAGCGTAGTGGTCCGCATCTGACTGCCATGCAACAAGTTTGACTCTGGGTTGGTCAAGGTTCACTCAGTCTTTCATCCTTTCTGGGTCGATAACATGAGTACCAAGCGTGCCTGTGAACTAAACACTGGGAGCTCTGCACTAGGCTGGTCACCTGACTGGGATATATGCTGTATACCTCAGGACCCATGCTCAAGAAAACAGGGTTGGGCACTGTAAGCCAGGAACTTTAATAGATAATTCAAGAGGATTAGTTTTTTAAATCTAATTCTTAAATCAAGACCTTAAGGGAAAAAAAAATGTTAAAAATATTTTATTACTTAATTAAAAAGCAGTTAACCTTTTGACCACTGTGGATACATAAAATTTTTGTTTCAGAGTGTTTTCATGTCTCAGATAAGAAAAATGTAAATATCAATAACTTAATACTTAAATTATACAATTTGAAATGTTTCCAAAATAATTTTTAAATCAGTATGTTTGTTAAAATACATTACTGGAATATACAATACACTCAAAATATGCACAGCTCGTGATTAAGTACTTCACAGATTTTTGAATTTTTCAGATTTTAAACTTTCTGTTTTGCATTTTAAAATGCCATATATCTTTATGAAGTAATTGTTAATAAAAAAATATGAAAAATTTCTCCAATAGAAATAAAATAATATATTAATAAAAATAAAATAACTTATTAAAAAGTTACCAAATTATTTATCTTAATTATATTGCTAGTTATTACTTAAACATTTAATCAATAGTTGTTTAAGAGTAACATTCCTTAAAATATCAAAATTTACAAAGAACTTTTTCAGTGGTGAAAAGGTTAAATTTCTTTTAAAGCAACTATTTACTGAAAATGATGCTAGAAAGCTCAGAGATTTAACAGCTTTTTTTATTCATATATGAATAAATATATAATCTATATCTATATAGAAAATATCTATTTACTAGCAGCATTTGATTACATTAGATATAAATAAAGTATACCTACTAACCATAAGATCTAACCTTTTATGTTACAACTATAATTTCATAAATGATATGCTTGTATAACAAATGTCATTTTAAACATAAATAAAAAAAACATACAAATTTAAGCCATTTAAATGGAATTTGAAGAGAAAATTTGTATCATGTGTATAAATAAATATTTTGAAGGGAAGGGGGATGAAAATTTTAACTTTAGGTTAGTATTTTCCAATTGAATTATGATATTACTTGCCATAAAAATACTTTTTACATACAGAAAGGCATTATATTCACAATAGAATTTCTCGATGACATTTTTTTTTTTTAAATACAAATTAAAATTTTTAAATTCATTATTTCAGCATTGAACAAATGCAGTTAATGGAGATGCATACGAAAGCTTATTTTCAGAAGCTGACATAGAAACATTATCTATTAATGATTTTACTAAAAATTTGACAGGAAAAATGAATATGAAAATCATTCATTGAATAATTCCAGGAAAATAAACATTTTCCTGGAATTATTCAATGAAACATGCCCCATAAAGATACCCTATTAATTCACAACAAAATTATAAAGTAAGGAAGTTTTATTTCAGGTTTAGTAAGTCTTAATAACGAAAAATGCTTGATTAAAATACATAAATATATTTGATTAAAAACTAGCAATAATCAGTGATATCACCAATATCTTGATTTATTTTTCAAAAATAAATTTATACTTCCTTCATGAAAAACTACTAGTTCAATCATTATCGAGAATTACATATTAAAATACTACATACGGAATGATATAAAACTGAAAAATTCTGTAATTTCCCTCTAGGCCAGGGACGGCGAACCTATCGCACGCGAAAGAATAATTTTGGCACGTTGTTAGTTATGACTCTCAATCAATATAGAGTGATACTACACAAAATACACAAACTCTAGATTATCTTATCTTGACTAAATTTGATTTATTGGAAATTGAAGAATTTTAACTGTGGCTTTTTTAAATACCATAAATCACCACATTAGTAAATGTACCAATGATAAGATTATTTTAATTTAGAAATTAATTTCAGAGCTATTTAAAGAAACTGGTGTTTTATCTTTTAATATTTTTTCCATCTATCTTTGTCGGCAAGGTCATTAGTTTCTAAAATGAATAATACAAAAAATCAAATAAAAAGCAGTTGTCATATAAATCCAGTTCAGTTTGCATTCTGTTGAAATTAATTGAACCTGATATTAAATACTTTCCTTCTAAGATGCAACAACGCAATTAATCACATATATATTTTTAATAATTTCTAGAATTTAATTTTTTTATGATTATTATAGTGCAATACCTCACCTGTATGTTACACATTTGTTTTTGCTTTGTTTAACTTAATGTTATTATTTAAAGATTTTTTTTTTTCATGATTTTTTTCAATCCACTAAATTTGTTGGCACGTCAAGGCCCTGTAAAATCTTTTTGGAAACCAATTGGCACGCAGTTATAAAAAGGTTCGCCAACCCTGCTCTAGGCCATTATTTAAGGGCGCAGCACCATGCCTATTTTAAAATTGGCAAAATGCACCCTGCCCTTTTTATAATAGTGAAATGCACTCTTAGTTGTATCTAGTGATCTCTTGTAAAAAAAAATCTTCCCTACTAACAGTCTTTTTAAATTAATGCAGCCAACAGCTTGCAAAAGTCATAGACCTTCCTTATTTCTTTACAAATAATAGAAGATATTAAATATCGTATAATTTTTACCGTTACTTAAGAAAATAATTTATTTCAGTCGAAATAATGCCCTTTTTTTTGCTAAACTAGTGCCCTTTTTCTGCTTTAGTTGTGCCTTTATTAGTGGCTAGCACTCTGCCCTTTTAGTTTCTAGAGTGAACACTATTTAAACTCTATTGTTAAGCTTTAAAAAAATACATTGCTACATTATATCACCGCAAACGTTCGTGTAAAGTTCTATATCAACAAGCGTATTAGCTAAAATATTCTTTTTTTGTTTGACAGAATGTTAATTCTCCGCTTACCAGACAGGTAAATTCAAAAGGATTTTTCCCATGGAAAATACTGAAAACTAGTATATTTTGGAATCCAATATACTTTACATAGTATATTTATAGTCTAGTAGGGTAGGAGTCAATTAGTATTACAGAGTTAAACAAGCATGTTTAATTCTTTACAATATTTAACTTATTAATTAAAAATAATAGAATGAAAAAAAAATTGTATATCAAAATATAGTAACAGAAAGTAATACTTCAAGACATACTTGAGGAGCTAGTGCCATTGTAATGAAAATCAAAAGATGTAAAGACATGCATGTACTTACAAAAATTTTAGTATCATCAGTCATTATAAATTATACTTTAGTAAGTAGAGTCAACAGGCAGCAAGAGACAAGAAAATTTGGCCAGAACAATGTCACTGAGGAATGCGAAATGTAAAAAACACTCAACATGCACTCAATGACACAATTTTGGCCACAAGAAGTGGTAGAAGACTTGTTAAGATTATAGGAATAAGATTCTGAAAAGAAATAATAAATACTTAAAACTAACCATGCAAAGTTTTAAACATGTTTAGAATAAAAGATTATGAACACATGCTAAAGAAATATTCATAGATATTCATCAAGATACTACACATGCATTTATAAGAATTTCATTACACCTATACAATTATATATTACTTTAAAATCACAATTAAATACCATTTTAAATAAAGGAAAACATTAATAGCCTCCTTCGAAAGGAACATTCCTTTAAAAACTCTGGCAGTGCACATAGCAAAGTAAGCCATTCTGATACAATTATATGTAAAGAGATTAGATAAAAATAAATTGCATAAGATATATTCACTTAGGAGATATGTAAACAAAAAACTTAAGGAATTTTCAGAAAAACAGAAGGATTTAAAGAGTCAGAAAATAAAACTTGAAGGGGAGGGCTTATACATGCCGCTTTTTCAAAAAAGGAAAATTTTACATATATGAGGGGGGGGGGGGGTGTATATTCAGAGAGTGGCTTACATTCGATACTTTATGGTAACTAAAAAAATTGTCATTATTTGAATGGAGAAAGCTTGAGCCATATGACTCTTTCCTTTTTCTTTAATAATCCAGATTATAAAATCTGAAAGGGAGATTTACAAAAAAATAATGAAAGTTGGATATTTATTATCCGTTTAATATGCCAAAAACTTTGGAAGATGTCCATTGCTGGCACATTTACTCTATATCTTTTTAACTACAAAATATAACAAATCAAATTACAATTGCTTCAAATTAGAGTCTTTCTTCTCAATTAAACTCTATTGTTAAGTTTTAAAAAATACATTGCTACATTATATCACCGCAAACGTTCGTGTAAAGTTCTATCAACAAGCGTATTAGCTAAAAAATTCTTTAAAAAGTGATACAGAGAAAAAACAATTACAGTTACACCTAATAATTTTTAAACTATGCTGTTTAATTAAAAAAAAAAAACTTTGAAAGACAAAAAATAAATCTAAATTATTATTCTACTCATTCAGTATTACATTCATTTCAAAAACATGATAGATTAGAAAGAAAATTTTACGAAAGATCAGTCTGATAAAATCTAATAAATAAACAAACTTACTTATGAAATGTTATTCCTTTTTCCTTCTTCTTTTTATAACTGCCGCATTCTTTAAATGCGCAAGACATCTTTCAAAAATTATAATTTAAAAATAAAGAAAAAGGAGATCTTGTTGATAGCAAAAATATTTGGGAGGTGCAATGGCAGAATCAGAGCGAGAGATAAAGGAAATGCCAAGTTATCGCCAATCGCCAATGTCAGCAGTGTTGCAAGGCAGTTTGAGGGTCCACCGTATCCCAGAATCCTCAGCTTTCTTCGGAGCTTGTCGGGCTTGTTATTATCCTTCTATCTATTTCCAACTTCTTTGGGTAAAACCAACGACTATATTTTTTTATCTTTCCGAAACATGGTTTGGTGAAGCACGCGCGCGCGAGCTCAGAAGACAGGAACATGGAGTGGGTCTTTATCGTGGATGCAATAAACATTTACCGCGTTCACGAACAAATCATGGTTTGATTAATTATGGTGCTAATTATAAAGATAATTTGTTGCAAATAAAAGACGAGCTAGATGGCTGAATGGATATCGCTTTGAACTCGAGACTAGGGGCTATGAGTTCGAATCCTTCGCGTCCCAAATTGTATTCGTGCTTTTTTTTTTTTTTTTTTTGTCTTGATTACTTGATTATTTTTCTTATAAAATAAGATATTTTTGATAAAGATAAATTTTTATATTAATAATACAGAAGCACATGCATTTCTATTATAATAATAAAATACGAGAAAATGAGGTATTTCTCGATGAAAGTTTTAGATTTGAACGCCTTTTAATATTCAAAGTTTTATTTCAAAGTGATATATATGTATATATAGGGTATATATATATATATATAAAATCAATATATATATATATAACTTCTTAGATCTTAAAATTACAATAAAAGACAACAAAACAATCACAGATTTATATGACAAACGTAAAGAATTTAAATTCAAAGTTAATACATTTACAAATTTTAAATCTTGTCTACATCATTCTGTATTTCGAAATATAATACTTAATCATTTATATAGAATAAAATGTTTATGTTATTCTCCTCTAATTAACAATAATATTAAAAAACTAATTTATGATGCATTAAATCATGGTTTTCCAAAAAAAATCATATATTCATTAATATACAATTAGTATTTTTCTTACATGATCTTTTAAAACAAATTAACACATGCGTAAACAAAATTACAAAAAAATTATAAAATAAAAAAATCTCTATAAAAAAATAAAAATTGTAAAATAACATAAAAAAATTATTATAGGTTGGATGGGTGGGTAGATGTTAGAGTACGGAGGAGGGTGGTGTTGTCTGGATAATACGCAATGGTTAATTTATATTAAAAAAAATTTGGGGGCTTTTGTATTATTACTATATTTTTGATACGTATTTTATAAGGATGTTGATTTGATATTTTATATGTAATTGGTGAATTTCATTAATAATTAGCTTAATTATTGTTTAATCTTATTTACAATCATTTGTTATAAATTTTAATTTAATAAGGACAATATCATATTAATTACTAATAGTATGCCATTTCTATAGTGATTAATATACATATAAGTATATTTAATATAAATAAAGTTATACTGTATGTATTAAAATTGGGTAATTATTTTTATTATTATTCCTCTATTCTTATTAATATTATAATATTTATTTATTTTCACTTAGTGTTATAAAATTTATTATCGGTTTAATGTTTTTGAATGTCCCACATTCATACTTTTAGGATTTTTATGGATGTATAAAATAATCCACACACTATATTTGTGCTTTTTAGGTAATCGGAATTTAAGTATCTGCTCACCTTCTTTATACTACCATATGTTTTTTATTTCCTGTTCATTTTATAATTATCTTATATATAATAGTTTTTATTAAAGATTTTTATATTTTTAATAATTATTTATATTAATTATTAATGAATTTATTTTGTTTTATAGCATATAGCTATATGCTATATATTATCGATGTTCTAGAATTATTTAAATTCTTAGTGTAGTTTAAATAAGTTTGCTAATAGAATATTTTGTATGCTTTTTAAATTTTATTAACAATAGTTTTTTAAAAATACATTGTGTGGTTTATATTCTGTTTATAATTATCTATATATAAGGATATGTTTGGTTTTGCTGTTAATAAAACAATTGTTACATTCAATTGCTTACAACTGTTTGTCTTTTGACAATTAAATCATAAAAGTAATACTGGATGGCAGCACCACAATTTGTGTTTTTTTTCGATAAGTTCTATATTCCCTTTTTCCAGCTACATTTCAGTTATAATTTACTACACCAGGGGGAATTTTTAGCTAAATTTTGACAATATTGTTTAACGGTTTTTAATTAATTTAATAGTGCATTTTAATTATGTAATTACTTTCTATTTATATTATTTTATATTATATTAACAGTTATTTAACATTTATTTCAATATGTATTAACTGTATCCTATGGTATCAATTACTGTGATTTCTTAACTGTTTTATTCACCTTAATCTTTACGATTTTATGGGTGCCATGTGCGCGTGGATTTATTCTAAAATATTAAACGGTATGGTGTTTATTATTTCATTTTATATCCTATAAATATTTAAATAGGTTTTATTGATTTTTCCATTTCATATTATTTGTTTCTATTCTGATTTCATTTTTAATCAATTCACTTTATTTTAATGGTTGTTTGGGCACAGGGGAAAATAACTTTTAGCTTTAGCTTATTTTTCCCACAGAAAACAACCATTTTGCTTATATCATTGAATTCTGTGCCCTTGAAAACGTAATTCAATATATAAGCATTTCCATTATTTGTCGATGTCCACTTTCTTATTTTTCTTCCATAATAATTCTTATAATTAATTTAATCTTTATATACTTACAGCTTTAATTCATAATATTACGGTTTTTGATGGTGGTAGGTTATGTTTAATTATTGGTTATATATATATATATATATATATATATATATATATATATATATATATAAACAAATAAAAAAATAAGTATTGTGCGAAAATATCCGTTTGAGCGTAGGGTAATTTCTTGATGTTTATCTTTCTTTTTTCCTTTTGAGTCCTTTAGGAGTGAATTTTTATCGAGATTAGGATGCTAATCATATTTTATGGTATTAAAATCGATATGAAAATATTATAAAAATAAAATGTATTAGATGTATGTTATTTTAACTAAAAATATCTGCACAATATTTTATCTTTTTTTTAAAGAGATAAAATATATATATATATTTTATCAAACCCCATATGGGGTTTGCCATCTAGTTTTGTAGTGAATAAAATATTATTAGAATGCTTATAAATTTTTTATTGAAAGTATAATTAAGTATTTTGCTTATACTAACGCGATTTTGAGTGTCATTTGTTTCTCATGTTTTATGATGTATTTTGTCTGTTATCCACACGGTATTAATTCTCACGGCAATCATAGAATAAGAAATATATATACTAAAACCTTCTCGGAAAAATTGTCTAACTAACAGTGCAAATTTCAAAATCTTGTAATATGTTGATATCATAATTTTGGTTTATTAACAGCATTCTATCACGAAAAGTATAAAGTAACTGATAAATCATTTTTAAACAAATAAAAAGAAAATTGTTAAAAAGTTAAAATATTTAGATCTCCAATTGAATTGTTAAATTCTATCAGTCAACCTACCAAACAAAGCATAACCAATGAAATAAGCACAAACGCACAATCACGTGATCAAATCGCCCACATAATTTTTTTTGGGTAGTTTGCGCATAGACTTGCGCCTCAGAGTAGGTTTGCGCCTCAGAGTAAAGATAAGAAGTAGAGACCGAATCCCATTTTTATTTCGGTCAGAACTTGAGGCACACATGTTTCCCGCTTTCATCGCCAAAAGGTTGTCTTTTATGGCGGTGATCACCTTATTGGCAACTGTCGGATTTGATTTATGCGAGAGAAACGCCGATGCAAGAAAGTTTCAGCGGGAACCAGAGGAGAAAAACCGGTTTGGCGCGTTTTCTCTGCCCACCATCACGTGACGGTGGGTAGCGATCTCGGCGTCAAGAAAGGGTTGCTATTTCTGAGTCCAGATATATGAGAAGTCTATGGTTTGCGCGATGTTTGTGTGCGGTTGACTGATTGCTGATCAAGCTGAAGTGGATAAAATAGGTCACGTGACACTTTTTCGAATATTTTGAATTTTATCTGGGTGAACATAACCATGTATTCCTGTTACGAAAACTATGTTTTGGAAAGATAAAGAAATATAGTTGTTGGTTTTACCAGTTTTGAACCATAAAAATAATGAAATAATTGAATTATTTGAAAATTCCTTTCTTCGATAGGACCTACTCCATGGCAAAAACTTCTGAGCGCGCGCGGTGTGAGCTGCACTTCTGAACAGGCCCATGGTTTTCGTAACACGAATACATGCTTATGCATGAAGGTATAGTTACAGTGCCTAGAATTATATAGTGTGGAGATCGCTAATACCGGTATAGCTTTTGAACGCATCCAAAAAATTACATTTTCTTAGGTGGCGCTGCCGTCAAATTTATTGCGTGAATGCGAAGGTTTCGTTTTGGCTTCCTTTTGTTGTAAACATTTTTAGCGCTATATACAGCGTCTACAATTATTAGAAATTTATGTGAAAACATGTAAATGTATCGAAAATGATGTAAAAACGAGATTCTCATAGTTTTGCTCCCGATTGTGTTACATAATACAAGAACAGCAAACTCGTTTAATTTCGGTGTACCTAAAAATCAATAGGTTTTGTTTTGGTTCTCTTTTTGTTATAAACACTTTTAGCGTTATGTATAGCGTCTACAAATATTGCAAATTTATGTGAAAATATGTAAAATTTATCGAAAATGATGAAAAAACGAGATTATCATTGTTTTGATCCCGGCTGTGTTACGCAATACAAGAACAGCAAGCTGTCTATTTTCGGTGTACCTAAAAATCAAAATCTTTTTGAAAAATGGAAAATAAATAACTAATATAATTAACTAATAACTAGTATGTTGTGGCCATCACAAAACTTTCTTCTATATAAATCACGTCAATTAAATCATTTAAATAGTACAAGAAATTAAATCAATTTAGCACCCATTCATATCAAAGTATATCTGAATTTGAAGTTTGATGAAAATTCGTGCCTTAGTTCTTGAGATAGAGCTATAGCGGAAAGTCTGAAAAATGTAGCATAGCAGCGCCACCTGTTGAGTGATTTACACCAATACATAAACAGCAATAATTGATATCCAGGTGTACATGGGTCTGAAATTCGTTGAAAATCCAAACATTAGTTCTTGAGATAGAGCTATTGCGGAAATTACAAAAAAGGATAGCAGCGCCGCCTATTGAGCGATTTACACCAAACTGTATAAAATGTTAATTCATGTCAAGAACTAACTGATTCTGAAGTTTGGTGAAAATTATTGCACAAGTTCTTGAGATACAGCTATAATGGAAATTCTGAAAAGTGCAGCATAGCAGCGCCACCTGTTGAGCGATTTGCACCAAAACACAAACAGCTCTAATTCATATCAAAGTATACTTGAATCTGAAGTTTGATGAAAATCTAAGCATTAGTTGTTGAGATAGAGCTATTGCAGAAATCGTAAAAAATGCAGTATAGCAGCGCCACCTATTGAGCGATTTACACCAAAATTCACAAAACTTCAATTCATGTCAAGGACTAACCGAATCTGAAGTTTGAGGAAAATCCTTGCATTAGTTCTGGAGATTGAGCTATTGTGGAAATCGTGAAAAAAGCTGCACAGCAGCGCCACTTATTGAGCGATTTACACCAAAACCTAATCATCACCAATTTATAAATGGGACTAACTGAATATAAATTTTTATTAAATTCCGTGAATTAGTTCTTGAGATAGAGCGCCCAAAAAATTTGTGTCACATACAGAGAGACAGACTCACAGATGCACAGACTCACACACAGACATTTTGTAAAAACATGTTCTTTTGGAAACTCCGATGCCTAAAACGTGTAAATCCGTCGAAAACCGAAAGTCGACAATTTTCACAAATCCAATACTTTCTTCTTATAAAGATATAAGAAAGTAAAAATTTACTAATATAAACAAAGATATATTTAATACAAAAAAGAGCCTATTCAAAATGCAAACGATAAAATTACTTCATATCATTTAAATACATAAGCATAAATTATTTTTTATAATTTCAACATATATATAATAAAATACTTGTACTATAATAAATTTATAGGCTAAAATATATATATATATAGTATGCACGGCGATCACATGAAATATTAAATCGGTTTATAACAGAGAAATCTGAAAATAAAGTGTTCTGCAGTTCATACAAATGTGAAATGCATATAAAATATATGCCTGAATTTTCGTTCATTCTTAATATATCGCGTATTACAAGCTAATTTTTTTTTACTCTGTTTTTCAAAAAAATTATCTTTCAAAAAATAAGTTTTCCGCATCAAAAGTATCTAATACACATAGGATTTCTATACATTCGTCTCAATGAACTTGATCTTAGCGCCCTCTGGCGAAATTGTAATTTTTTGGATATGGTTTCGCTTGTTGATTTCCACACTATATACTTCTAGACACTGTAGTATAGTGCTCTATCTCCCTGGCTTATGTTCACTCAGATAAAATTCAAAATATTCGGGTAAAGAGTCACGTGACCTACTTTATCCACTTCATTGATTAAGGTCTAAGATGGGACATTTACGGCAAAATCTGTAATTCGCATTTGTAATTAAAGATAGGTGGCGCTTTTAGAACTGCTAATGTTTGTAAACAGTTCCACGTATACGCGGTTATCACTGCTGGCTTTTGCTTGTGTCTTGTGTTTACCTCGTGTGAATTTGTTACTTAGGAATAAATCTTTTGCTTTTTTAGTCTCTTAATGAAGATCGGCTTACTTTAGTATGTTTGTAATGCAAGGTGTAAAAAAAATCATAAGTATATTTTATTATTATTAAAAATGGATTTTTATGATTGTTTTTCAGTGTTAACCCTTTACGTCCCGATGAAACTTTGAAGTACCATAGAAATAACTTTTTTATAAAATTCATTTAATGCATCGATTAGTAGTAATACAGTTTAGAATTTTAATGAATTCATAATTTGGGACATAAAGGGTTAAATCAATAAATGGCCGTCAAAATTGTAGGTTTTTAAAACAACCAAACCGGTAATTAGGATAATAAAGAATATTTTTATCGTTAATTAAGAAAATTATAAACAGTAATTGGATAAATATAAAAAACAATAAATAAATATTTTCATTTGTTAATTTAATGCAATATAAGCATGAAATTAATAGAATTCTTAAAATATAACAAATAAAAGAAAAGCTCTTAGAATTAAAAAAAAAAATTATTACTTTTTCATCTTTTATCAATTGGTTTCTTTCGTATGTACTAGTCCAAAAGTAGAAAATATTTTATAAACTATTACTGAAGTAGTTCTTGCTAAGCATTTATTATTATCCTTTAATTTTCTTTTACCTCAAATTTATTATGTATTTATTTGTAAAAAACAAACAAGAAAATAAGAATGGTTTATTTATTTATATTTTTTTAATCTAGAAAAAAATTATTTTATTTGTTGTGCTTATTTTATATAAAAGAGTGTATAATTTGATTATTCAAAGAAAGTTTTTATCACGATGACCATTATACTAGATTTAATTAAAGCTTCGTTTTAAATGAAATGCTTTGTAAACATGATAACATCTACTTTAATATATTTTCACATCATTAATTTTTTTTTTAATCCGTTATACTTTTTAATAATCTGATTTAAATCACGATTAAATTCGAACAAACTGTCATTCTCAACGAGACATCGGATTTTCTGCTGACCAAAGTTTTGTTGCCGTTTGCAGAGACGACAGATATTTTATTTTTTTCTTTTGGAAATAAATGAAAGCTTAAATCGGGATTTTTCGATTCTCTAAAGTTGCATTGTGGCACACATCAATATGTATTAGCATTTTTTGCTAGTTTATTCATATTTATTAAGAATTAAAAATCCCAAATGATATTTGACTCACAGTAAGAATGCTAACGCGATGAAAGAAGCAGTGGTATTGTAATTTCCCTTTAGACCGCTAGGTGGCGAGCATTTTGTTACAAACGCGAATGGCAACAGTATACTAGCGTCACTACCGACAAGGGTGCAGAATTAACAAGCCTCCGAAATTTACCTATGTTGAAGAAATATGTTTACGCTCTATGCTTTCAATATCTATTCTCTCCTAAAACGAAGCAGTTGTCAGACGATATTCTATCCATGCTTGCTTTATTTATTTAGCTGCTTTCTTTTGCTGTACTTGTTCTAAACTAATAGTATAAAAGAGAAGCCCCAGAAAATTCTGTTAATAACATATGTGAGATTAAATAGTAAAAAATCAAATTCAGGTATTGTATTAATTTATTCATATCGAATAAAACTTTATTCAGTGTACTCTCAGTACCGCTATTTATTTTTAACTGTTAGATTTATATAATTCTAAAAGTTTGTCGAAAGTAATTTTTCCCCATCTGTAATTTTATTATTATTCTTTATATGTTAATATTATTGAATTGATTGTACGTTATTTACATTAAAAACAATATTTTTATTTTATCTGTAAGGAAGTGAAAATGCGTAAATTTTAAAAGATTATTGTAACGATTGTTTAATACGTTAAACTTCATAAATTAATAAAACATGGGCTATAAAAATTTTCCTACCAAAGGGGAATAATTATGAAAATTTCTGGGACTTGTAGAGTGCAATATTTCGTATATTTTTTATATTACACCATTGCTTTTGACATATAGCTAGAGTTGCAAAAAACCCGCAGTTTTTGAGGCGTGGGAATAAACCCGGGATTTTTGGGGAATAAACCCGGAATTTTAGGGAATATTGGAAATTTTGAAGGAGTTTTGAAGATAAACAAAACCAGTTATTTTCCAATTTGAAATTTTTATTTTAAAGAAATTTCAGGGAAGAATGTTCCAAAAAGATAGAATTTACTTTATGAATTCACAAAACTTATGATTTTACAGTCAAAGTCTTTATAATTTATTAGCTTTACAACAATGACGGCTATAAATAGGTGAGGATTTGAATATTTCTTTAAAAAATGAATTTTTTCAGTTTCTGTTGGCTCGCACATCTCGTTTTCAGGCATATTTTATATTAATTTTCTAACGAGTTGCTTTGTATTTTTGCATAGATTTCTTTTAATTTTTTCATTTTCTTTTTTGTTTACATTCGTTGATTCGAAGAACAGAGGTGAAGTTTATATTCATGTCAGCAGAGTTGCAAAGGGTGGGAAAACCGGGTTTATTCCCGGGAATAAACCAGGTTTTTTGGGAAGGGAATTTTCAAAATTTCCGGGAGTTTTCAGAAAGTTTTATGCATGAAAATTTTTTAATTTATTGTTTTTAATTATTTCAATTTTTTTCAATGTAAACCAAACTAATAACATAAAATATTTTTTAAAAAATAGCACGGTTTACATGAAAACTAACGAAATACAGGCTTAAGCTGCAGAAATATTAAGTAAGAGAAATTAATTTTTTTTTAATTTTAATCATCGATAAGTAAAAAGTGAAAGAGGCAAATGAGAGGTCTGACATGAATATAAACTTCACCTCTGTTCTTCAAATGAACGAATGTAAACAAAAAAGAAAATGAACAAAATTAAAAGAAATCAATGCAAAAATACAAAGCAACTCGTTAGAAAATTAATATAAAATATGCCTGAAACCGAGATGTGCGAGCCAACAGAAACTGAAAAAATTTATCCTTCTATATATTAAAAAAAGTTTGGATTTGGAAATGGACCAATGAAAATCTGCGTACATATTCCCGTCAGATCGGCATCCAATTTGAATGCTTAAACATGGCCTTTCTTTGTTAATATTAAAAAAACTGTTTCATACAAAAATACGAAAATCGATAGTATTATAGAGAAATGTTTGATAAATACGCTGATGCAGACAGTTTTCAAATCGAAGAATTATTTTAAGAGATATTTAATGCCAAAGTTGGACAAAATCGTTTCATTAAAATAGTTTTATAGGAGCAAAAACTGTACATAGGAATTTAATCATTTTTAGATCATTTTATGCGCCAGAATTTCCCGGTGTGTAGAATGCATTTAGTTTTTTAATTTGACTCCTTTTTTGAGGTTTTATTTCTATTTTAAATTCAAATTTTCAGCATTTCGGGAGATATTTTTTACACACTAGGGGGCGCTGCACCCTACGAGCTACGCTCGTCAACCCCCGTTCAGACACCGCCGACTCTAAAAGCACGCTAATTTGATCGGCTTAAAAAATATTTCGGAAGATTGAATTATAAGTTTAAAAACAGTGGCGATCTCCCTATAAACGGGTTTTTATTCATTTCTCTTTGATTGGGGAATTTTAAAGCCAAATCAGCGGCTGTTAAATGATACAATGGCTGTTTCCGTCTTTGATTAAATAAAATCAGTCGAAATTTGAAAATTAGTTAATATAAAATGAATTAAATAAACAGAGTCTTTGCCTACCGGTATTTTTTAGCAAAGCGAAAAGAAAGTTTTTTTTTTTAATGACACTTTAAATGTATCGTTTTTAATCTGACGTAATTTTCACTAAACTTTTCTTTCTCCTTTTACTATTCACGTGAAAATAATTTTGTTAGAAGTGAAATATTATTTGCGCTATCCTAATGAAAATAGTTGAAAATATCATCTTAAAATATTACATAAATGTCTCGCGCAATTTTTAAATTTAAACTGTTTTGCAATATTATTTTTTGTTCATTTTACGTAATGTATAATGCGACGTAAATGCGACGTAATTTCTCCTATTTAAGACTTCTAACGCATGTTAATGAATTTATTATTTTACAACATTCTTTCACTTTTAAAATTCACGTGTAATATGGTTTTTATGATAATTTTCAATGAGTTCCTGCTTTTTATATTTTCTTGTTTATAATACTCACGTGTAAAATAAATTTTTAATTTGAAGCAGACATTATTGTTTGCGCTTTTTGTACAGTTGGCAACAGGTTAAATTAGTACAATTTTCTAAAATAAGTAAAAAATATCTCTCGAAATGCTGAAAATTCGAATTTAAAATAGAAATAAAACCTCCAGAAATGAGTCAAATTAATAAACTGAGTGCAGTCTGCACACCGGGAAATTCTGACGCATAAAATGATCTAACAAGGATTAAATTCCGATGTACAGTTTTTGCTCCTATAAAACTTTTTTAATGGAACGATTTTTTCCAAATTTAGCATTAAATATCTCTTTAAATATTTCTTCGTTTTGAAAACTGTCTGCATCAGCGTGTTTATCAAACATTTCTCTGTTGACACCGATTTTCATATTTTTGTATGCAATATTTTGCTTAATATTAACGAAGAAAGACCTCCGGTCACAAAAAATTGAAAACCGGCGGCGGCGGTGACAGCGGTAGTTACGTTTTTTTAGAATAGAGAGATTTTAGAAAATTGTATTAATTTAAACTGTTGCCAACTGTATAAACAGCGCAAACAGTAATGTTTGCTTCAAACTTATCGTAAAGGGCAGAGCCCCCTAGTTTTTTAAAGAAATATTCAAATCCTCACCTATTTATAGCCGCCATTGTTGTAAAGCTAATAAATTATAAAGACTGACTGTAAAATCATAAGTTTGATGAATTCATAAAGTAAATTCTATCTTTTTGGAACATTCTTCCCTGAAATTTCTTTAAAATAAAAATTTCAAATTGGAAAATAACTGGTTTTGTTTATCTTCAAAACTCCTTCAAAATTTCCAATATTCCCTAAAATTCCGGGTTTATTCCCCGAAATTCCCGGGTTTATTCCCGCCCCTCAAAAACTGCCGGTTTTTTGCAACTCTAACATGTCAGACCTCTCATTTGCCTCTTTCACTTTTTACTTATCGACGATTAAAAAAAAAAAAAAAAAAAAAAAAATTAATTTCTCTGACTTAATATTTCTGCAGCTTAGTTTTCATGTAAATCGTGGTATTTTTTTAAAAAATATTTTATGTTATTAGTTTGGTTTACATTGAAAAAAATGAAATAATTAAAAATAATAAATTAAAAAATTTTCATGCATAAAACTTTCTGAAAACTCCCGGAAATTTTGAAAATTCCCTTCCCAAAAAACCTGGTTTATTCCCGGGAATAAACCCGGTTTTTTCCAGCCTTTGCAACTCTACTGACATAAATATAAACTTCACCTCTGTTCTTCGAATCAACGAATGTAAACAAAAAAGAAAATGAACAAAATTAAAAGAAATCAATGCAAAAATACAAAGCAACTCGTTAGAAAATTAATATAAAATATGCCTGAAACCGAGATGTGCGAGCCAACAGAAACTGAAAAAATTCATCCTTCTATATATTAAAAAAAGTTTGGATTTGGAAATGGACCAACGAAAATCTGCGTAGATATTCCCGGCAGATCGGCATCCAATTTGAATGCTTAAGCATGGCTTTTCTTATTTAATATTAAAAAAAACTGTTTCATACAAAAATACGAAAATCGATAGTATTATAGAGAAATGTTTGATAAATACGCTGATGCGGACAGTTTTCAAATCGAAGAATTATTTTAAGAGATATTTAATGCCAAAGTTGGACAAAATCGTTCCATTAAAAAAGTTTTATAGGAGCAAAAACTGTACATAGGAATTTAATCATTTTTAGATCATTTTATGCGTCAGAATTTCCCGGTGTGCAGAATGCATTTAGTTTTTTAATTTGACTCATTTTTTGAGGTTTTATTTCTATTTTAAATTCAAATTTTCAGCATTTCGGGAGATATTTTTTATACACTATCGGGCGCTGCCCCCTACGAGCTACGCTCGTCAACCCCGTTCAGACACCGCCGACTCTAAAAGCACGCTAATTTGATCGGCTTAAAAAATATTTCGGAAGATTGAATTATAAGTTTAAAAACAGTGGCGATCTCCCTATAAACGGGTTTTTATTCATTTCTCTTTGATTGGGGGAATTTTAAAGCCAAATCAGCGGCTGTTAAATGATACAATGGCTGTTTCCGTCTTTGATTAAATAAAATCAGTCGTAATTTCAAAATAAGCTAATATAAAATGAATTAAATAAACAGAGTCTTTGCCTACCGGTATTTTTTAGCAAAGCGAAACAAAAGTTTTTTTTTAATGACACTTTAAATGTATCGTTTTTAATCTGACGTAATTTTCGCTAAACTTTTCTTTCTCCTTTTACTATTCACGTGAAAATAATTTTGTTAGAAGTGAAATATTATTTGCGCTATCCTAATGAAAATAGTTGAAAATATCATCTTAAAATATTACATAAATGTCTCGCGCAATTTTTAAATTTAAACTGTTTTGCAATATTATTTTTTGTTCATTTTACGTAATGTGTAATGTGACGTGAATGGGACGTAATTTCTCCTATTTAAGACTTCTAACGCATGTTAATGAATTTATTATTTTACAACATTCTTTCACTTTTAAAATTCACGTGTAATATGGTTTTTATGATACTTTTCAATGAGTTCCTGCTTTTTATATTTTCTTGTTTATAATAGTCACGTGTAAAATAAATTTTTAATTTGAAGCAAACATTATTGTTTGCGCTTTTTGTACAGTTGGCAACAGGTTAAATTAGTACAATTTTCTAAAATAAGTAAAAAATATCTCTCGAAATGCTGAAAATTTGAATTTAATATAGAAATAAAACCTCCAAAAATGAGTCAAATTAATAAACTGAGTGCAGTCTGCACACCGGAAAATTCTGACGCATAAAATGATCTAAAAATGATTAAATTCCTATGTACAGTTTTTGCTCCTATAAAACTTTTTTAATGGAACGATTTTGTCCAACTTTGGCATTGAATATCTCTTAAAATAATTCTTCGATTTGAAAACTGTCTGCATCAGCGTGTTTATCAAACATTTCTCTATAATTCCACCGATTTTCATATTTTTGTATGCAATATTTTGCTTAATATTAACGAAGAAAGACCTCCGGTCACAAAAAATTCAAAACCGGCGGCGGCGGCGGCGGTGACAGCGGTAGTTACTTTTTTTTTTTTTTTAGAATAGAGAGATTTTAGAAAATTGTATTAATTTAAACTGTTGCCAACTGTATAAACAGCGCAAACAGTAATGTTTGCTTCAAACTAAAAATTTATTTTACACGTGACTATTATAAACAGAAAATATAAAAAGCAGGAACTCATTGAAAACTACGTCATAAAAATTATATTCACACGCAAATTTTAAAAGAGAAAGAATATTGTAAAATAATAAATTTATTAACATGAGTTAGAAGTCTTAAAAGGGAGAATTTACGTCACATTTACATCACATTACACTTATTACGTAAAATGAACAAAAAATAATATTGCAAAACAGTTTATATTTAAAAATTGTGCGAGACATTTATTTGATATTTTAAGATGATCATAATATTTCATTTCTAAGAAAAGTTTTTTTACGTGAATATTAAAAAGATAATGAAAAGTTTGGTGAAAATTTGACCAGATTCAAATTATAATTCAATCTTCTGAAATCTTTTTAAAGCCGATCAAATTAGCGTGCTGTTAGAGTCTGCGGTGTCTGAACGGGGGTTGACGAGCGTAGCTCGTCAACCCCCGAAAGAAGGTTTTTTAAAGAAATATTCAAATCCTCACCTATTTATAGCCGCCATTGTTGTAAAGCTAATAAATTATAAAGACTGACTGTAAAATCATAAGTTTGATGAATTCATAAAGTAAATTCTATCTTTTTGGAACATTCTTCCCTGAAATTTCTTTAAAATAAAAATTTCAAATTGGAAAATAACTGGTTTTGTTTATCTTCAAAACTCCTTCAAAATTTCCAATATTCCCTAAAATTCCGGGTTTATTCCCCGAAATTCCCGGGTTTATTCCCGCCCCTCAAAAACTGCCGGTTTTTTGCAACTCTATATGTCAGACCTCTCATTTGCCTCTTTCACTTTTTACTTATCGACGATTAAAAAAAAAAAAATTAATTTCTCTTACTTAATATTTCTGCAGCTTAAGCCTGTATTTCGTTAGATTTGATGTAAATCGTGCTATTTTTTAAAAAACTAGGGGGCTCGGCCCCCTACGAGCTACGCTCGCCAACCCCCGTCCAGACACCGCAGACTCTAAATGCACGCTAATTTGATCTGGTTTAAAAAGATTTCGAAAGATTGAATTATAATTTAAAAAACAGTGGCGATCTCCCTATAAACGAATTTCTATTCATTTCTCTTTGATTGGGGAATTTTAACGCCAAATCCGCTGCGGTACTACTTGATTATCCTGTCGACCAATTTCACCAAATTATATAAATCGCCAAACCACTCGCCAAATTATACAAATTGATATAATTTTTATTTTAAATAACGAAAGAACAAATAAATTCGTACAACATTAATAAAAACACAAATAAAACGTCGAAATAAAAATAACTTGATGACGTATACACGTGTAACAACATTTCAAAATAAGTTAATATAAAAGGAATTAAGTAAAGAGAGTCTTTGTCTCCTGGTATTTTTTAACAAAGCGAAAAGAAAGTTCTTTTAAATGAGACATTTTAAATTAATTCTCAAAATATCAAATAAATGTCTAGCGCAATTTCTAAATTTAAACTTTTTTGCAATATTATTTCGTGTTCATTTTATGTAATAACTATAATGTGACGTAAATATGACGTAATTTCTCCTAAGACTTCTAACGCATGTTAATGAATTTATTATTTTACAATATCCTTTCTCTTTTAAAATTCACGTGCATACTTTTTAATACGTAATTTTTAATAAGTTCCTGCTTTTTATACGTAATTATTTAATTCTAATTTGAAAGTTTTTTTCCTGTTTATAATAGTCACGTGTAAATAAATTTTTAATTTGAAGCAAACATTATTGCTTGCGCTTTTTATACAGTTGGCAACAGTTTAAATTAGTACAATTTTCTGAAATCTGTAAAAAATATCTCTAGAAATGCTGAAAATTTGAATTTAAAATAGAAATAAAACCTGAAAAAATGAGTCAAAATAAAAAAATTAATGCAATCTGCACTCCGGCAAATTCTAACGCTTCAAATGATCTAAAAATGATTACACTGCCATGCATAGTTTTTGCTGCTATAAAACTTTTTTAGTGGAACGATTTTGTCTAACTTTAGCATTAAATAAATCTTAAAATAATTCTTCGATTTGAAAACTGTCTGCATCAGCGTGTTTATCAAACATTTCTGTATAAAACCACCGATTTTCATATTTTTGTATGCATTATTTTTGTTAATATTAACGAAGAAAGGCCTCCGGTCACAAAAAAATCAAAACCGGCGGCGGCGGCGGTGACAGCGGTAGTTACTTTTTTTTAGAATAGAGAGATATTTTATGTTATTAGTTTGGTTTACATTGAAAAAAATTGAAATAATTAAAAATAATAAATTAAAAAATTTTCATGCATAAAACTTTCTGAAAACTCCCGGAAATTTTGAAAATTCCCTTCCCAAAAAACCTGGTTTATTCCCGGGAATAAACCCGGTTTTTTCCACCCTTTGCAACTCTACTGACATAAATATAAACTTCATCTCTGTTCTTCGAATCAACGAATGTAAACAAAAAAGAAAATGAACAAAATTAAAAGAAATCAATGCAAAAATACAAAGCAACTCGTTAGAAAATTAATATAAAATATGCCTGAAACCGAGATGTGCGAGCCAACAGACACTGAAAAAATTCATCCTTCTATATATTAAAAAAAGTTTTGATTTAGAAATGAACCAATGAAAATCTGCGTAGATATACCCGGCAGATCGGCATCCAATTTGAATGCTTAAGCATGGCCTTTCTTTGTTAATATTAAAAAAACTGTTTCATACAAAAATACGAAAATCGATAGTATTATAGAGAAATGTTTGATAAATACGCTGATGTAGACAGTTTTCAAATCGAAGAATTATTTTAAGAGATATTTAATGCCAAAGTTGGACAAAATCGTTCCATTAAAAAAGTTTTATAGGAGCAAAAACTGTACATAGGAATTTAATCATTTTTAGATCATTTTATGCGTCAGAATTTCCCGGTGTGCAGAATGCATTTAGTTTTTTAATTTGACTCATTTTTTGAGGTTTTATTTCTATTTTAAATTCAAATTTTCAGAATTTCGGGAGATATATTTTACCCACTAGGGGGCGCTGCCCCCTACGAGCTACGCTCGTGAACCCCCCCGTTCAGACACCGCCGACTCTAAAAGCACGCTAATTTGATCGGCTTAAAAAATATTTCGGAAGATTGAATTATAAGTTTAAAAACAGTGGCGATCTCCCTATAAACGGGTTTTTATTCATTTCTCTTTGATTGGGGGAATTTTAAAGCCAAATCAGCGGCTGTTAAATGATACAATGGCTGTTTCCGTTTTTGATTAAATAAAATCAGTCGAAATTTCAAAATAAGCTAATATAAAATGAATTAAATAAACAGAGTTTTTGGCTACCGGTATTTTTTAGCAAAGCGAAAAGAAAGTTTTTTTTAATGACACTTTAAATGTATCGTTTTTAATCTGACGTAATTTTCACTAAACTTTTCTTTCTCCTTTTACTATTCACATGAAAATAATTTTGTTAGAAGTGAAATATTATTTGCGCTATCCTAATGAAAATAGTTGAAAATATCATCTTAAAATATTACATAAATGTCTCGTGCAATTTTTAAATTTAAACTGTTTTACAATATTATTTTTTGTTCATTTTACGTAATGTGTAATGTGACGTAATTTCTCCTATTTAAGACTTCTAACGCATGTTAATGAATTTATTATTTTACAACATTCTTTCACTTTTAAAATTCACGTGTAATATGGTTTTTATGATACTTTTCAATGAGTTCCTGCTTTTTATATTTTCTTGTTTATTATAGTCACGTGTAAAATAAATTTTTAATTTGAAGCTAACATTATTGTTTGCGCTTTTTGTACAGTTGGCAACAGGTTAAATTAGTACAATTTTCTAAAATAAGTAAAAAATATATCTCGAAATGCTGAAAATTTGAATTTAAAATAGAAATAAAACCTCCAAAAATGAGTCAAATTAATAAACTGAGTGCAGTCTGCACACCGGGAAATTCTGACGCATAAAATGATCTAAGAAGGATTAAATTCCGATGTGCAGTTTTTGCTCCTATAAAACTTTTTTAATGGAACGATTTTTACCAAATTTAGCATTAAATATCTCTTTAAATATTTCTTCGTTTTGAAAACTGCCTGCATCAGCGTGTTTATCAAACATTTCTCTATAATTCCACCGATTTTCATATTTTTGTATGCAATATTTTGCTTAATATTAACGAAGAAAGACCTCCGGTCACAAAAAATTCAAAACCGGCGGCGGCGGTGACAACGGTAGTTACTTTTTTTTAGAATAGAGAGATTTTAGAAAATTGTATTAATTTAAACTGTTGCCAACTGTATAAACAGCGCAAACAGTAATGTTTGCTTCAAATTAAAAATTTATTTTACACGTGACTATTATAAACAGAAAATATAAAAAGCAAGAACTCATTGAAAATTACGTCATAAAAATTATATTCACACGCAAATTTTAAAAGAGAAAGAATATTGTAAAATAATAAATTCATTAACATGAGTTAGAAGTCTTAAATAGGAGAATTTACGTCACATTTACGTCACATTACATTTATTACGTAAAATGAACAAAAAATAATATTGTAAAACAGTTTAAATTTAAAAATTGTGCGAGACATTTATTTGATATTTTAAGATGATCATAATATTTCATTTCTAACAAAAGTTTTTTTACGTGAATATTAAAAAGATAAAGAAAAGTTTAGTGAAAATTTGACGAGATTCAAATTATAATTCAATCTTCCGAAATCTTTTTAAAGCCGATCAAATTAGAGTGCTGTTAGAGTCTACGGTGTCTGAAGGGGGGTTGACGAGCGTAGCTCGTAGGGGGCAGAGCCCCCTAGTTTTTTAAAAGAAATATTCAAATCCTCACCTATTTATAGCCGCCATTGTTGTAAAGCTAATAAATTATAAAGACTGACTGTAAAATCATAAGTTTGATGAATTCATAAAGTAAATTCTATCTTTTTGGAACATTCTTCCCTGAAATTTCTTTAAAATAAAAATTTCAAATTGGAAAATAACTGGTTTTGTTTATCTTCAAAACTCCTTCAAAATTTCCTATATTCCCTAAAATTCCGGGTTTATTCCCCGAAATTCCCGGGTTTATTCCCGCCCCTCCAAAACTGCGGGTTTTTTGCAACTCTACATGTCAGACCTCTCATTTGCCTCTTTCACTTTTTACTTATCGACGATTAAAATAAAAAAAAATTTAATTTCTCTTACTTAATGTTTCTGCAGCTTAAGCCTGTATTTCGTTAGTTTTCATGTAAATCGTGCTATTTTTAAAAAAATATTTTATGTTATTAGTTTGGTTTACATTGAAAAAAATTGAAATAATTAAAAATAATAAATTAAAAAATTTTCATGCTTAAAACTTTCTGAAAACTCCCGGAAATTTTGAAAATTCCCTTCCCAAAAAACCTGGTTTATTCCTGGGAATAAACCCGGTTTTTTCCACCCTTTGCAACTCTACATATAGCATTCAAGACGAAAATTTTACCTTGTTCTTCGTTGCACTTAAACCGCTCACTCATCCTGTTAAAAGAAAAAATAATAATAATAAAATATATATATATCCGTGCATGAACAATGAACATAGAATAGATATTAGGTATATAAAATAGAATATCTATTCTATGTTCATGTATCGGTGTAAGATTCTATTAAAAATGTAAACATGCAACATTAAAAAAATAAAGATCACAATAAGGTAGATACTGAATAATAAGCATACTACAAGGGTGGGGAGTTTCTTCCCCATTGTCACTAAAGGCACTACGATCGCAATCGCATTACCATTACGCTCTAGATGTGAGTGTCCGATCTTGGATGTTAATCTATGATCCACTTCAGCCTGATCGGTCGCGGGAATATCGGATGCACTTAAATTGACAAACCGGAAATGACCTGCTGATTGCTGATCTGAAGCAAGGTTTACCATTGAATGCAACAGAGCACGTTGTTGCAGTTCTCTATTATTTACATAAAATAATAAAGATAATAATTTATTACTTTTTCAACTACACAAAAAGAAACTTAAGCTAGATTTTGGTTATCTTGCTTTTCTAATTCTAAATAGGGTGATTGCATTGTTTTAAATCCGTTAAAATGTAACTATTAAACGAATACAAAATATAAATAAATTTTTTATGTATTAAAAGATAAACTCAATTGATGCCTATTATAAATATCTTAGGCATCAAATTAAAATTTTTCGTTGCAGTTTCTAAATTTTTAACATAACTGTATATTATATTAATGTATGTTGTATACTACATTTTTGAAAAGCACGAATAATTTGTTTTTATTGAAAATGATTGAAGTTATTTCCAAGATTATAATAATTGAAGCAACTGCAAAACTGATGTAAAGCATTTTTTATTATTATATTTAAAAATTAATGGAAAATGAGCTTAATCTTGTGAAACAAAATTAAAATTTGATAACTTCTTAGCAAGCCAAAAACAAAATTTTATCAATGTTGGTAAATCAATTGAATGTTGTAGAAAAAAAAAACAAACCATAATGCATCTGCATTTGAATCTTGTTAACATGAAATGAAAAGGTGTAGTGGTTTTTTTTTTGTGTGTGTTAACCATTAAAATAATAATAAACATTATTTTAAGGAAGCCTAGTAGTTGTTTGCAGGTGCTGTCTGACATCATACTCCTGCCGTCTAAAGTTGTACCAAAATTTCTTCTTTTTTTGTAAATTTATCAAAATGTAAAAAATAGACATCGTTAAAAAATATTAAGTAAAAAATGTTGTACAATTCCCAAAGAAGGTCTTCTTACAGTACATACACGAACTATTTTGAAAAAAAAAAAAATACAAATGATACTACTTTTGTATTTAATAAAGGATCAGTCAAATTTAGCGGTGGAACTCCATTAGAAAGTCTATAAAAGAATAAAATACTTTCGAATATTTGGCATGAAAAGATGAGCGTGCCACACGATTTGCTGAGCAACATTTTTCTTTGGCTTAATGCTAGCAATTTTAATGCATTTTGAAATTGCTGTTTAAATTACTGTTTGAGTCAGTGGCGTATCTAGACTTATCATTTCGGAGGGGGCTGAGATATAATAAAAGTTTCTAAGAAGAAATCACAAGAAACAGATAAAATTTCGCTTTAAACAGGTTTTTATCATAGCATGTAAAGCATCTATTGAACAATTAAACCTGCTAAGATGAAATCGCATAAGAGTGTGAAAATGTTCATTTTAGGCAGGTTTTTGTGTTTAGAAGTATAACTCCATGGTTATACCTCAATTTTTAAAACGGATTACTAAAAATTATCTACTAAAAGGTATCTCAATAAATAGTAAATAAAATCGAAGTAAACATCAAATTTAAAATTATTTAACAGCGTCCTCACTCTATCCCCTTTAAATTGCTAAGTCAAATTTCAGTATTTGTCAACTAGTTTTATAATTTTGCCAAGTTGCCACAGTTAAAAAATGTAATATAGTTCTTATTTGTAAAAAGTTTAATAATATTCCCAATTAGATTTGTAACTTTGGCCAAGTCTATCAGAAATAGAAACTGTATTATATTTTTATTAAAGATTTAAACAAATTTGCCAAGTGTAACAGCATTTGCAAACTTTTGGGAGGGAAGCCCCCCCCACCCCCCTTAGCGAGGCTCCTGATGCCGATAAAGAATGCTTTTACAATTTTAATCTTCACAACTTCAGGTTTTATATCGTCCTGGCGAGCAGTTAAAAAAGTCTGTATTCTGAGGTCAGCCCAGGCCTTACTCATTTCTGAAGTCTCGACCGGGCCTAACGTATTTTTCATACCGAATCCGAACTGGCTTCCTTCTCCCTAGATCTGCACGGGGAGAAATTTTCAGTCCCGGTCTCGACTCAACCCGTATTAAAATCAATCTCTCTGTCTGTCCTAATCCGTGCAAAAAGCAGTAAAATTTGGCTCAGTCCAAAAAATGCATACATTTTTAAATCGCCACTACAATTAAAACATATTACCATTTGCAATTAAGCTTAAAAAATAATTTTTTAAAGGATAGTAATTTAAAGGCAAAAACAAAAATGAAATGCAGTAAAACAAGTGAAAAAGGACCTGCCTATTACGGAATCCTGTCTAAAGCGGAAAAAGGTGTTAATCCATGCAAAATGAATATAACAATACTTGAGAAAAGAATAGACTATATTTGCACCTCCTAAGATGGAAACTTGTCTATAACACATTTTTTTCTTTCCTGTGTGATTCTGTCTTAAAAGGTTTTACTGTATATGGTTCTTGAAAGTCTCCAATACATGGATTATGGATTAACGATATTAAATGGTAAGTGGAAAATTTACATACAAATAGAGATTCATTAAAAAAATAAATATCACAGCTTGACGCTTCTTTAAAAATGAAAATTATAAACACATAAAAAGAAAATCTATTATAAAGCTATAAAGCTGTTTTTGCTCAGAACTCTTCCATTTGAAATTTTATATGCATGTAAATCCTTAATAGTATACATGCTTTGACAATTTGAAGGCTCAAAAATTAAAGTGTTATTTTTATGTCAGGGAATTGGGGGGGGGGGGTCTCTCTTTGGACTCCATCCATTAAAATTTCAATTGGGGTATTTAAGCATCCTCACTATTCAGGTTATATGTGCATTCAAAATGTCTAGTGTCTATGACTATTTGAATGCTGAAAGATGTATATACAGGGTGTCTCAGAAGTAATGGGACAAACTTTAAAGGGAGGTAGGGGACATCACAAGGATTCAGAATTGCATAGCAACCCATGGTCGGAAACGGCCTCGTTCGCCGCTTGGTGGTGTTGATCACAAGACCCACGCTCTTGGCCACCACGGTCTCCTGATTTAAGCAGCATAGATTTATTTCCATGGGATGCACTGAAAAGTGCTTTGTACGCAACGCCTGTGTATTCTGATATGGATCTGGTTGCAAGACTCGACTGTACTGCTGCAGATATCCAACAAAATCCATGTGTATTTGAGCGAGTCCGTC
This sequence comes from Maratus speciosus, assembly GCA_963932465.1. NCBI lineage: Eukaryota > Metazoa > Arthropoda > Arachnida > Araneae > Salticidae > Maratus > Maratus speciosus. The sequence continues at coordinate 34,772,711 of OZ010792.1, forward strand.
AATCCATGGTTCGACGGTGTAATGCATGTATTGCTAGCAATGGTGGAAACTTTGAACATGTTTTGTAACATTTTCACATATCATCTACCACAGTAAATGTAATATCGTTGACCAATAAATTATTTCAGGTGATCTCAATCTTGTGTCTCTTCCTCCCTTGTACCTGTCATACTACCTCCCCATGACGTTTCCGACCATGCGTTGCTATGCAATTCTGAATCCTTGTGATGTCCCCTACCTCCCCTTAAAGTTTGTCCCATTACTTCTGGGACACCCTGTACATATATATATGTTTGTCTGGGTAGGGGGACTCTAGATTATGTTGAATCTTTCAATATAAAGGAGTACTTAAGTATGATTGTATTCACAATGTGCCTCCGTACAAAATTCAAATATCTGTGAAAATTTGAAGGCACATTATCAAAAATGTTTTTTGTGTGCGTGTGTGGGGCGGGGGGCACCGTTTGGGACCCATAAGTTGAAATTTCCGAAGCTAGATTATTTAAGCATAATCCCTTTTCAGGTTCTACCTGCTGTCAAAATTTCTAGTGTTTGATTATTTGAAGGCTTAAACAAAAATGTTATTTTTTTTTTTAGTTGTTGGAGGGGATTAGACCGTCTTCTCATGATAAATTTTGAAAATTGTTTAATGTACCCTTATAAAATAAATATGTGATAGAATTGAGATTATTAAAATACGACCAAAACTCAATAAATTGTTTTAGGTGTGCTAATATTTTTATACTTCGCCAAATCTAACTTCGATGGCGTGGCGACGATCACATGACAAGCTACCTCCGGTTTGTCAATTTAAGTGCATCCAATATTCCCGCGACCAGCCTGATCAGCATTCAGGGAATTAAAACGGCCTATAGAGGCGCTGCTCGCAGCCTTCGGTACAGGAAAATTGTCCCTTTACCTAATGCTAAAGTGCCATTGAAATAATTCTTTATTGTAAATGCATTTGAAAGTTTTAGATATTCAAATTCGGATAATTTTTACTTTGTCATATAAGACAGAACACAAATGTCACAAGAAATCTGAAATTGTGCAAAAGAATAATCATTCTGAATGAATTTAAAATACATGTAACGCAATACGCTTGCACAGCACTATCCTGAAGCGAGAAGTTACATCTTTTATCCACCAAACGGCGTATTCGAGCGCTTGAATCGCCTCTTAGACACAGACTTCGCGCAAGCTACCCCCCCAAAAATATGTGTGCGATTTGATCACGTGATTGTGCGTTTTGTGCTTAGGTTTCATTGAGCGCGTTCAGAGACCGAAACACGGGTAACTCGGAAAATTGGGGAATGACGTCATACTGGTTTCTCGCGAGGCTAACGAAAAAGACAGGCTACCGCGGTGGGTCCGATTGTTCTTTTTTTAGAGACCGCTGGAGTCACGTGATGCTCGAATGCACCAATGAAGTTGTGCGAAAAGAGCATCACGTGATTCCAGCGGTCTGTAAAAAAAGAAGAGTCGGACCAACCGCGGTAGCCTGTCTTTCTCGTTAGCCTCGGGTTTCTCGGTGTAAGGTTGGGTAAAAACGGCTCTGAACACTTTCGGGTAAAGTTGCGTGATTTTTTTATTTACATTTACAAACATGGCGGCAGCTACACTTTCGACAGTGCAAATAGATTCAATTATCACTTTTTTTAGATGGGAAACTGTTCCAAAAGTTGATTTTTATGGGGAATACTATCGCAACAAATATGTATCATACGTTGTAAAAAATATCGTGAAAAATTACCTCTGTTTTTAAAGGCTATCTATTTTCTGACCAATGAGAGCGCTTTATAGGCGTTTATGTAGCTTTCTCATTGGTCAGAAAATTGATAGCCTTTAAAAACAGAGGTAATCTTTCACGATATTTTTAACAGTGCAGGTTTTGCTAACCATTTTAGGCTTCCAAGCGTGAACTGATTTGTCATATGCAAAATTTACATTTATCTTCTAACTTATCTAAAAGTTAAACTTAGACCAGATATGTTTTTATTATTATTTTTGTAATATGAAAAAACAGTAACAATGTGCGATAAAACTGATCAAAACAGTGCTATTCCGATTAACAGTCACAGCGATGACAGCGATGACCACCTCGGGAACTCAGCTTTCGCTTTAGAGTGTTAGTGCAATCCCGAGGGGTAGACCACATCCACTCCTCCCGACTCTCAACCAGAGTCTGAGAGGGAGCGTCGGGTCCCTGATAAAACTGCTGAGATTTATTTCGGTTACTGTGAGATTTACAATTACAATCACAATTGGTTACCCAATTTTTCTGGGCGAACCGAAGATTTCACATCGAGATATATGACTGTATGTAGTGATTACATGAGGATCATTTCACCTAATGTGATTGCATAATTGTTTACAATTTTCTTGGATATATATTCGTCACAGTACATTTAACACACAATATTTAACATGACAATTAGAAACACATTACAACACAATATCAAACACCTACTATTTACATGACTGTGTGTAGTGATTACATGAGGATCATTTGAATGTGATTGCATAATTATTTACATTTTTCATGGATTTACAGGGATTTCACAGTACATTAAACATACAATATTGAACATCACAATTAGAAACACATTACAACATACCTACTATTTACAATTTGCGCATACAAGAGTTTGGAGAGATGCACAAGATAAAAATTCAAAAGTGATAGAAGTTTCTGGCACCCGCTAATAACCCGTTTCTCCCTCCATGCTACACCCTAGTGATGGAGTCGGACTAGAATGGCTCTGGATTTGAAAAGATGTACTCGTTTGTTTCTATAAACCTCATGCATTGTATGATCTTGTCGAGTAGTTGTGGTTTCTCTTTTACATCCCGCCACCAACTTGCTAAATTCATACGTGTGTGTTTTTTGAGATGATAATGCGATGTTAATGTACAGTATAATACATAGTGTAACGATGTTGACGGCAAGCCACAAATGCATAGTGGGGAGTCTCTTTTGTTAATTTTGTATAAGTGTTCCTGAAAGGGGCCGTGATTTGTTCAAAATATGTGTAAGTATCTGTTGTTTACGAAATACTTGTGGTCAACCAATGGCAAGAATTCCTTCGTATATCGGCCTGTGCCTGAATCCGTCCAGCGTTTTTGCCAATTTTTTAACAGGTTCTGATTTGTCTGTGATTTTAGTGAAGAAGCTGGATATGGTAAAAATGTATGTATTAGTGTTTCATCCGTTACTGCCGATTTTGCCAGTTGGTCAGCTGTCTCATTGCCCTCAACACCTGAATGTCCTTTTGTCCAATTGAAGTATATGTCTTTTACTGTTGTTTGTAATTGTTGAAGAATTTTTAGTATTAAATAGTTTGTATTGTCAAAATTGTTTAATGCTTTTAAACTTGATAGGCTATCCGTTATGATTAAGTATTGAGAATGTTTGTCCGACTCTATCCACTCTAATGCTGAAGAGATCGCGAAGAGTTCTGACTGGAAGACGGAGTTATTCTGGGACAGTTTCGCTCTCCAAGTATAGATTTGCTCGTTTTTTTCGTACACACAAAATGCCGAGGCTGTGCCTTCGGACATTTTGGAACCGTCCGTGTATATTGTAATTTTGCCTACATAGTCGTTTATTTCACAAATTTGTATTTCACTTGTTAGTGGTGATGTTTTGTATTTTGAGCATTTTGGATAGTATAGTGGAACAAAAGCCTTTTCTGTTGACTTACCGAGACGAATCGTCCCCGATTACTCCGCCTCCGCCTCCAACTGCAAATCCAGTGGGGGGAGACCTGTGAGGACCTGCAGGGCGTTTGTTGACGTATTGCGATATGCTCTCGTTATCAGCAAGAAAGCTTTCCTTTGTGCCGAGAGCAAATGTCGACGACCGTGATATTGCGCCATACGCGGAAACCAGACAGCACACGCGTAGGCCAGTTTCCTTTGTAAGATCGCCGAGTACCAAATCTTAAAAAATTCCGGAGGGAGTCGACCTGAGATGGATGAAAATTTATAAAGATTTTGAGTTATTTTTCCGATTTCTACTCTCTTTTGTGCCACATGTGGGAGAAATGATAATTGTTTATCTAATATTACCCCCAGGTATTTTAGCGTTGTTTCTGATTTTATTGATTTACCTTGAAGTTTAAATGTGGGGCCCCGCTTAAGGTGTTTGGGTTTGCCAAAAGTTAATGATGAGGATTTTTCATGTGAAATTTCTATTTTGTTGGTTTCTGCCCAATTCTGAATAAATTTTAAAGCTTTCTGACCTTTTTGTTCAAGTTGCTGTCTCGACTGTGCCCAGATCAGTAATATCACGTCATCCGCGTATGCCACCAGTTCACAGTCCTGTACATCAAAGGTCCCCAACAGAGTCTCCAACAGAACGAACCAAAGAAAAGGACCCAGACACGATCCCTGCGGGCAACCCTTACTAAAGTAGTACAACAAAAATGGTGCCATCCAGTCCACCTGAGCTCGCCTACCCGAAAGGAAGGAAACGACAAGATTAATGAGTTGTTTAGAAATACCTAGTCTTTGCAATGCTAGGATCACCTGGTCCCAAGGGAGGTTGTCAAATGCTCCTCTGAAATCCAGTGACACCAGTGATGTGTATTGTTTATTTTGTTTGTGTTGTTCTACTAATGAAATCACTTGCTCCAAAGCCGTTTCCGTAGATTTATTTTGCGTGTAGCCGTGTTGCTTACCCGATAGGAAATTCGTTTTGTCTAATGCGTGATGTATTCGTCTTAGAATTAATTTCTTTAAGATTTTTCCGAATATTGGTAATAGAGTGATGGGGCGATATGAAGAGCTCTCATTCAAGGGTTTTCCCTCCTTTCTAAAATACACGAGCTCTCCCAATTTCCAGTCATCAGGAAAATAGTTTAACTTTAAAAGACTGTTGTACATATCCAACAGAATATTAGGAATTTTTGAAAAGATGCACCTGACCATCCTGAGATCAATTTGATCAGGTCCTGGCGTCTTGTTAATATTGAATGAGAAAACAACATTTCGCAACTCTCTTTTCGTGAATTTTGCCTGGTCGTGCGAGTTTAGTCGCTGTGGTAGTTGCTTTGGAGTTTAATCGCCAAAAATGTCTCTCGTTAGTTTTAAAAGGGTTGATGACCTGGAAGTGGGTGACAAAGAATCAAATTGGTAACTGATATGTGAGTCCTGGAATCGCTGGAAGGCCAACTTTTTCGTTAAACCAAAAGAATCCGTCTCCCTGCGACACAGGTTTGTCCAAGCTTTTTCCTTCTCCGATAAAATCTGTTTTTGATAAATTGCCCTTTCCCTTTTGTATTGCTGGTTTATATTTGACTCGTAGTTTGAATTTTTTGCTCTTTTTAAAAGAGCTGCTACTTTATTTCTTTGGGCCCTCAATTGTGGAGACCACCAGGAAATTTTAAATTTCTTGAAGGGGGGCTTTCTTTTTAAAGGATTTATTGGCTTGTAATAATATTTCTTGTTTAAAAGTTTCGTATTCTTCGTTAAACTGGTCTATAGTTTCTATGTCATTAAAGTTAATCTGTGAGCATTTTCGAGTTAGTTGTTCGGAAAATTGTGTCAAAGGGATTCCCTTTGTTTTGAATCTTCTTCTTGGTAGTTTGGGTATTGTGAAATTTAGCTCTGTTTCTATTGGGTAGTGGTCTCCAAAAAGGGAAGGAATTACTTCCCAGTGTTTTATGTGTGAAAACATAGCCTGCGTGCAGATGGACAGATCTGGCCTCTCCAGGTTCTTCCCTGACTCATACGTTGGTGGACTGGATGAAGAGTTTAGAATAACTTGTTGATACGCTATGACTCTATCGATAAGAACTTTTCCCCTGGTGTCTTCACTCCTATAGCCCCAAAGCTGACTGTGAGAGTTGAAATCACCGAGAACCAACTGCAATGGGCTCTGATTTTTAGAACCCAGCCAGTTCTCAATATCCTCATCAAAGTCAGCACTCGGGGGGCTATACAGGCTGCCAATGCTTAAGGTTAAAGGCTTAAGGTCTAAATTTATAAAAACTGAGTTATAGTGTTTAGAAGAGAGACTATGTTTTAAGTTTTGGTCTAAGATTAAAATATGGGCTTTTTTAGAGCTTGAACTATAGCATGGTGTTGTTCGAGGAAGTGATAGAGGTCTATTTTCATAAAGGTATGCATCTTGAAGACAAACCAGGGAATAGTCCGAGTCTGAGAGGAATTTCATAAAAGCAGCGGTTTGTGATCTGTTATTCTGTAAATTTTGTTGAATTAATTTGAATTTTTACCTCTATAAGTGTTATGTCTTATTTGTATTTGGCATCAATATTTCATTATCTTTTGGATTCTGGTTTTGGCAACTGTCTATTCGGTTCCATGAATTAAATAAAGTATGTTGTGTTTTGTAATGATGCCCTTTCATTTCATATATTAAATACATAATAAATTGGCGACGAGATAAACCATGACAGAAATAAACGAATTAATCCGAACTCTAAATGATTTTCTACTCAAAGTAAATGCAACATCGCCACCGCCGGCGGAGAGAAATGAAAATCACTCAAATATCAAAGGTATTCTTCAAAATCAAAATCTTCATTTTGAATGTTACGATGAAACCTGTGAGACTTTTGATGAGTACGTTCAACGGCTAGAAAATTACTATCAACTAAAAGGACTTACAGATCCTTCTCCAGAAACTACGGAAGCAAAAAAGATGATTCTTATTAACTGCTTGGGTTCAAAATATTACCATCTATTGTCTAATATCACCGCACCTGATTTACCCGCTTCAAAAACCTATGATGAAATCCTGCAGTTATTGAAAGACCATATTTGTAAAAGAATAAATATTTTGACTGAACAGCATAAGTTCTTTTGTAGAAAACAACATCCAGGTGAGTCAATAAATTCTTATGTTACTGCTTTAAAAGAACTCTCTAAAAACGCGGAATTTAAATCTAATTGTGAAAATATTGACTGTTCTAAAGGTATTATTAATCTGCTACTAAGGGCTCAATTTATTCGTGGTTTAAATGATTCGGACATTCGCGAAAAAATTTTACAGCAATCAAATATTTCATTTGAACAAACTCTAGAAATTGCTTTAGCAATCGAAGCTTCAAAGATCGAAAATAAAGAAATATATAAGAGTTCCTCTACAACTAATGTATATAAAGTTACAAATGATTATTCTAAAGAAAATAACAAAAGGTTTAGAGAGAGATCAAGTTCTAAAGATCATCGAAGAAATGATCGTTCAGCTAGTCGAAATAAAGGTAACTTAAACTTGAAAGAGTTAGGCTTAGACAACATTTGCTTGCGCTGCGGAAACAGACATTTAACTTCAAACTGTCGAATCAAAAATAAGTTGAAGTGTAAATTTTGTTCAAAAAACGGCCATATTGAGAAGGTCTGTATATCAAAACTTATTAAGCGAAAATCTAACACTAAAAATTCAGTTCAATATTTAGATAACATCGAGCACGGTTCATTTCAAATAAGTCAAAAACTGGACATTCGTTTAAATACGCTAGAAAATGATGATAGAATTTTTGTAAATGTTCAATTAAACGGGAAATCTGCTCGTTTTGAATGTGATTCAGGAAGCCGTGTTAGTATTATGAATATTAATGATTTTAAACAACTTAAAATAAATGCCCCTATCCTGAAAACAAATATACTTTTTAGAAGTTATACGGGTGATATTTTCAAACCAGTTGGTGTTGTCAAAATAAACGCAAATTATAAAGGTTATTCATGTATAGAAGAATTATACCTAGTTAACTTAAGAAAAGATGCTATCCTAGGAAGAAACTGGATTCGAAGCCTGAAAATCAATTTAAACGATTCTGATAGAGTCAATGTAAATCAAATTCCAGTCAATAACATCAAACATTCAATTGATAATATTCTAAAGCATTATTCGGATGTCTTTGAACCGAGAGTTGGCAAGGTTCCAGATTATATATGCTCTTTAAAATTGCGCGATGATGCTAAGCCAGTATATTTAAACCCACGACCTGTACCATATGCGCTAAAAGAAAAGGTAGATCTTGAATTAGATAAACTTTTAGCTGATGGAATACTTGAAAAAGTTGATCATTCTGAATGGGGAACACCACTTGTAGTTATTCCTAAGTCTGATGGTTCAGTACGTTTTTGCACATTAGATATTTATAAAGCGTACCTACATTTAGAAGTGGATGAAGAGAGCGCGAAAGTTCAAGCAATATCTACACATCGTGGAACATATTTAGCCAAGCGCTTATTTTTCGGAATTAAAACAGCACCTAATGAATTCCATGCATTCATAGATCAATTTGTACAAGATTTAGATGGGGTAAGCGCATATTTCGATGATTTAATTGTTCAAGGTAAAACATTTGAGGAATGTATAGATCGTTTAACTAAGGTTTTAGAAAAGGTTAGAAAATATAATCTTCATCTCAATGTTAATAAATGCAAATTCTTCGAGAAAAAGGTGCAATATTTGGGTCATATTATCAGTTCTGAAGGACTTAGTAAATCTCCTGAAAAAGTAAAGGCCATTCAAAATGCTGCTAGACCGAAAAATGTAGATGAATTAAAGAAATTTTTAGGTCTTGTTATGTATTATTCAAAATTCATTAGCAATTCCTCAACCATTCTTAGCCTATTAAACGAACTTTTACGAAAAGATGCTCCATTTAGATGGACTGCTAGGTGTGAAGCTGCTTGGCTAAATGTGAAATTGCTAGTGATAAAGTTTTAATTCCATACACGTCCAAATTACCTGTTATTTTAGCAACTGATGCCAGTCCATTTGGGTTATCTGGTATACTCTCTCACAGAATGCCTGATGGAAGTGAAAGGCCAATAGCATTTGCATCAAGATCCCTCACAGCTGCAGAAAGGAATTACAGCCAGTTAGACAGAGAAGCTACAGCTGTTTATTGGGCTTGTAGAAAATTCTATGACTACATATTTGGTAGAAAATTTACATTGGTAGTAGATAACAAACCAATGATGACCCTCTTACACCCAGAAAAGAAGCTCCCCATATTATCTGCTACAAGGATGCTTCGTTATGCACATTTTTTATCAAATTTTGATTATGAAATCGAATATCGCAAGTCAACTGAACATGTCAATGTAGATTATTTATCTCGAAATCCCCTACCTATTAGTGATCAAGAAATACGAATTATTGATGATGAATATCTTTTTCAAGAAAATGTAATACGCCATATCTCTACCGAGACTGTGACCGCTTCTACTATAAGACGAGAAACAGCTCTTGATGAAGGACTTTCAAGTATTAAAGAAAATGTTTTGAATGGAAATGTTCGTGATCCAGAGTTAACCTTACAAGAAGGTATTTTATTTAGAGGCCAGCGAGTGATCATTCCCAAGAAACTTCAACCCGCCGTTCTCCAGGAACTTCATTCTACGCACGTAGGAATAGTAAAAATGAAAGCGCTTGCTAGAAATTATTGCTATTGGAGAAATATTGATGCAGATATCGAAAATTTGGTCAAGAGTTGCAAAGAATGCTGTGACGTTAAGAAAAATCCACAAAAGGCTCCTATACATAACTGGGATGCGCCTACAAAAAATTGGCAGCGAGTTCATATGGATTATGCCGGACCACTAATGGGACACTTTTTTCTATTGATGATCGATGCTAAATCAAAGTGGCCTGAGATTTATTCAATGAAGAAACCTCCAGATACTACATCAACTATTCATTATCTTAGAGAAATATTTAGTCGACATGGATTGCCTGAAATTTTGGTAAGTGATAATGCATCTATTTTTAAATCAAAAGAATTTATAGATTTTTGCCTCAGGAATGGTATTCGACAAAGATTTATAGCTCCTGGTCATCCAGCAACTAACGGTCAAGCAGAGAGATATTGCCAGACTTTAAAAACAAAATTGAAATGCATGCGATTCCAGTCGGGTACTCTTCAAGAAAAGTTATGCGAATTATTATTTCGCTACAGAGCTACTCCACTTTCCTGCAGAAAAACACCTTCTGAATTAATGTTGGGGAGAAATCTTAGAACGAAACTAGATCTTCTTAAACCTGAAACGAAAGGATATTTTAAAAATAAAGCTCCTCAGCCATACTTCGACAAGTCTTTTCGAGTAGGTTCTCGAGTGCAATGTAGAAACTACACCAACTCAGTTTTATGGAAATATGGAACTGTAGTTGAACGCCTGGGGCAAGTTCACTACCTGATTGAATTGGACGACGGTTATGTCATCAAACGGCATTTTAATCAACTTCGTGCATGCGAAGTTCCAGTTCAGAATCCACTTATCCTGACACCATCTCCTGTTCCTCGGAAACGACCATCCGTAACTTTCAGCAATGATGTGCAGCAAAGAGAAATTCCCGTAAGACCCGAAACATGTGCATCAAATGATAACGAGGAAATTCAACTTAATCCAGATGCAGAACAAGTTAATTCCAGAATAAGTAATCCAGATGTCAAACCTAATGCTAGCTCAAAGACGACTCTTAAACTTCAACCACACACAGATTCTACTTCACCACAACTACCAAATACAGGGTTGCGACGTTCGACCCGTGTACGAAAACCTGTACAGAGACTGAATCTTTGATGAGTATCAACAGATAACAGATTGTCTCATTGCCAGCATGTAAATTTTTGTAGTACTCAATGTTATATTATTTTTCAAAATTATGTACTTTCCAGGTATGCCTCTTCCATTAGTGGGGGAGAATTGTTATGTCTTATTTGTATTTGGCATCAATATTTCATTATCTTTTGGATTCCGGTTTTGGCAATGTCTATTGGGTTCCATGAATTAAATAAAGTATGTTGTGTTTTGTAATGATGCCCTTTCATTTCATATATTAAATACATAATAATAAGACAATGACGCTAGCGCTGCTTGTTTCTTTCGCTGATACACGCTGCAGGATCGATCGTAAGATGGATGTTTTTCATATAGTCCAGCTTTCCTATGGTCCCCCTTGTAGTAGTCGAGCACTTTTTTGCAGTTAACACACTCTTCTTTTTCTGAGGCACAATCCCTGATGTTGTGGCGTTTGCCACATTTAGCGCAGGCCTCTGCATTCTGGCCCACTCTTGCTGTATGCCCTATTTCCTGACAGTGATAACACCTTTGAATGAAGACATACCGTCTTACCGTGCACCGGTTAAATCCTATGGACAATTTTCCTGCCATTAGTTGCAGTGCATCTCTCTCCAGTAGCTGCAACACCAAGTGCGAGGTTTCCTCGCCCTCTCTTCCTTTCAATACTCTTATCAGCTTATACTGCACCTTCCTCCTCAGAGCTCTTTCCAAAGCCGGATAGAGTACTTGTTTTTCATATAGCTCTTGTTGCTCTTCTAAGTTGTTCAGTGAACTGTCTGCTTCTCTTTCGACGTTTTCTGTGTGACTACTGGGGCTTCTGGTGCTCCAAAGACTATCTATCGGGCTGTTTTCGGGTTTGGTTCTTTAATATCCAGTTTTTCCGCCATATCTTCTGTAGTGCAGATTTTATCTTTCACCTGTTCTAGGTCAAATTTGTTTTTACATGTTATTATTATTTTATTTTGTTTAGTTGTTTGGCAGTCTACTGGTGGTAATTCAGCCATATTCATAGAATTGAGAACTTTCTTTATTATTGGCATTTTTGTTTCCTTGTCTTTTGGTGTTAATATTAGTGTCGGTCTTTCTTGTGGGAGCGGTGGAAAATTTGTCATTTCTGCATATGTTGGTCGGTCATTTTCTATTGCTGTTTCTCCCTCTCTATGATTAATTGAGACCTTTCGGTTTTCTGCCTGAAGAGGGGTAACATGTTCGACGAGTCTTTTTTCCATTTGTTCATGGTTCTGTTGTATAATTTTGTTCATATCATTGATCAATTGATCTTCTCTTTCGATTTTATCTTGTTTTGTCTGTTTGATTAACTCTTCTTGGAATTTAATTCTTTCGCTGAGTTTCGTTATTAAGTGATCTTTTTCTTCTGTCTATTGTTTGAGCTGCTTAAAGTTTTTGATTACTGATGACATGGTATTCTTTATCTTTACTTCTTTGTTTGACGCTAACTGCGTTTGTAGTTGGTGCATGAGTTCTAGTACCTGGTCTGCAATTTTCGACAACGTGTCTCGTTCTTGGTGTTCTTCCTTCTCAGCCTTGTCGTGTTGTCTTACGCTTTCTTTCTCTATTTCCACCGCTTTCTCTTCCAAAAACTTTCGGTATTTTTGTGCATTTTCATTACTTCCTTTGTCGCGTTTCTTTTGATGTCTAACCATCTGATCTATTAAAACCAGTATCGTCATTCGTGATGCTGTTTCGGCGTCAAATGGCAGCAGTTCATCTCCCGGCTGGTAATTTTTGTTTGCTCGCTGTGGTAGCTGTGTTTCTTTGTCGTTAGACTTCACCCCGTCTTCATCTGACTCTGTTATGACAGAGGAATCATTCCTTTGCGACTGCAACTCTTTTTCATTTCGCGGATCGCCCTGTTTCATTGTGAATATATATTTTTATAATATCAGTAGATTAAAATACTTCTGATTTTCTCTATCAGCTTATGTCTTCTATTGTGACTTTTTCGGTCCTGATTATACTGTTTACACAGCGTTTTCACTTAGTATAATTAATTCACTTTTTCAATTATGGCCCAGGCATCACCAGGACCCAACCATGCTTTTTGAAGGAAAGGGGAAATAGAAGATTTTAAAGTAAAAATCAGTGACCTAGATCACCGTAAATGGCTAAGCTAAAAAATTAATGATCGGACAGCGGGGGGGGTTTTTAGTAATCTTAAGGGGAAAAAAAATATATAAAGAGGCTTTGGAAGATAAGTTACATAAACTAGGGGACATAATTTTGAAGAAAACTGGCCAAAAAGAAAAAAATAAAAATAAATAAATAAGTAAAAATAAATAAATAAATAAATAAAACGAGGTTTTTCGCTGAAGTAAAACCAGACAGGGAATATTAACAACTAAATGAACTTTTTAAGGCTTGCCTGTGATTGAAAGAAGTTCATACTGAACTTGGTATGATAAAAAAGTAATGGTGGGGGAAGTTGGGGGAGTAAATAACGTCAGGGATCATGAGTGTTCAACGAGAATTTTAATTTGATATGTCACCTGCCATGTTTCAGAGCTTATTTAAAAGAAGTTGAAAAGTTAACCCTTTTAGAGTCCCCTTACAATACCAAAATGGCATCTAGCATATGCAATTGTGAATTTAATCTATGAAGTTTAAAATACTGGCTTCCTGTACGACTCTCTATAAGATTTTGAGAAATGACTGAAAAGGTTACCCGTGGTAAACCTGGGGAACCCAGGGTGCGGTCCGTGAACGCGCTCATTGGTTATGCTTTGTTTGGTAGGTTGATTGATACAATTTAACAATTCAATTGGAGATCGAAATATTTTAACTTTTTAACAATTTTCTTTTTATTTGTTTAAAAATGATTTATCAGTTGCTTTATATTTTTCGTGATAGATAGAATAGATAGATAGATAGAATAATAAACCAAAATTGTGATATCAACATATGGACAGTATTCTTGTGACGTCACAGTGGGAATCACGTGGTGTAAAAATAGCGGCTAGCGCGTTTGTTTACCTTATTGCGTCATTTGATGCAGCAGAATTAAAATCCACATATACGTATTAACTAAAATTTAAAATTTTTATTTTATAAGTAAAATGAAAAATATGCAAGCCATTACTTTAAGCCTCACCAGTGGCTGAGAGATTCTGCTCTCGAAGCTGGTAGACGGGAGGTGCTGGGTTCAAACCCAATCGCGCCCGTCGGCCTAACCGTTTCGGAGTTTTCGTGGTTTTCTTCGAAACCGTGGATTCCCATGCGTAAATACGGGTTAGGTTCCCTTAGAAAGACCCCCACGAAGGGCACTCCCCCCTAGGGCCTATATCCCACGTGTTGATAATTGGCCGTCATAAATACAAACCAAACCAAACCAAACCATTACTTTAAAATAGAGAAACGAATTCATGTATAACCCATACCTGCCCCTGAAAAGATCTAAAACTCCGTATAAAATAAAATATAAGAGTAAATTTTTTAAAGACAATGCTTTTCAATAGCGCGGTTATCAATGTTATTCCCAGGCAGACGAATTTTTGTAACCTCGAACCCAAGGGGAGAATAGGTCCCATTACAAGATTTTGAAATTTGCACTGTTAGACAATTTTTCAAAGAAGGTTTTAGTATATCTATTTCTTATTTTATGATTACCGGGACTTATGGTCAGAGTCACAGCCTACATACTTTGGGTCCATGAAGCACTGCGCAGATATATGGAAAAACCCCTGGCAATTCCAACACTGCGCAGCTTTTTTGGGTCCCCTATAATATTCTCAATTTCAATTCTGATTTTAAATAGCGAGTTTACGTTAAAGATTTTTTTCGAAACACTATTTTTGGGCAAGTGCAAAAGATATAAAGGGAAGACTCTAGAGTCTTTCCGACTAATCATCTGTACTGATTTTACTGTATCAAAACCCGTTTTTTATTAGTTCGCTTGCAATGCTTTCAGCTTTGATTATTTTGGGTAGGCCCCTAATAACAACTTTTAATGGAGGTTTCAAATCTAGAACGACGTAGAATTGAAACTTTAGTTCTTTTAAGTTAATTTATGAATTTATCTTTAGTTGCAAAATTTTTTATTAGGATTTTCACCCATCTCCCGGAGATTTGCACTGAAAAATCCGGATCGAATTCATTTTCAAGTTTAGTCGTAAATTCAATTATATCATTGATGTCCCTAACCATAATGGGTTTGGGGAGTTTTACATTACTATTCTGGGTTTTATTTTCGCTCTGTTGAGCAGTTTTAGCGATAGAAACATTTTCTATCTGCTAATTTCCTCTTTTTCCAAAGGCGTACCATCGTTACTAACATTTACAATTACATCTTAGGCCTCACTAGTGGCGTCATCTTTTGAGCTTACAACTGACATAACATTGTCGTCAGAATTGTCGGATTACATGCCAATCTCAAAATTTATCTCTTCATTTGCATTTTTAGACCTTTTCGCGATGGGGACAACAAGTCCAGTCGAAATAGAATTTAAATGCTTGTTTTTCTTTCTCTTTTTTTTAGAATTTTTACTATCCAGCTTGACTTTAAGAGCATGATTCTCCAATTCAGGATTAATTTCTCTATCAGAGCGCATACAGCCATATTCATTGAAACTTCTAAGCTTAACATCGGTCAAATCGTGGACCGTCTTATTCCTACCCTTCATATAAATTTCCTCCAATTTCCTCCTCTTCAAATAGTATTTCCAAGAATCCTCCGGAATTTGGTCAGGATGTTCCCTAAACCTAAAACTCGCGCTAGGGGGGGACATTGCCAGAACTACAAGATATATTACCTGAATCGTCCATCATCTTTGCCGTGTAGCAGTCAGTAGGCTCAGTGCTCTTCACCTGCCGGAATGTGCTACTGGCATACGTGGCTTTGAAAAAAGCCTTTTGCACTACCGGGTACGGTGTTCAACACTAGCGGAGAGAGACATGGACAGGGGGTGACACGCCCGCTGTTGCAAATATAGTAACTGCAGAGGCTCAGTGGGCGAGTCCGATGCATGAGTTTTGATGTCAGGACAGATCTATCCACCGCTCCCTGAATGTTAGGCCTGATCGCTGACACAAAATGGCGGCTGTTGTAGGCGGATTTTTTAAGCGTTTTTTTGTAAAGTCCCTTGAATTTGGACACCAGTATTTTCCAAAAGTTTTCTTTATCTTATTTAATCTCAGAAAAAAAGCCGAAAAAACTTAAAAAAAATTATTGGTATTAAAATTCAAGGGATCGTACAAACGCTGAAAAAAAAATCAGCCTACGACAGCTGCCATTTATGTGTCAGTGCTCAGGCCTAGTATTTAGGAGGCGGTGATTGGTCGATTATATCTAACCATTTCTTCAACTTTTGTAATTGTTAGCTCACAGGCTATCAAAGCCTGAGAGCTAATGTGCCCGCCTGTTCTGTATGTATGTATGTATGTATGTATGTACGTACAGTCGTGGAAAAAAAAAGTAAACACCCTTTACTAACTCCTCAACAAATTATCGTAGAAGAAAGTTACTGGTACCGAACGATTGGAAATAAAGTCTTCTTTTAAATGATATAGATAAAATTTGCTTATGGGGCCATCTACATATTAACACGAACCGTAACTTTGTTTTTTTCAATAGCAGTACACAATTCTGACAGCATAAATGAACTCTACACCCTTGAATTAGCCTAAAAACAAATTTTTATGCAATTCGTGCCATAAGTTTCTGAGAAATTAATTATTTTAAAACGAGCGTATTTTTAAGGGCTGTATCCAAATTGAAGTTCGTAACCCGATTGTTAACTGAGAGAGCCCTCATCTTAATTAAGGCACCTTAAGAAGTCAATGAAGGGTCATTCCATGTCAGTTCAGGCAGGCATGTAACCCACCATCACAGATTTTGATGAAACTGCGTGTGTTTGTTCCTTTTATTAAGATATGATTCCCAGTATTTTTTTTTACTCCTTGGTCAAATAGTTTCTGAGAAAAAAATTGTCAAAATTTTGAAAACTGCCATCAGTTGGCATCATTGACTGCTCGATTTTCAAATGTAGCATGACATAAATATGATCATATTTCAATATCTATTCCACAAATCATCTTCAAATAATTTATGCATAATATATAGGGTACGTATTTTATGAAAAAAAATACTGTTACGCTTATATAACATTTTAAGTGTGTCTAAAAAAATGTTTAATCTTTGAAGTCGTGATTTTTTTTATGAAAAATAATGCATTACCTAAAATAGCATTATTAACAAAAGGCGGTATTTTTATTAAATTTATTTTTTGTGGGGGATATACTTAAAGGTGTCCTTTACCTGATTCTGAAATAAAAGTAGTGGGATTTTGGGTGTTTTTAGTAGTATTTCATATTTAAAAATATTTTGAGGCGTATTTGAAATCAAATCAAGCAGAGTCATTCCATGTCAGTTTGCCTAAGATATTTAATTCACTGTCACAAATTTCAATGAAACTGGGTATGTTTATAGCTCATTTTAAGACAGGATCAAGGAAATTAAAGGTGATTACAAGTAAAATATTTTTTAAGATAAAAAAAATATCTAAATTTTGAAATTTTTTTAAAAATGTTTTTAATGGCAGATCTATATTCAAAGACTGCATAAAAAAAAGTCATTTCAATATAAAATCACTAAATAAGTTTCAAACAATGTATATGTGACAAATAATGTAGGCAGATTATTATTTATTGTTGTTTGTCATGTTTAAATGCGAAGAGTGTGTTTAATCTTGTGAATTCTTAAAATCAAGAATTTTGTGAAAAATAATGTGTTAATCAAAAATTTATTATTAACCGAAGGCAGGCTGTTATTACTTTTTTAATTGTACGTAAAAATATCTTTTCAATAGTTATAAAATAAAAATAGTGAAAATATGAGCAATTTTAACAAAATTTTCGTAAAATGTGAATGTTTAATGATAAATATTGAAGCTTTTCATGCTAAGATGTACTAAAATGACTACGATATCGTGTATTTCTACTCTTGCTTAAATATAATACATACAATAATAAAATAACAAATATTATTTACAGCAATAAAAATTAAATTAAATAGTACCAGTTCCTTTACCAACACTACATTGCTCAACAGTCGACTTAAAATCAACAGCCCGCACTCTTATTGAAAAATACTTTCAACTGTTCAAATAATAAATAAACTGCATTTAAAAATTTTAATATCAACTTATTATCTTAAGACGATAATAATAACTAAACAACATGATGAATTTATAAATCAGCTTTTAATTGAAAAGTCATGAAATGGTCCCTTTAAATATTGTTGTTCATCGAGTCAACCAAAACAAATTATATAAAAAAAATAGTGAGCCTAATATGCTGACTGCAATGACACTTCTAACAAAACTAATTAATTCATTACCATCTGAAATCAAACCCGAAAGATCAAAAAGAAAAAAAAAATCATCTGTAGTGTGAATGTGACATACTCAGTGGTTGTTGAGGTATGTCTTTGTGACATTTTCACCTGTACTTCAATAAAATATAAACATGTAAGCTTTTTTCATTCATCCAAATTAAGTAAAACAATTATAAAATTTTGTTGCCATTACACCAGATGTTAAATTTTTCGTTACATACTATTAGATAAGTTCTTTACTTTTGGACATTATTGACATAATATCATAAAATTTGCTATATGTATTTTCTGTAAGTGTATAAACAATATATATATGCTTTATTAAACATAAATGAATAATTTTTAAATAATTTGTTTGAGAACTCGGATATATATACACACATATATATGTTGAAAATCCAGCTTTCAGCAATATTGTGATGAAATAAATCAAATTACCGTAATTTCCGGTGTATAGCCCGCGGATCATACAATCGTGTTTCGACCCAGAAATTTTTAAAAATAAAATGTAACTTTCTAGATCACAGTAAATATTGGTCTTCAAATACTGAATAAAATTTCTGGGTCCAAACTGAATTGTTTGATCTGCGGGCTATACACCCGAAATTACGGTACATATCATTAGAAACTGAATAAAGTTACAAAAGTGCAACTCATTAAGTTTTAAATATTTTTTTAGATATAGTTATTTAAAGATAATATAATGGATTATGCATTTTTTGCATATATTTAAAGCACAATACGTCAAAATTTTCTTCAACAGAGTGAAATTTGTTTTTTTTTTTCAATATTAACAGCTCAATGCTAAATTTTCAATATTAACAGCCAAATATGAGTTTAAAGATTAGGACTGTCATTTTGAAAATTTCTATTGGGCGGCGAGGATCTACTGATTTTTCTCTTTTTTGGAAAGGGATAATTGCTCTTCGCCCTAGAAGTTTTACAAAAAACAATATTGTTTATTTTTTTCCTTAAGAAACGAACATAAAAGATAATTTGAAAAATAAAATAAATGTATAAATAAAAATATTTCCAGGGATGATACATTGGATAGGTTTTACATTTGAAAATATTGATAATTTTAAATATGATTTAAATACTACTAAAACCAACCACAATCCCACTATTTTTATTTCAGATTCAGTTATAATGTAGTATTATGTACAATTTAAAATTAAAAAAATTAGTCATAGAAACTCCGTCTCTGATTGATAAAGATTTTTTAATAATTTCATTATTTTTTGTAAAATATTTTTGATTTCAAAGATTATACAATTTTTTAGACACATTTAAATATTTTTTAACATTACAGCAATATTTTTTTCATAATCTACATACTTTATTTACCTTGCTTAAATTATTCGAAGAAGATTTCTTTATTAGTTATTGAAATATGATTTTATATATAAAATGAGGCCTTTGAAAATTGAACAATCATTAATGGCAACTCGTGGCATTTTCCCAAAATTTTGATAATTTTTTCTCATATGTTCACTATTTTTATTTTATAACCATTTAAAAGATATTTTTACGTACAATTAAAAAAAAGCAATAACACCCTGCCTTCGGTTAATAATAAATTTTTGATTAACACATTATTTTTGACAAAATTCTTGATTTTAAAAATTCATAAGATAAAAGACACTCTTAGTGTTTAAACATGATAAAAAACAAGAAATAATAATCAGCCTACATTATTTGTCACATATACATTATTTGAAACCTATTTAGTGATTTTATATTGAAATGACTTTTTTTTTTTTTTTTTTTTTTTCTGTAGTCTTTGAATATCGAACTGTCATTAAAAAAAATTAAAACAATTTTTCAAAATTTTGATATTTTTTATCTTAAAATATATTTTACTTAGGATCAAGAAAATTAAAGGTGATTACGTCTTAAAATAAGCTATAAACAAACCCAATTTCATTGAAATTTGTGACAGTGATTAAATGGCTTAGGGGAACTGACATGGAATGACTCTGCTTGATTTGATATGAAATGCACCTCAAAATATTTTTAAATAGGAAATACTACCAAAAACACCCAAAATCCCACTATTTTTATTTCAGAATCAGGTAAAGGACACCTTTAAGTATATCTCCCATAAAAAATAAATTTAATAAAAATACCGCCTTTTGTTGATAATGCTTTTTTTGTTAATGCATTATTTTTCATAAAAAATTCACGACTTCAAAGTTTAAATATTTTTTTAGACACACTTAAAATGTTATAAGCGTAACAATATATTTTTTTCATAAGCTGCGTACCCTAAATATTGTGCATAAATTATTTGAAGATGATTTGTAGAGTAGATATTGAAATATGATTATATATATGACATGCTACATTTGAAAAACGAGCTATCAAGAATGCCAACTGACGGCAGTTTTTCAAAATTTTGACAATTTTTTTCTCAGAAACTATTTCACCAAGGAGCAAAAAAAATTACTGGTGATCATATCTTAATAGTAAGAACAAACACACGCAGTTTCATTAAAATCTGTGATGGTGGGTTACATATTGATATTTTACTGCCTGATTTCACGTGGAATGCCCCTGAAGCCTGCTAGATTACACGACAGCAAAAGAAATTTCAAAATATCTAGTCACTCCTATTATAGACGGCCCCTTAAACCATCATTTTGCCGTTTTTTAAGCATAATTTGAAAACTACTTGGAAGAAAAATGCGAAATTTTGGATTTCCATAAAGCAGGACTTAATAAATCTAATTCCATCAAAAAAAATTGCAGGTTGCAATTCATAATTTTTTCGAGTATTAATTTCATAAATCATAATTCATATCATAAGGTTATAAAAATTGCAATTTCAGCATATTTAAGTATTGCGCGACAGCGCAATACTTATTTATTTCCAGTGTCACTTCTCAATGTTAATTTAACATAGAAAAGCCTATGGAGATCATAACTTTTTCATTTTTTCTTCCCACCTTTTTGTCCCTGATGCCACTCATTTTTAATTCTTTGCTAATTCTAATAATATTATAAATTCAAAGTGTAAAAACATTTGCCAGACGTCAGGATCAAAACGGATCATAAAATGTCTTTGCATATAGGTGGATTATAATCTAGAGAGTAACATGGGCTAATTTTTATTTACATTATTCAAATATTTTTCTTAATAATTCCAAATTTCGCTTTTTTCATTGAGAATCAACGGACATTTTCTAATAAAATTTAACATTTTTCCTTCATTGTTACAAATAATTCAAAAGCCGTAATAATAATTTGCCTATTTTTAGTTGAATGATTTCACGTGAAACATGAAACTGAAGAAACTGAAATAGTTTTAAGAATTAAAAAGAAGATGAATATGACGTCATAGTGGGAAAAAAATGACATTGTCAAGCAGATTTTTTAAGTTTCGATTGTAATTTTTTGACCAAACTACAACAACCTGCATTACTGCACTGGAGAAACATTTTGAATTATACATAGGTAAATTGCATCACAAATTATGATGCAATATCGCACAAATCAAAACCTGATGATGATACCCCCATTAATTTTGAAATGTGTTTGTCTGAATGCAGTAGTTATTAAAAAACTTGACATATTAAACAAAAACCTAATTTGCAGATCAAATTAAAAAAACAAAATTTATTTCCTAAATTGTTTAAGCCCGAGAAGAGGGAGATATTAAGATATTTCATTCAATTCGTTCTACATTTAATGTTAAATTTTTGTAACCAATAAGTTAAACCAATTGAACATTAAAAAATAAAAATGAAATGCATACAATATAATACTTAAAACACCTATATACTTAGATTCCGTTCAAATGAAATCGAAATAAATCTTAGACTTTTTCCATTTTTAAGTTATAAATATTTGTACAGCAGAGTTTGCTTTACGTTTATGACGATTGTACATAATATGATAAGGTACAAGCAAAATACAAAACTTTAAAAAAAGTCTAAGATTTATTTCGATTTCATTTGAACGAATTCTAAGTATATAGGTGTTTAATATTGTATGAATATCATTTTTATTGTTTAATGTTCAATTGGTTTAGCTTATTTGTTACAAAAATTTAACATTAAATGTAGAACGAATTGAATGAAATATCTTAATATCTGCCCCTTCTCGGGCTTAAACAATTTAGGAAATAAATTTTGTTTTTTTAATTTGTTCTGCAAATTAGGTTTTTGTTTAATTCATGTTTGGGTATATTAGTATTATTGCTACACAAAAAATTAGCACATTAAAAGCATAAATTCTGGAGATATAAATAAAAATATGAAAATGTAATTTAACATTAGAAGCACTAAATTTTGAATGTTTATAATTCAAAAACTTATCATTCAAATGACTTGAAATTCGGTGTCTAGGCATAGTTTGAACCGAAGATTTGAAATATCTCGTTAAAATTGGGTATTGTCATTGAAAAAATGAAGTTTGGATTCGTTTTAATATGTAGATGGCCCCCTAAGCAAATTTTATATACATCATTTAAAAGTAAACTTTATTTCCAATCGTTCAGTACCAGTAACTTTCTTGTACGATAATTTGTTGAGGAGTTAGTAGGGGGTGTTTACTTTTTTTTTTCCACGACTGCACGTATGTACGTAACGCGATAACTCTTGATAGAAACATCCGATTTGCTTCAATTTTTTTTTCTAGATTCATTCTGATAAGGCGCTTTCCTGATTAGTTTTGGGGGTTCATTGGTTAGAATAAAGGGGGGTAAAGGGGGCTATTCCCCTCCCCGTAATTTAGATAAATGGGTTTTTCATGCAGAATTATTCAGTTTGCTCCAAATTTGGTATATCGGTTTATTATGTTAAGGAGCTTCCCTGATTAGATTTGGAGGTTCATTAATTAAGTATAAAGGGGGGAAAGGGGAGCTACCCCCCTCCACACTTAATTTAGATAAATGGGTTTTTCATGCAGAATTATTCGATTTGCTCCAAATTTTGTATAGCGGTTTATTATGTTAAGAAACTGCCATGATTAGGTTTGGAGTTTTATTAGTTAAGTATAAAGGGGGGAAAGGGGGTTAGACCGCCCCTCCCTTAATTTAGATAAATGGGTTTTTCATGCAGAGTTATTCGATTTCCTCCAAATTTGGTATACAGGTTTATTAGGTTAAGGAGCTGCCTTGATTAATTTTGTAGTTTTATTGGTTAAGTTTAAAGGGGGGGGGGGGCTGGATCTAGACCCCTCCCCCCTTAATTTAGATAAATGGGTTTTTCATGCAGAATTAATCGATTTGCTTCAAATTTGATATGCCGGTTTATTCCGATATGGTCCTTCCTTTATTAGATTTGGAGGTTCATTGGTTAAGTATAAAAAGGGGAAAGGGGGGCAATAACCATCCCCTTAATTTAGATAAATGGATTTTCATGCAGAATTATCCAATTTGCTTTAATTTTTTTTCTATGTTCATTCTGATAAGGAGCTTTCCTAATTAGATTTGGAGGTTCATTAGTTAAATATAAAGAGGGGAAAGGAGGTTAGCCCCCCCTTAATTTAGCGAAATGGTTTTTTTCATGCAGGATTATCTGATTTGCTGAAAATTTGGTATACCGGTTTATTATGTTAAGATGTTTCCCTGATTAGATTTGGAGGATGATTGGTTAAGTTTAAAGTGGGGGAACGGGGGCTAATCCCCCTTCATTTATTTTTTGTAGGCATTATTCTTTGAAATAAGAGTATAATATACAATTAGTGGGAATAGCTTGTGAGCTCAATGCCATCAGTTTAACTGGGCACTTTTCTTTTTCTTTATAATATTGATCCAACGTTTTAAACAGTAAGTTGTTTGTTACTTCAAAATAAAATACAAACTGTTTATTAAACTGATTTCAAACTAGAAAAACTCTGAAAAATAATCCAAGCAATTTGGCCTTTTATGAGATTGCTATATATTTCGAATGTAAATCATGTGAATTTTATGATCAAAAGAAAAGAGAAGCCACGTACGATAGCGTAATATATACGTATATAGCTATTTAAATATCTTTATTAATAGTAATGCTGTATTACTGAATTGCGGGTACTATCTGATTATACCTTCGACCCATTTCGACAAATTATATAAATCGCCAAACTACTCGCAAAATTATACAAATTGGCATATTTTTTATTTTAAATAACGAAAGAACAAATAAATTAGTAAAAGATTAATAAAAATACAGATAAAACGTCGAATTAAAAATGGATGACGTAACAAACACGGGTAACTGTGATGTAGTAATGACATTTATATTTTTAATTGTAATGCAGTATACTTATCTCACGTTTTAAAATATTTATTTTCGACTAAGCATCGTTCAAATCTTTTTTTTTTCTTTCCTTTTTTTCCTAAAGTAGCAGATAAGTTTTATTTAAGTTTTCCCCTTCTTCTGATCTATTTTTAGGACCAGCGCGTATTGCAAGTGACGTCGCCCACATCATATTAGAGGTGTGTCTTCGCTAGCCTATTGAACGTAGTTTAGGTTTCTCCCTGCTGCTATTCGTTCTACAATTCATATGTAATTTTAATTTAACTAATGGTTTTAAACTTTTTTCGATTCACTTTTGTAAACTCTGTTTACATAGTATATATACCAAGTGCAACTATTTTTTAACAGATTTTTGACGAAAATTTGATATTGTATTTTTTTGACAATGTGATTGTGTTTTGGATTTCGGGCCGAGTGCCTGAATTTAATGAGCGATTCTTCGATCACGATGTTCCTCTAAGTTGATCATTTAATAACTAAAAGTTTGTCGTCGATCGCCGATGGAATTTAATTTAACGCATTTTCGATTTGGACATTGTATCATCAAGAAATTCTTTAAGAAATGATTTTAACCAGCATCAGCCAGCATTCTTTATAGTCATGGAATTATTTAAGTTTTTAATAATGCTATGTGGAACATTTTTCTAATATGTACGGTGACCAGCTGGATTTCTCCACTATACCTTCCTACCTGTCCATGTGATTAATAAAGTTGGATTTATCTTAACTACTTGTCTTCCTTGAGCAAGCCTCTTGTGTCAACTGTTTATTATTAAGTAAGAACGTTACATTTACTTATTTATCCTTCTTTTATTTTTATTTCTACTGCAACAACATTTTATCATCGGCAAAATATTTATTCTCGGCACTTAAGTCAATCTTATCATCGGCAGCTATACGATCTCCTACGGGACTCAAGATTGACGCCACTTATATTTATTTTATCTAACAGCAATTAACTCTTTTTATTTACAGTGCCACATTTAAGAATACTTTTTTATCTATGTCACATTTGGTTTCCGTGATTTTAAAAGAACTTCCCAAAATGTACTTTAACCACTTAACGATCTTTTATTATCGTCACAGTAACGTGTTTAATGTCAAGCGAATGTGACATTTACGATAAGCCATTATTGGCATTTAATCTTATAGTTTGGCGATAATTTTTGGGTCGACAGGATAATCACGTAGTATCGAATTGCATAAAAGAAACATCCTTATAACTCCAAAAATGATAATCATACTAACCGACAGTTTACTGCGTGTGATTAAGTGTCTCATTTCAAATTAAAATATACCTTTGAATTGAAATTTAAATGAAATACAGGGTCATCGAAAATCGAAGAGTGAGGAAAATATGATTACAAGTATCTCGGCAACTAATTAACCGATCGAGTTCATTTTTTATGCAAAATTTATGTTTTTTTATTGTCTTTTATATTCACTTCTTAAAATAAACAATTTCGAAAATTTGTATATACCTTTTATCAGAACGAAAATTTTGAGAGCCCGAAAAAAATAGTTTCTTATAATCGAGGTTATTGGGTATTCAGTAGGCCTCTTTCCATTATTACATACTAAGTACACACCAAATTTCAAGTCTCTATCTCAATTTGTTCGGGAGTTAGAGCGTTTGAAGACACACAGACGCACACACACACACACACACTAGTGCTCCCTGTTAAACGTTTATACGAGTATACGTATAATACGAGATACGAATTTAAGATACGTATAATATGGCTACGACGGTTATACGTATTATGCAAAACAGCATATATGGTACATCGTATACACGGATGTTACCCAAGCGGTTAAACGTATAAACGCCTAAACATTTTTCGTTCAAGGCATGGAAATAGATATTTTAATCCTTATATGCAGATTAGAAACATTGAGAAATATCCTCTATTACAGTCCTGTATATAGAGTGGTTTACCGGGCCCATCGATTCTTTGTTCAAAGAAGCACGATGGCCAGGGGTTTACCTACCTTCTGGTTGTTGTACAGGTACTTAAAAAAATCTTAAAACTTTTACTCTGTTTAGATTTTGGTTGTTTTCCCTAAAAACTAAGCTATTAATTATTAAATGTTTTACTGTTGGTAGTGGATAGCTTCAAAGCTACCTTTCGTAGATCTGTAGCATAGCTTCCTTTGATTTATGGCATGGGCACTTCGCGCGAAACATTATTTTTGCATGCGGCCAGAGACTAGACTTAAATTTACTTTATATTTTATAGAGACATTGATCAATCCGACTCCTTGGAAGTTTTATAATCATACTTTTATTGTATTTAAGAATATTGTTTCCTAAATTTAAAATATTTTGAAAATATGCTTTATTCTGAGAAAGGAAAGAGAAGTCATTTCAAGCATGTGTAATTGCGTTCTAAAACCTGAAAGTTCATTATTTGCCAGTCTACAAGTAATCGAAATTTATAGGGACTTTATACAAAAAATTATATATGTCAATATTAACAAATCTTAAACGTAATGCCTTACATTTTGTATAAAAATACCATGAGTGTCATGATTAAAAAAAGGGATTTTCATTATACCGGGTGTCCTAAAAAGGACTGACTGATTTAAAAAAATTCTTGCAGGACGGTTATGCATGAGTTCAAAAGTTTTTTTTACCGTGATTTTCGATTTTAGTTCGAATTACAAACAATAGATGGCGCTGCGGCCAATAGACGCTAAATTCAGGCTCGATTTTTGGTCCTTCGGGACCCACTTAATACATTTCCATCTTTTTTTTCACCATGGAAGAAGAGATCGACTAAAAAATCGAGCCTGTTTTTAGCGCCTATTGCTTACAGCGCCATCTATTGTTTGTAATTCGAACTAAAATCGAAAATCACTGTAAAAAAAGTTTTGACCTTATGCATAACGCTCCTGCAAGAATTTTTTAAATATCTGTCACCGTTTGCAATTTACTGAATTTTAAAATCAGTCAGTCCTTTTTAGGACACCCGGTACATTAACAAAGTAAAAAACATCATCTCAGTAGAAATAAAAATATCTGCGCCCGGATGCAATCTTGAGTATAACACACACGATAAAAAATTTTTATAAGATTAAAAAGAAAAAACCATACTTAACAAGGATTCACAATAAATCTGAAAGAATTATACTCTCATTCTTTGCTCAAAAGGTGTTTAATTTTTCTAGTTACTTACAATGAATACAATTTGTATACATTATATACACAACTAGATGGCTCTGCCCCCTGCAAGCCACGTTCGCCAACCCCCGTTCAGACACCGCAGAATCTAAAAATACGCTAATCTGATCGGTTTTAAAAATATCATAGAAGATTGAATTATACTGAAAAAGCTGTGCAGATCTCCCTGTGAACGGGTTTCTATTCAATTTCCTTTGATTTCAAAAATTTAAGGCCGAATCAGTTGTTGTTAAGACATCCACTGGTTGTTTTCGTGTTTGATTAAAGAGGATCAGTTAAACGTTATGTTAGCCAAATACAGGTGATAAGTCGCCAAATATTATTCTATCGCCATCATTTCATCTATATTATAACAGTCCAAGTCATGTAACTGCCATAAATAAATACGCTCTGATCCCTTCGCTTTTCATATGAAACTTTGGCCCAGATATCATATACGGCCCCATATTGGCGCGATTTTTTCCGACGCTAATTTGGGGAAAACATAAACAGCATAAACAACAACATCCGGCTTATCAAATCAAGCAAAATAACGATACTATGGCGCCAGTTAAGTACCCGTTGCGTATATGACATTGGCGTCAGAAAAAAAATCGCGTCAATATGGGTCCGTATATGACATCCCCACTGTGCTGAAAGTTTTCCCTTTTGATTAAAAAATCAAATTTCTTTTTCGAATAAAACTACGTAAAAGTTTCCATATCCATCGTCGCAAAAAATTCTTGGTACATGGTTGGCGCCCCAACACTGTTACGCTAGCCGGGTGCAAATCTCGCCAATAGCTATTTTTTAAGTCGCCAGTTAGCATTTTTTTTAGAGTGGTAAATTAAAACATTCCTTTGAAGTTGAAATTAAATGTCATCGTTTGTTACATCATTTAATATTTGGCCAGATGCCATATACGCACCGGGTTTGGCGTGATTTTTTTTACGAAAATTTGGCGAAAACCTCGTTTTCGAATACCAGTTACATATGTATTTTTGGTACTACTTAGTTATCCCGTCGACCAAAAATCATCACCAAACTATAAGATTAAATGCCAATAATGGTTGATCGTAAAAGTCACATTTACTTGATTTTAAGCAAGTTACACGTCTTTACGTCATCAAGTGATTTTTATTTTGACGTTTTATTTGTATGTTTATTAATGTTTTCTTTGTTTTTTCGTTATTTAAAATAAAAATTACGACAATTTGTATAATTTGGCGAAATGGGTCGATGGAATAACTAAGTAGTACCGTATTTTTTAATTATCTTCTATTATTTTTTATTTTTAAAGGAAAATAACCAAAAAAATAATTAACTATGGAATAAAACAATTTATGTAGTTTAAAAAAAGAAAATAAAGTAAATGAGTATTTATTATTAAATAAACAACAATAGTCGGGTTCCCATGTCAACCAAAATAACGCCATTTTGGCGCCAATTAGGTACCCCGGTGCGTATATGATATCTGTGCCTAATATTTTTCTTTTCATTTCGTTTAAAAAAAATAAAGAAGTGAAAGCCATTTATTTTAAATGTTTCAGTTTGTATTAAATAAAATGATAATGAAATACAAATTGAATTATGAATAAAAGTAACATGATACATTTCTTAGCATACATTTAAGGGAGGCCAAACTTCTCGCCAAATTAGTTTAAAATAGTAACCTTTTCTAAAATCTGAAAAAAATATCTGTTTGATTAAAATTTGAGTTGCTATCATTAGAAAAATGTATATAAAATTAGAAAAAAATTAATATTTCGAAAACTCATTCGAATTTAAAAATTCGAGTTTTGAAATCTGCGGATCAATATTGATTTTTGGTGTTAATTTCATCGCAAAGTATTCCATCTTTTAGGAGAAATCGCCGTGAAACATAATCAGTTGTTTAATCAGTCGATTCATACTTATGTTTCATACTTCCGTTTCATAAATTCGTTTCATTAGGATTTTATAGATACGAGTTGGAACCCGTCGAAATTCGACGAACTAAAATGTTAGAAAGGAACTGTCAGATCGAATTTATAATAAACCTACAAAAACAATTACAATAAAAAATTCATCTAACATTGGTTGTCTCACTCTTAAAACAAATAATATTTTAACCTAAAATTACCAAAATGCTATTTCCACAAACTTCAACTGCTTAAATTATTGAAAAATTAAACTCTATTAGAATACGTAATCAAGATGAGTAATTATGATGAATTTATCGATTGAGGCTTTTATGTTTGTTTTTATGGAATGAAAAATCAGTAAAAGTATTTCGCTTTGTCTCATCATAAAATCCCCCCCCCCCCCATGAAATCTAAATTGTACGTTATTTTCACATTCTTATAATTTACATACGTACCACTCAAATTCACAATTTGAAAGTATTTTAACGCGTA
Organism: Maratus speciosus; assembly: GCA_963932465.1. Lineage (NCBI taxonomy): Eukaryota > Metazoa > Arthropoda > Arachnida > Araneae > Salticidae > Maratus > Maratus speciosus. The sequence goes on from OZ010792.1 coordinate 34,802,426, forward strand.
ATAGATTATTAATGAATGTATTTCCAAACTTAAAGTCACGTTTTTCCGATACAACTTTTCATGTGAACATTCGCACAAATTTTAATGTAATCTCAATACCTGCGGGAAAAAAATTCAGAAATTTGCCTTTAGTTGTCATAGTATTGGTCAAATATTTAGTTTTATCAAAATAAATGATCGTTTTGTTTTAAATATGACATCATTATTACTCACTGAATCATTTTGCCCACAGCTTCTCAAACTCAGTATCAGCGTAATGTAAAAATATTAAAATTTAACTGATTTACGAAGAAGAATGCGTGCTTTTTTTTAAATGTATGACATCATTTTCTGTTCAAATATGATAAAATATCTACTTTTATTTGTAATGTGAAGATGTCATCAATAAGGATATAATCAATAAAAATAATAAACCATGACTATTTTTCCTTTACTTTCAATATAAATGGAGTACTTCAGTTGCCACGATTAAAAAATTTGTATTAAAAACTACAAAAAAAATTAATATCTCAAAAATAAATTGAGATACAGCTTTCAAACAAATTGCATTTAAAAGAGCATTTTTTTCCTTATACGACGGTGTTAAAATTTAAAATGTGCGATGTTTAGAAGTTTAAAAATTTGCCGTTGATATAATTGCAAAACCAAAATTTTACTTCAAATTTCAAAGTGTTACCATTCGCAAAATGACGTATGCGTTACGCACAGATATGTTTGTCCTTTTATAATACTAGGGGATCGAACCCGAGCTCCTCGGGTTACAGAATATAGGTGAAAACCATTTTTTTAACTCTAATTATTTTTTTACATGTAATATATGTTTCAGATTACCCACTAACATCAAAAAGAATTTTTATATGAAAAATATCAATTATGCAATTAAATAAAGTTTTGAAATTTATTAAAAGCGATACTTTCACATGTCACCGCATTCCAGGAGTTATTAACCCAAGATTTTGCGACTTAAGTCAGTCTTTTCGATCATTTCGGTGCATAAGCGCGTGGTTCAATCACATGTCTGTTAAATTTGTTTCTTATTTACATTAATTAAGTTATTTTTCTATAGAGGAAGTTTTAATTTTGTTATGGAACATTAGACGGAAACAATTGCTGAACTTTTTACATTGCTTTAAGGGCAAGCGAAATAACTTTTCGTAATCGAGCTACACGTGATAGAGATAAAATAAAAAATAATTTATGCTTGAAAATCTATATTTATATTACGCTATCGTGCGTGGCACAGAAATCGCGATTATTTATTAATTAATTGTTTAATGGCAACGCCTGAATGAAATGCATGTCATTGGTTATTGTGTAATATTTTTAAAAAGGGAATAACAACAAATAAATAAAAAGTTTAATTAATAATTATAGAACAAAACAATTTATATAATTTTAAAAAATAAAATATAAGTAAATAAACAATTTACTAATAAATAAACAACAACATCCGGGTTACCATATCAAGCAAAATAACGACACTTTGGCGCCTGTTAAGTACCCCGGGGCGTATATGACATTGGCGTTAGAAAAAAGTAGCGCCAACGTAGTATGCGTATATGATACCTGTGCCGTCTTTTCTTCATCTAATTTAAAATACAGTAAATAAATAAATAAATGAATGAAAGAACTTTTCCAGTATAGGTACTTGGCGAAATAGAGAAAAGGTCCATGGCGAGAAAAGAAATTTTTTTCTGGCAACCGATTTAATCAAAATATTTTTGTTCAAATAAAACTATATGAAAGCTGCCAGGATCGCAAAGAGTTCGTACTTTTATGTTAGCTGGGCGCAATTCTCGCCAATAGCATTTTTTTTAACTTGCCAGCAGCATTTTTTATTTTTCGAGGGGTAAATTAAAACAATGCTTTGATGTTGAAATTAAATGGTTTATGGTATTATTTATTCTTTTTCTTTTCTTTTTTAAAGAATTTTTTTAAGTGAAAGTCATGAATTTTAAAAGTTTCATTTTTAAAGTTATCCATTCTAAATAAAATGAGTGAAAGGATTATATTTTAATCTGAATTAACGAAATATGAAAAAAAAAATGCACGACGGATACAATGTTTAGCGATTTATCACCTGTGCCCGACTAACATAAAAGTTGGGAGTTCTCGATTTCTCTAACAGAATCTTCAAATTTGGCGACGGATTGAGCAAGTAAATTAAATTGTGAATAAAAGTAACATGATACAATGCCTAGCATACATTTAACGGAGACCAAACTGGTCGCCACGGGCGGCTAGTTATTTTAAAAACCATAATAACTCAGTCAATTAAGATACAATTTTCAAACAAATTGCATTTCAAGTATATTTTTTTCTCTATTTGACGGTTTAAAAATTGAAAATGTGCAATATTTAGAAATTTAAAAAATCGCTGTCATAGCACGTATTTTATTTTAATTTTTTTTCAGTTTTTATGAGAAAATGGCAACAAAAAGGTACAGTAATATATTATTTTCTTTCCTCCGTGATTATTTTCCCTTTACTTTCAACTCCCCACGACTTTCAACAGAAATGGAGTTCTTCAGTTGCCACAATTACAAAAAATGTATTAAAAGCTACAAAAAAATTAATATCTCAAAATGAAATTGAGATACAGCTTTCAAACAAATTGCATTTAAAAGAGCATTTTTTTCGTTACACGACGGTGTAAAAATTTAAAATGTGCGACGTTTAGAAGTTTAAAAATTTGCAGTAGAGAAAATTGCAAAACCAAAATTTTATTTCAAATTTCAAAGTGTTGCCATTCGCAGAATGACGTATGCGTTACGCACAGATTTGTTTGTCCTTTATAATATAGATAGATAGGGTAGATATATAAATTTAATGGGGTATCTGATCTCAATATCATGAGATTAACAAAAAACCTAAATAAATTCAAAGTAAAAATTTGAGGAGTACTTCTTTCAATTCACGGTAATAACTTTCGGTTTTGAAATAAAAACACTAACATATTAAGATTTTCGGAATTCAAACAACTACGTTTTGATGTTACTATGTTACCTGTAGCTGAAAAGTCTCGTTCAGAGCAGGCAAAATCAACAACTACATCTCTTTATCCTTCCAAAACATGGCTTTCTTAATAGCAGGGCTCGCACCGTTCCTAAAATTTTCGCACTTTGCTACCACTAAATTAAAACGGTTATATTTGTTGTATAATTCTATTATAGATATTAAAGGAATCTTCCACGACGAATTCTTATTTAAAATACTGGTAGCAAAGTGCGAAAATTTTAGGAACGGTGCGAGCCCTGTAATAGGTATACATGACCATGTTTACTCCGACAAGCAGTTTCGTGTACAGAACCAATACCACACTTATTTTTTAAACCATTATGAGAACATAATTAAAACAACTATAATGACTATTTTCAGCAATTATTTAAGTATTGCGCGGCAGCGCAATACTTATTTATTTCCAGTGTCACTTCTCAATGTTAATTTAACATGGAAAAGCCTATGGAGATCATAACTTTTTCATTTTTTCTTCCCACCTTTTGTCCCTAATGCCACTCATTTTTTTTCTTTACTAATTCTAATGATATTATAAATTTAAAGTGTAAAAACGTTTGCCTGACGTCAGGGTCAAAACGAATGGTAAAATACCTTTGCATATGGATGAATTATAACCCAGAGAGAAACATGGGCCAATTGTTTTTTGCATTATTCAAATATTTTTTTTTATAATTCCAATTTTCGCTTTTTTTTTATTGAAAATCAAAGGACATTTTTCATAGAAAATGTAGCATTTTTACTTCATTGTTGCAAAAATTTCAAAAGCCGTAATAATAATTTATTTCTGTTTAGTTGAAAGATTTTCACGTGAAATAATAAATTGAGCTAGTTTTTTTTTTTTTTTTTTTTTTTTTTTCAAAAATTAAAAAGGTGAATATGGCGTCATAGTGGAAATAAAGAGGATATTTTCAGAATAAGTTTTTGCTTTGATCAAGTTTATATTTTAGTATAAAGTTTTTAATGGATAGCTATTTTTACGCAGGTAGTAAACTTAGTGGGGTAATACATAACTTAAATTTTAAAATGTATTTTTTTATCCGAGATGAGAACTATTTATACCCCAAGTTAAACTTAGGTAATAAATTTCTGATGTGTTTACATCACCCCTTGGGAGAGAATAAGGTTTAAAAATTTAAGTAAAACTTTTATTTTTTATTTTTTACTGTATCACAGCTATAATATTGTTAAATATTAGCAGTAAGGATTCAACATAATTTACATTTACATTCATAGCGTTCCTGAGTGGGAAATAGGGTATCTAAATTTAAGTGAAGTTAATTTATTATGTTTTGATTATAGATTTTTTACGTTCAGATTGGAAGTTTTTGTCCAAATTACCGCAACCTGCATATTACTACAGTGGTGAAACATTTTGAATTACGCATTGGTAAACTGTATTTCACATTCTGGTACAATACCGCATACATCAAACCCTGATGATGATACTCTCTATTAATTTTGAAATGCGTTCATCTGAGTGCTGTAGTTATTAAAAAACTTGACATATTAAACAAAAACGTAATTTGAAGAACAAATTAAAAAAACAAAATTTATTTCCTACATTGTTTAAGCCCGAGAAGGGACAGATATTAAGATATTTATTCAGTTAGTTCTACATTTAATGTTAAATTTTTGTAACAAATTATTTAAGCCAATTGAAGATTAAAAAATAAAAGTAAAAATCATACAATATGATGCTTAAAACAATCTAAAAAATTAGATTCCGTTCAAATGAAATCGAAATAAATCTTAGACTTTTTTTAAAGTTCTGTATTTCGCATGCATCTTATCATTTTACGCACAATTGTCATAAACATAATACAAAATCTGCAATACAAATATTTTCAATTAAAATCGGAAGAAGTCTAAGATTTATTTCGATTTGATTTGAACGGAATCTAATTTTTTAGGGTGTTTTAAGCATCATATTGTATGATTTTTATTTTTATTTTTTAATCTTCAATTGGTTTAAATAATTTGTTACAAAAATTTAACATTAAATGTAGAACTAATTGAATAAATATCTTAATATCTGTCCCTTCTCGGGCTTAAATAATGTAGGAAATAAATTTTGTTTTTTTAATTTGTTCTTCGAATTATGTTTTTGTTTAATTATTATTAATTTATAAAAAAATTTAAACTGTTCCATCAAATTTATATAACATTTTATCACTTAATTTAATAAAAGTTAGAAGAAAATAAATGAATTAAAATATTTAAAGAGGAAAATAACGAGATCTTATGTATGAAATATAATACGCAGATTGCTACGATAACGCCACCGATTTCCAGCTTATTCTCCATTCAGTGTTCCATACCATTGTTATTCAAAGACGATACGATACTTGAAAGATACGTATACTTTAAATGTACAGTCGTGGAAAAAAAGTAAACACCCCCTACTAACTCCTCAACAAATTATTGTAGACAAAAGTTACTGGTACCGAACGATTGGAAATAAAGTCTACTTTTAAATGATGTATATAAAATTTGCTTAGGGGGTCATCTACATATTAAAACGAATCCAAACTTCATTTTTTTTCAATGGCAATAACCAATTTTAACGAGATATTTCAAATTTTTGTTTCCAACTATGCCTAGACCCCAAATTTCAAGTCATTTGAATGATAAGTTTTTGAATTATAAACATTCAAAATTTAGTGCTTCTAATGTTAAATTACATTTTCATATTTTTATTTATAACTTCTGAAATTATGATCCTAATGTTCTAATTTTTTGTGTAGCAATAATACTAATATACCCAAGCATAAATACGTTGAATTTGCAATTTTTATAATTTTCTGATATGAATTATGAAATTAATATTCGAAAAAATTATGAATTGCAACCTACAATTTTTTTGATGGATTCAGATTTATTAAGTCCTGCTTTATGGAAATCCAAAATTTCACATTTTTCTTCCAAGTATTTTTTAAATTATGCTTGAAAAACGGCAAAATGATGGTTTAAGGGGTCTATGATAGAAGTGACTAAAATATTTTGAAATTTCTTATGCTATCCTGTAATCTAACAGGCTTAATTGACTGCTTAAGGTGCCTTGATCAAGAAGGGAGTTCTCTTGGTTAACAATCGAGTACTGAACTTCAATTTGGATACAGCCCATAAAATAAGCTCGTTTTAAAATAATTAACTTCTCGGAAACTTATGGTACGAATTGCATAAAAATTAGTTTTTAAACTAATTGAAGGGTGTAGAGCTCATTTATGCTGTCAGAATTGTGTACTGCTATTGAAAAAAACAAAGTTATGGTTCATTTTAATATGTAGATGGTCCCCTAAACAAATTTTATATACATCATTTAAAAGTAGACTTTATTTCCAATCGGTCGGTGCCAGTAACTTTCTTCTACGATAATTTGTTAAGGAGTTAGTAGAGGGTATTTACTTTTTTTTTCCACGACTGTACGTATGCTTAAATATACGTTTAACCGATGTACCCTTATACGTATCCGGATACGTTTAGACGTATATTTTAAGGTATTCGTATTTCAAAGAAACGTATTGTACGTATATACTTATATCGTTTAAACGTATAACTCAAATACGTATCCCATCGGGAGCACTAACACACAAGCACAGGCGCACGGCAGTTTTTTTTTTTTTCTAAAAATATGTTTTTTGGAATCTCCAGTGTCTGAAACGTGTAAATGCGTAAACTTTTTTTTCGCTTTTTAAAGCGATTACAAGACTTAAACTATATTACGTATGATGGGTAAGTAAAAAAGTGTACTCCTAGTTTTCATTTTTATTTTTCGAATTTAGTTAATCATACTATCAGACTGGAAAACGGCTGAACACACCATCATCTAATCGAGTTGCCGACTGAAATTCCAGCATTAGTTAAAATTGGATTCGCATATTAAAATGCAACTGGTCTGCCAAGCCATATCGTGGTATAAAACACCTGCACACCTGATTTTAGTGGTTGATTGCAGGTTTACCATTGTGTTTTCCTGTTCCCAGTCCTCCATGTTTTCATACCTTTCGTGAAGAAAGACACAATGTTAAACCTACTTATCAACCACTAAAATCGGGTATACAGGTGATTTCCTCCAAGATATGACTTAGCAGACAAGTTGCATTTTAATATGCGAATCGAGTTCTGTATAATCCTGGAATTTCAACGGTCAACTCGATGAGTTGAGGGTCTGCGCAGTCGCCTGCCGGTCTATATAGAATAGCGAGAAATTTGACTATTAGATCTTAAGTTAAAAAAGTTCAAACAATTTTGGGGTATCTTTCTTTAAGATTCAAAAGAAAAAAGTTTGGAGTTTTCAGAGAAATTTATGAATAGCAAAAAAATATGTTGAATACAGTTAGTTACAATGTTTTAATAATGAAGCTTAAAACAAAATTAGTCAGTTCGGCTGCCAATTTTTTCAATAATATCTTTAAACGGCGGGCGTTTAATTCTTGAATTTTTCATCTGTAACTTGAAGATGAGCTAAACGCTTTGCCAATTCTTCTTCTATCGTACCATACTCTGCTAAAATTTCCTGAAAAATAAAATAAAATCTATATTAATAAAATAAAGAGTTTGTGTACGCTGTCTAGCTGTGTAGTATTGGCCATATGGCCAATACTACTAAATTATGTGTACGAAGGTACTTCAAAGTGCACCCGAGATCCCGTCGAAAAGATTATCCGAAATTCGATTTAGATTTTAAAAACAAAAGTGTTAAGGAATTTTTTTACTGGATTTTTGTACTAGATATTTTCTTTCGCCATACACGTCTTCATCTTAAAATGTTGCATAATTTCCTTCTTTAGAGTGCAGAAAGAACTGAAAATATGCTTTTCGATAAACTTTGTCTAAAAACTGTAACATAACTTTAACTTACAGATTTTTAACGACTCTCTCTATTCTAAAAAAAAGTAACTAACGCCGCCGCCGGTTTTGAATTTTTTGTGACCAGAGGTAATTCGTTAATATTAAAAAAAAAATATTGGATACAAAAATATAAAATGGGTGATATTATGGAGAAATGTTTGATAAACACGTTGATGCAGACAGTTTTCAAATCGAAGAATTGTTTTAAGAGATATTTAATGTTAAAGTTGGCCAAAATCGTTCCATTAACAAAGTTTTATAGGAGCAAAAACTATGCATAGGAAATTAATAATTTTTAGATCATTTTATACATTATAAGTTCCCTGTGGTCAGACTGCATTTATTTTTTTAATTTGACCTATTTTTTTGAGGTTTTATTTCTATTTTAAATTCAAATTTTCAGCATTTCTAGAGATATTTTTTACAGATTTTAGAATTAAAAATTTATTTACACGTGACAATTATAAACAGAAAAAAACTTTCAAATGAGAATTAAATGATTACGTATTAAAAGCAGGAAAATATTGATAATTAAAAATTGATAATTGCAGTATTAATAAAAATTGCTAAACCATAATATTGCTAAACAGTTTAAATTTAAAAATATACTTTCACGAGACATTTATTTCATACTTTGAGTTAATCTTTCAAAACTAATCTATATCTATATATATATAAGCCGTTCTTTGTGTGTATGTCCTTTATACAAATCTTCAATTTTTGGCCGATTTGCACGAAACTTCATGTACATACGTTTTAGACCTTGGAAAAGATCACTGTCTTCTTTAAAAAATCACCAGACCAATATTTATCCCCTTTTTCTGCTACCTTTCATAATTTAACATTATAGAAATATCTCTTTTATTTAATTTTATAATACAATCATTTCTTTGCACAATCTCAGTATGCACAAATCTCAGTTATTGTGATTACTATAGCAGTTCATTTTAATTTATTATTTTACATGGAAGGTCTCTTATAACTGACACGTGCGAAGCCGGGTAGTTCTGCAAGTATCCTATATATATATATATATATATATATTGCGCTATCGTTTCAATGAAACGCATCTCATAGGTTATTGAACAGCATTTAATCCATACATATAAGGGGGTTACCATAGGGGGACCCTGTTCTGTCGCCAAATACCGCCAAGGTTATCGCCAAATTTGGCAACCAAAATTAGTCGCCAAAAGTGACGCCAATTTGGCGATATCTCTTATATTTCGTCAAATTCCCGTAGACTTCCATTGTAAACCAATAGGGTTTAATTATATAAGCAAAAGTATTACGTCTGAATTCCATCTATAATATATTTACATTAAAATCACAGACAATACATTAAACAATTAAAATTATTACATAAAAACACTAAAAACATATTAAAAATTGGGACGTTTCGGATCATCACGATCCCTCCTCAGCCAATTATAAATGTTGAGTCAATACTATCAACAGTTACAAGAAAAACACAACAGTAAGTCATCAATTTCAGGTTACAGTTAAAATAAAATAGAATACTCGGCCGGCACAGATGCAGCTTCGTTAATCGCTAAATCCTTGGTTTTAGTATGCAAGGCCTCTAAAAATACTCTCCCTGCGTAATGCGTGCGTTCCGGCTGCAACAACTATGCAGGTAGAGTGTTTTTAGAGGCCTGGCATACTAAAACCAAGGATTTAGCGATTAACGAAGCTGCATCTGTGCCGGCCGAGTATTCTATTTTATTTTAACTGTAACCTGAAATTGATGACTTACTGTTGTGTTTTTCTTGTAACTGTTGATAGTATTGACTCAACATTTATAATTGGCTGAGGAGGGATCGTGATGATCCGAAACGTCCCAATTTTTAATATGTTTTTAGTGTTTTTATGTAATAATTTTAATTGTTTAATGTATTGTCTGTGATTTTAATGTAAATATTTCAATAGGGTTTACTTGCTTAAAGAAAATCAAAATGTTGAGGTATTTTGAACCAGTGCAGATGTTATTGAAATGGCTACAAGAGTCGCATTGCTCTCGTGTTGAGAATTCGAAGACAGCGCAAATAATATTTCCTTTCTAACAACAAAAGCATTTTCACGTGAATATTAAAAAGGGAAAGAAATCTTTGGTGAAAATTACGTCAGATTTAAAACGGTACATTTAAGAGATACATTTTAAAGCCGATCAAATTACCGTGCTTTTAGAGTTTGCGGTGTCTGAACGGGGGTTGGCGAGCGTAGCTCGTAGGGGGCAGAGCCCCCTAGTCTTATCTTCAGTAGAAGAAATTATTATAATTGAAATTTTTACGACTTCCGTTTTCGACGGATTTAGATGTTTTAGGGGTCAGAGATCCCAAAAACATGTTTATAGAAAATGTCTGTCTGTCCGTGTGTAAGTCTGTCCGTCTGTCTGTCGCCACTGTACCATCAAAAAGTGTATGAAGTTATGCATAGAATTGAACCAAATTTTTATTTTAAGTTTTTGGCTATGGCAAGCAGGTCCTCCCTGAATTTGGAAAAAATTCGCCGCTAGGGGGCACTGTAATAGCGATTTTTGTGCAATTTTGAATATTGTACCATCAAAAAGTGTATGAAGTTATGAATAGAATTGAACCAAATTTTTATTTTAAGTTCTAGGCTATGGCAAGCAGGTCCTTCCTTAATTTGGAAAACAATCGCCGATAGGGGGCGCTGTAATAGCGATTTTTGTGCCATTTTGAATATTATACCATCGAAAAGTGTATGAAGTTATGCATAGAATTGAACCAAATTTTTTGTGCATGTGTCTGGCTGTGGCAAGCCCTCCCTGAATTTGAAAAAAATCTGCCGGAAGGGGGCGCTGCAATAGCATTGTCTGTGCCATTTTCATTATTATATCATTGAAAACTATAAAATTATGCACAGAAATGAACCACATTTTTGTGTATGCGTAAGGCTATGGCCGGTAGGTCCTCCCTGAACTTGAAAAAATTCCGCCAGAAGGGGTCGCTGTTAATTGCGATGTCTGCGCCATTTTCATTATTGTACCCTCAATAAGTGTTTGAAGTTATGCATAGAATTGAATCAAATATTTTGTGTATGTTCCTTACTATGGCAAGCAAGTTCTACATGAATTTGAAAAAAATCTGCCGGAAGGGGGGCGCTGTAATAGCGATCTTTGTGCCACTTTTCTTTATTGTACCATCGAATAGTGTATAAATTATGCATAAAACTGAACCAAAATTTTTGTGCATAATTTTGGATAGGGAAAACTGGCCTCCTTGAATTTGGAAATATTGCGCGGCAAAGGGGCTCTTTGATAGCGATTTTTGTATACTTTTCTTGATTTTTCGTAGTTTTATTGTCCATTGGCGGCTCGTGTAAAGGCGGGAACTCACTTCCTGCTAAGCCGGCTTTTCGCAAACATCTGATAACAACAGAATAAGGAAAAACTATTAATTTTAACAAATATCATGATATAGATTAACTCGTTTTTAGTTCATTTAATTGACTGAAGCAGGAATTTAAGATGAAAATCAAAGTTGGTATAGTAATGAACTAATAATATTGAAGTATTAACATGTGTAACTACTTTTTGAAATATTAAGATATATAAGATAGAAGAAAGTTTTAGGATTGGTACATCCGACTAGTTTTGCTTTTAATGTCATCTGCAGATGATTTTGCTACATTAATTTTTGTATAATTTCCACGAAGCTGTAAATTTCACGACTTTTTCCACAACGCAAGTTTTAGTTTTGCAACGACTCTTTTCGCAACACAAGGCTGCCTCATGGAGGAAATAGATAGATGGAGATGCCGTAAGGTGGTTGGGGGTGATGCCAAAAAAGTAACCCTAAAATCCGCTACAGAAGGTCCAAACACAAGCACGTTCTTTCCCGAATAAAAGAAGAAAGCTTATAATAATACAGTTTTTAATTCATAATACAATGGAATGCTGCTTTAGAAAGCTTAAAAATAAGCAGATCACTTTCATTTAGTGAAAAAAAAAATGCACGGATGATGTCAAAGAATTCGGTCCCTGTTCCAGGTGCTTGTTTTGTTTGGGCCTTCTATGGATGTTCAAATTTGAGCGATAAATGGTTTCATATTTCAAACCTTTTTTACGGCATACTCCATCTCCATCTATCTCTTTCCTCCATGAGGCTGCTTGCCATGCCTGTCACAGAGCAGTACCGGAGAACATTCTTGTGACGTGGAGTCATGTGCTTAGGGGACACATTTCCGAAAGCGTAACCTCGAACCAGTGTTGCCAGGTAGTCGAAAGTCAATTTCCCCAAAATTTCTGAAAATTTCCACAAACCAGTGTTTTTTTCCCCAAAAAAGTCCCCAACGCAGTTTCTACTTAAAAGTAAATTTTAAATTTAAAAATTTTCACTATAAAAAATGTTTTGCTAATTTAAACTCAAAAATTTCCTACAAATCAAGGATTTTTTTTGAAAAAGTTCCCCATTTATAAAAAATAAACATTTAAGGAGTCTCAGGACTCTTAAAGATTCAAAACTTTCGAAATTTTAATTTTATTAGATATTACTAAGGGGTGCTGCCCCCTACGAGCTACGCTCGGCAAGTCCCGTTCAGACACCGCAGACTCTAAAAGCACGCTAATTTGATCGGCTTTAAAAAGATTTCAGAAGATTGAATTATAAGTTAAAAAATAGTGGTGATCTCTCTATAAACGGGATTTTATTCATTTCTCTTTGATTGGGGAATTTTAAAGCCAAATCAGCTGCTGTTAAAAGATACAATGCCTGTTTCCGTCTTTGATTAAATAAAATCAGTTAAACATTTCAAAATAAGCTAATATAAAATGAATTAAATAAACAGAGTCATTGTCTCCCGGTATTTTTTAGCAAAGTGAAAAGAAAGTTTTTTTTTAAATAAGACACTTTAAATGTATCGTTTTTAACCTGACGTAATTTTCACCAAACTTTTCTTTCTTTTTAATATTCACGTGAAAATACTTTTGTTAGAAATGAAATATTATTTGCGCTGTCCTAATAAAAATAGTTGAAAAGATCATCTTAAAATATCAAATAAATGTCTCGCGCAATTTTTAAATTTAAACAGTTTTGCAATATTATTTTTTGTTCATTTTACGTAATAAGTGTAACGTGGCGTAATTTCTCCTATTTAAGACTTCTAACGCGTGTTATGAATTTATTATTTTAGAATATTCTTTCTCTTTTAAAATTCACGTGTAAATGTAGTTTTTATGACGTAATTTTCAATGAGTTCCTGCGTTTTTTATTTTCTGTTTATAATAGTCACGTGTAAAATAAATTTTTAATTTGAAGCAAACATTATTGTTTGCGCTGTTTATACAGTTGGCAACAGTTTAAATTAATGCCATTTTCTAAAACATGTAAAAAATATCTCTCGAAATTCTGAAAATTTGAATTTAAAATAGAAATAAAACTTCAAAAAATGAGTCAAATTAAAAAACTAAATGCAGTCTGCACACCAGGAAATTCTGAAGTATAAAATGATCTAAAAATAATTAAATTTCCGTGTACAGGTTTTGCTCCTATAAAACTTTTTCAATGGAACGATTTTGTCCAACTTTAGCATTAAATATCTCTTAAAATAATTCTTCGATTTGAAAACTGTCTGCCTCAGCGTGTTTATCAAACATTTTTCTATAATACCAACGATTTTCATATTTTTGTATGCAATATTTTGCTTAATATTAACGAAGAAAGACCTCCGGCCACAAAAAATTCAAAACCGACGGCGGTGACAGCGTTAGTTACTTTTTTTAGAATAGAGAGAAACTCCCATTTTTTCTGAAGATTTTGATATGATTGTTTCCTTGAAATTCCTATTAGAACAGAAGTTGTGGGTTTTAGAATTATACCCCCTTATTAGCTGAAGCGGCGTTTCTGAAACTTTGATGTCATTTTTCTCCAAATGAAGTTTTTGGGCATAACGCGCAAGACATCTCAAAAACTTCTGAATATTTTTTCATGAAATTTTCAAAACTTATGTTTCATGTTAGCGCGTATAAACTGAACCTAAAATTTCACTTTTATTGTTCAAAAAAAAAAAAAAAATTTTTAGGTGATAATACTGTTGAAATTTTCAAAATTTTGTATTAACTAAATACAACTTTGTATTAAAAATATAAAAATGCTTTAAATACAAATTTATTTAAGTTCAGAGTAATTATTACAATCTGAAGTATAATTAGGCACAAAAAATTTCATTCTAGTTCCAAAATTTATTTTGTAATCCTGCGCGTAAGTTGCTATACCAATTTTTTGCTCGACAAATGTCTGATAGTTTTGAGCCCCCCTATAAATACTAATTCTGCATCTTGCAATTGTTTAAATGCACAAAATGAAAGAGCAAACATATACCTTTCATCCCAATAAAAATTGTGTTTTAAAATCATATACATTTTAAGATATTTTTTGTTGAAAATGGTCTTTTTTCCCCTTTTTTTCCAATTTTAAGAATCCCGAGACCCTTAAACTTGGTAGAAGTTTGCATGCTTATTCGTAATTAAACGAAGAATGAGAGAACATTCTTCTCATTTTTCACCCCATTGATGATGACCAGGGCTTGGTCGAAAGCGCTCGGGAAGTTTTTACCATCTGATTATTGGTTTTAATGTTTTAAAACCTGTTAATTGTATTTTTAGCACCTATTTTAGTAATAAAAACTGAGAATCATTTTAATGTATTCATGTTTTAACTTAAAGTATTAAGGTGAATGTTTCGTGTCTCTTACATATAGTTTTCTATATACAGGGTGTCCGGTCTCAACGGTGTCCAATGGCTAATTCCTAAACCGTTAGTCATAGACATATAGTTCCAATTGCAAAAATGTTTCAAATGAGGTAAAGAAGTATTTTTAAAGCGATTTGGGTCAAGAAAAACATTTTTTAAAAAATTACGAAATTTAAATTTTTATACGGTCCCCAGGTCCTATAAGTAATATTTAGTAAAAATATCCTATTTCACTGACAAGTAAGACAAAAAAAGTCCCATTCCTCTGCGATTAAAACTGACCGAGTAATAGATATTTAAAGTTGGAGTATCTTTTTTGCTGCAAAATAGGGGTCAGTCACAAATTTACTAGAAATAAAAATAATCGTCAGATATAAAATTTAACATTAAACATTGATAGTAAATTAACATTACAAATATATTTTGAGATTTTTGTTCATTCTCACATATTAAAACAAAATATTTTTTTTCCCAACCACATTTTGCCATTTATGCTGTATCTCGTAATTTGATTGGTCAGAGTTTCAGCATCAAAGTGACAATTCTTGGCGGGAATCGTGCTTGACGAAAGCCATCAGAGGATAGAGTTTCGAAAAAAAAGTGATTCGTATGAGGGCCAGGAGAATTAGGAAAACTAAACTATCTTAGAATTAATAGAATTATATTAAATTAGTTTTCTATTTGGATTTTTTTTTTATCCAATCAATCAATTCTAAATATTAACTTGCGTTATTTGAACTTTTAGTGTGTAAATATCGCCTGCACGCTCGAACAACAACAAAAAAAGGTAATCTGTATCATCTACAACAGAAGGGGGGGGGGGGATATTCTGCGACGAGCTATCTTAAAAAAAAATATTTCCATGGGATTAACAATAGCGAACGGGTGTTTTCGCATGAGTTAGGAGAAGAGAGAGTAGAATTTTTAGGGGGGTTGATGTGGTAGATTGGTTAATTATTTCTTGAATAATAAAATAAAATATAGGGAAAAATACATACATAATTTTAGACAGTATGTATTGGCCGAGCAAAAGTTGGGGGGGGGGGATAAATTTTAGGGAGGATTGAGATGATTAGTAACTTACTATAACTATAAAGTAACGGCTAACTACAAAGACAAAGTAGAAAAATTTCCTAACATTTTAATAAAGTTATTAATTTTAATAATTTTAAATTTAATATACTTTTTTATATTTTTTAATTTAAGAGTATGTCTATATATTTTTAATTTAATCACTAATTTATACTTAAATAAAATTATAATTGAAATCTATAATTGCTTACATAAATTATAAATTTGAATCTTTTTTTAATGATTTTAAATTTAATAATTGTTAAATTTATTGCCTCTTTATGCTCTAATAATTAAGTGTTATAATTAAGACAATAGGAAATAAAATTTTTAACGTGCGTGGAGTTTTAGAAGATGCATTATTTAATTAGACAAATAGAGTAGAATAGTAAAAAAAAATATATATATAAACCTCTATAGATTTTTAACTTTGCGTGCATGTGAAGCAAAAAGTGGGGAAGTAGAAATTTAAGGGGCCGATTAATTTAGATGAAGTCTTAAAAAAAAGCGATAATCTACTGATGTGCAAAGAATTATCACGCTGTAAAACTTGGGAAAAAAGGGTCCGTCTTCTTTATTGCTGCAATAATTAATAAGTAATCCATAATCTAAATTCCACCTGAAATTGCAATTTAAACTTTTCCCTCACTGGCTCTCATACACACAAAGTTTATAATCCTGAAAACTACATTTTTTTATGCAGCAATATCTGTTGTAGTAATGAACACTAAACAGCCGTATCAATTCCCCCTGAAATCTCCGCTCCAAAATTTGTTACATTCCCCCCCCCCCCTCGTTCCTGTCCCAAGCACAGACACAAGAAAGCTCAATCTAAGTAATTTGTTTGTACCATCTTAATGGTTTTTTTTTTTTTTTTTGTATGCCTATATTTTTATACATAACTTTTGAATGGTTGCTCTGAATATGTTAAGGAAATTAATATGTCCATTTTTGAAAATGATCCTCGTATCACTTTTATTTTCTTTTACAATAAACATCAATTATTTGAATTATATGATTCAACCTGTACGATTACTTCAATGATTTAAATAAACATAACAAAAGTGTTACAATATTTTAATATTTTGTTCTAATAGAGCACAGGTTTATCCATTAACGGTCGGACATCATATAACCACCCACATTCTCTCTTTTTAATTAACTAGGGGGCTCGGCCCCCTACGAGCTACGCTCGCCAACCCCCGTCCAGACACCACAGGCTCTAAATGCACGCTAATTTGATCGGCTTTAAAAAGATTTCGAAAGATTGAATTATAATTTAAAAAACAGTGGCGATCTCCCTATAAACGAATTTCTATTCATTTCTCTTTGATTGGGGAATTTTAACGCCAAATTCGCTGCGGTACTACTTGATTATCCCATCGACCAATTTCGCCAAATTATATAAATCGCCAAACCACTCGCCAAATTATACAAATTGACATAATTTTTATTTTAAATAACGAAAGAACATATAAATTCGTACAACATTAATAAAAATACAAATAAAACGTCGAAATAAAAATAACTTGATGACGTAGACACGTGTAACAACATTTCAAAATAAGCTAATATAAAAGGAATTAAGTAAACAGAGTCTTTGTCTCCTGGTATTAGCAAAGCGAAAAGAAAGTTCTTTTAAATGAGACATTTTAAATTAATCGTTTTTAATCTGACGTAATTTTTACCAAGCTATTCTTTCTCTTTTAAATAATCGCGTGAAAGTACTTTTGTTAGCAATGAAATATTATTTGCGCTTTCCTAACAAAAATAGTTGAAAATATCCTCTCAAAATATTAAATAAATGTCTAGCGCTATTTCTAAATTTAAACTTTTTTGCAATATTATTTTGTGTTCATTTTATGTAATAACTATAATGTGACGTAAATATGACGTAATTTCTCCTAAGACTTCTAACGCATGTTAATGATTTTATTATTTTACAATATCCTTTCTCTTTTAAAATTCACGTGTATACTTTTTATGACGTAATTTTTAATAAGTTCCTGCTTTTTATACATAATTATTTAATTCTAATTTGAAAGTTTTTTTCCTGTTTATAATAGTCACGTGTAAATAAATTTTTAATTTGAAGCAAACATTATTGCTTGCGCTTTTTATACAGTTGGCAACCGTTTAAATTAGTACAATTTTCTGAAATCTGTAAAAAATATCTCTAGAAATGCTGCAAATTTGAATTTAAAATAGAAATAAAACCTGAAAAAATGAGTCAAAATAAAAAAATTAATGCAATCTGCACTCCGGCAAATTCTAACGCATAAAATGATCTAAAAATGATTACACTGCCATGTATAGTTTTTGCTGCTATAAAACTTTTTTAGTGGAACGATTTTGTCCAACTTTAGCATTAAATATCTCTTAAAATAATTCTTCGATTTAAAAACTGTCTACATCAGCGTGTTTATCAAACATTTCTGTATAAAACCACTGATTTTCATATTTTTATATGCATTATTTTTCTCAATATTAACGAAGAAAGACCTCCGGTCACAAAAAATTCAAAACCGGCGGCGGCGGCGGTGACAGCGGTAGTTACTTTTTTTTAGAATAGAGAGACTTTTCTTTTTTTAATACTAGGGGGCTCGGCCCCCTACGAGCTACGCTCGCCAACCCCCGTCCAGACACCGCAGACTCTAAATGCACGCTAATTTGATCGGCTTTAAAAAGATTTCGAAAGATTGAATTATAATTTAAAAAACAGTGGCGATCTCCCTTTATAAACGAATTTCTATTCATTTCTCTTTGATTGGGGAATTTTAACGCCAAATCCGCTGCGGTACTACTTGATTATCCTGTCGACCAATTTCGCCAAATTATATAAATCGCCAAACCACTCGCCAAATTATACAAATTGATATAATTTTTATTTTAAATAACGAAAGAACAAATAAATTCGTACAACATTAATAAAAACACAAATAAAACGTCGAAATAAAAATAACATGATGACGTATACACGTGTAACAACATTTCAAAATAAGCTAATATAAAAGGAATTAAGTAAAGAGAGTCTTTGTCTCCTGGTATTTTTTAACAAAGCGAAAAGAAAGTTCTTTTAAATGAGATATTTTAAATTAATTCTCAAAATATCAAATAAATGTCTAGCGCAATTTCTAAATTTAAACTTTTTTGCAATATTATTTTGTGTTCATTTTATGTAATAACTATAATGTGACGTAAATATGACGTCATATTTGAAAGTTTTTTTTCCTGTTTATAATAGTCACGTGTAAATAAATTTTTAATTTGAAGCAAACATTATTGCTTGCGCTTTTTATACAGTTGGCAACAGTTTAAATTAGTACAATTTTCTGAAATCTGTAAAAAATATCTCTAGAAATGCTGAAAATTTGAATTTAAAATAGAAATAAAACCTGAAAAAATGAGTCAAAATAAAAAAATTAATGCAATCTGCACTCCGGCAAATTCTAACGCAGAAAATGATCTAAAAATGATTACACTGCCATGTATAGTTTTTGCTGCTATAAAACTTTTTTAGTGGAACGATTTTGTCCAACTTTAGCATTAAATATCTCTTAAAATAATTCTTCGATTTGAAAACTGTCTGCATCAGCGTGTTTATCAAACATCTCTGTATAAAACCACCGATTTTCATATTTTTGTATGCATTATTTTTGTTAATATTAACGAAGAAAGGCCTCCGGTCACAAAAAAATCAAAACCGGCGGCGGCGGCGGCGGCGGCGGCGGCGGCGGCGGCGGCGGTAGTTACTTTTTTTTAGAATAGAGAGATTTTGTTCCATTTGTCATTTTATTATAACGATATTAAAAATAATAATAATTATTATTATTTTTACATTACCCCTTCTGAAAATTCCACTGTCTCTCCCCTCAGCAAATATTCATTAGATCAGTTATTTTTTAATTACTTTTTAATTAAAAATTAGGGAAAAAATATTGTTAAATCAAAACATATATTAAATTATTGAGGACGTCAGTTTCGAAACTGACCTTATCCGAAATTTAAAAAATCGTGTTTCTCTATCAATCTATTCTATTGGTATAACTGTACCAATCAAACACTACAACATCCAAATTTTCAATGAATACCAATGGGCGCATTTAAAGGTTTTACGCGATTTCCCAAAATTTGATTTTCTCGATAAGGCGAGTTTTGAAACTCAGTTCTTCAATTATTTTAACCAATCTGAAAGTTAATTACTAAAAATTAACACTACCGTAATATTTATATGGGGGAAGCACCTTCTGTTAAATCGCTTTAAAAATGTTTCTTTATATTATTTAAAACCTTTTTGTAATTGGAACTATATGTCTTTGACTAACGGTTTAGGAATTAGCCATTGAACATCGTTTGGAGTGGACGCCCTTTATAATACTTTAAGCACTTCGCGTACGACCCCTGAAAGCTTGGTCCAACTCATCTGTTTTCAGTTACAGAAAAGTGGTTTAAGTCATAAAATTTAAAATGTCATAACTCGGTCAATTTTAGTGTTAGATGAATGGGACTTTTTTTGCCGTACTTGTTGGAGGAATAGGAAAAGTTTACTAAATATCACTTATAGGACCGGGGGACCGTATAAAAATTTAAATTTCGTAATTTTTAAATAAATGTTTTTCTTGACCCAAATCGCTTTAAAAATACTTCTTTACCTCATTTAAAACATTTTTGTAATTGGAACTATATGTCTATGACTAACGGTTTATGAATTAGCCATTGGACACCGTTGAGACCGGACACCCTGTATATTTAATAACTTCATTTATACTTGTTTTTTAAATTGTTGCCAATCGATGACGCTGGCCTGTCATTACGTTAGCTCCATCTGATCTAACTTTTTCAAAGTTTAGACCATCTCTAATCAACTGAATTTTGCATCAATCTCAGATGATGTTGGCATCATCTGCTTCTATCTGACTTGACATATAAAACTTTGTTTTCAATTTTTTGACATTCTTACCCTACTGAAGTACTTAATCGTAATGCGAAGCACCTTCGTTGTATCAGTCACTGTGCTTCATCAATAATAAAAGAAATATAGCTGTTTTTCACATCTTTAATTGAATCTTTTAAAAAGCACGGCAAAAGAAAAAGTTCTGAAGATTTAGTAATATGATTTTATGGCGTTTAAGATCACAGAGTTTTCATTCAAATTTCTTAGGAGAACTATGGGGTCTGCTGCATTCATTGCCAATGTTCAGTTATAAACGCAGCAATGTGATTGTATTATGGAATTGCATGTCTTGCAAAACTCTATTGTTATTCCATAAAGCACAAATTAACCAGCCTTAAACAACAAAAAAAGAAAGGTTATAAAATTGTTTTTATTTCTGTTCTAATAAATCTATACGAATAAAAGACATGTGTGTATGTGTTTGTGTGTCTGTCCGTGATGACTAAGAAAGTCTGCCGTACTTAATATTCTGGAAATTCAAGTGGGGATAGTCCAAAGCAGGTCACGATGCACTTGTGATAAGTACAAACTGTAATGTTGTAAACGATGAGCACGACCACGAAAATAATGAGTGATATCTCCGATTTCTATATTTTTTCGTTTTCCAAATCAAAATCGAGTTCGAGACAGATCCAGTGTTGTCAGATGACTAAAAGTAAACTTTACGTGAAATAGTGAAAACAAATTTTCCAAGTTTTTCCCCAAAAATGTTGATAGTCCCCAAACATTTCCCCACGAAATACTTGTCCGCAAAAAAATTCCCTGGGGGTTCAAAATCCCCCAAAATGGGGACAAAATCCACAATCTGGCAATACTGCCTCGAACTCAAAGTAATAAAAGGTTCTATTATGACTACCTGTGAAAATATATCTACCTCTACAGAATGACTTTTCTTGCGAGTCCATTTCAACGGTTTTTCTGAAAAATCTGCTGTTTGATTTCCTAAGCGGTACTTTTTTAATGTCTTCAGCGCACGGGACCAGAGCGGCGTAGTTCCATTATTCAAGACCTAAAAATGATTTGGACAGAAAGGCAAGGAAATTAATGAGTTTATAATTCACTAGGGATAATTTTCAACTGTCAGTTCTGGATTTAGACGAGAGTGGTATCGTTGAAAACTCTTGTCACTAGTATCAAGAAATATACAGGAACTATACTCCCGAAATCAATAGTTCATGGTACACGGAGATGTATTCATGATAATTCTATCATGATATGAATAGTTCATGATGTACGGATATACGGAGTGGAAAATAGAAAAAAGAAAATAAAACGAAGAAATGATATAACAAAATGTATAATAATCACTTATAAACAGATTAAGTTAAATAATGCTATAAAAAGTGATAAAATATCTTTATTAAGATTGACGATCGTTTCATCGTACAAACGGCGACATTTTCAAAATTATTTACGATAGAAAATATTTTCACATAATTTAAAAACAGTAAACATAGTAAACAGTGTCACGAGACATGATGCATAATAGAAAACATTGCAAACATAAAATAAAATATAAATAAAATTAGCTATTTACAAGCGTGGATTAATTTTTACTATTGTTACTAAAATTACATAGCATCTCTTTACAAATGTTAGGTAAATCAAGGGACACTGAATCACTGCAAATATTCTCGTTGCGTAAAAATATCTCGATTGATTCACGGATTATGGATGGTAAATAAAATCTTGATGGATAAATTAACTTTCTATTTTTAAAATCGATCTATAAAGGTTCTTCGCTACATAATCTGGCCAAAGCTGTGGTGCTTCTGTTGTATTTGATGTCTGCTATATGTTCTTTGATTCTAGTTTTAAGTTTTCTACTTGTCATACCTACATAAAACTGCTTTGTTCCATCTTCTTTGGTGAAAGTTATTTCGTATACTCCTGATAACTGGTTTGACTCAATCGGATCTATTTTCTTGCATATTATATTTTTTAATTTCATGGAAGGTTTTGCGACTAGGGAGATATTGAATTTTTTGAGTTTATATTTCAAACGTTCTAAGAAACCAGGAAAATATTATAAAGTGGATAAAGAAATGAATGAATGAATGAATGAAGAAAGGATTTAAGGATTTAGAAAACAGTTTTCAAACCAGGGCATGGGCAGGGCCTAGGTGGGGAGATGCAGCAGTGGATCAGTACAGTGGTTTTACTGTCAAACAATAATTCCCTTCGACGTTTGTGACTGGTGTTTAAACACTTGTGTCTTCAACACTTTTACGTAAAAATGTACTGTTACGAATAATTAAAAAAAAAAATTCCTGCCTTAGACAACTTTAGAATGTACTTCATGCTGCCTTAATTTCTCTCCTTCCAAAAGAGAACAGAGCCCATACCTCATGAACGATTGGATGCGGGAGTATAGTTCCGGTACAATACTTGATCCTCGTGGCAAGATCTTTTGAACACACACTACACTCGTCAAAATCCAGAACTAAGAAAAACTCGCCTATATGCAATAAATTATTCTTTATTTTTTAACTAATAATTTCCGTACTCCTTGAAAACATATTTTATCCGTGAATTCATCCCGAAAGTCTGAAAAAGAGGGTTAAATTCAGTTCATTCCTAGCACGCATGCTTATTGACTCTATTAATATTAATATTAAAATCCAAATTTATTTTTAAAATAACAAACCAAAAGTTCTATAAATTTAGATTTAAAATTTAATTAAAAAAGAAAAAAACAGGAAAGAAACGTTTTCGAATCTAAGAATAAATAACGATTAATTTTCTTATTCATTTAAAAGCACTCACAATTTTTTTAAAGTTATAAAAAGATATTCGCATTTAAAATATATTTCGAATGAGCACATTTAAAAAGATATTTTAATTAAAATATTAGATGGAAAAACATCAATTTTACTGAAAAAAAAATTCTGGAACAAAAGTATAATATTCATATTTTACATCTAGCAATCTACTTAAAAATATTTATAATTGATATTTTTATCCTATACTAGGGGGCTCTGCCCCCTGCAAGCTATGCTCGCCAAACCCCATCCAGACACCGCAGAATCTAAAAACACGCTAATCCGACGGGTTTTAAAAATATAAGAGAAGATTGAATTATACTGAAAAAACCTGTGGAGATTTCCCTGTAAATGGGTTTCCATTCAATTCCCTATGATTGCAAAAATGTAAGGGCGAATCAGTTGCTGTTAAGACATCCAATGGTTATTTTTCATTTTTGATTAAAGAGGATCAGTTAAACATTTGAAAAGTAGCTCAAATAAAATGAATTAAGTATACAGAGTCTTTGTCTCCCGGTATTTAAAACAATCTCTATAACAATAGCCTAAGTCATGTGACTATCATCAACAGTTCCGGGCGCAGCACTTCGTTTTTTATACTCTAGGTGCCATTTTGGTACTTTAATGTTAGCCATGCACAGGTGATAAGTCACCAAATATTATTCTATCGCCATCATTTCATCTATATTATAATAGTTCAAGTCATCAACTGTCATAAACAAATACGGTCTGATCCCTTCGCCTTTCATATGAAAGGTTGGCATAAATGTCATATACTATATTGGCGTGATTTTTTTCCGACGCCAATTTGGGGAAAGCATCAACAGCATAAACAACAACATCCGGCTTACCATATCCATAGATTAACATCCAAGATAGGACACTCCCATAGAGCTTAATGGTAATGCGATTGCGATCGTAGCGCCTTTAGTGACAATGGGGAAGAAACTCCCCATCCTTGTAAAATTTTTATCATTGAGCATCTACCTAATTGTAATCTTTCTTTTTTTTTAATGTTTCATGTTTACGTTTTCAATAGAATCTTACACCGATACATGAACATAGAAAAGATATTCTATTTTATATATCTAATATCTATTCTATGTTCATGCATGGATATATGATTTATTTATTTATTTTTTTTTTTTTACATGATGAGCGAACGATATAAGTGCAACGAAAAACAGGGTAAAAATTTCGTCTTGAATGCTATATATGAAGTAAATATCATATAATTGGATTTAAAGCTACATAAAGTAATGATGTAATATAAAAATATACGAAGTATTGCACTCTACAAATCCCAGAAAATTTCATAAATATTCTCACTCGGTAGCAAAATTTTTATAGCCGATGTTTTATTAATTTATTATGAAGTTAAACGTATTAAACAATTGTTACAATAATCTTTTAAAATTTACGCATTTTCACTTTCTTACAGGTAAAATAAAAATATTATTTTTAAATGTAAATAACGTACAATCAATTCAATAATATTTATAATATTAACATATAAGAAATAATAATAAAATTACAGATGGGGAAAAATTCATTTCGGCAAATTTTTAGAATTATATAAATCTAACAGCTAAAACTAAATAGAGGTACTGACATGACACTCAGTAAAGTTTTATTCGACATGAATAAACTAACACAATACCTGAATTTGATTTTTTACAATTTAATCTTATAAACTTACATATTTACGTTATTAACAGAATTTTCTAGGGTTTTTCTTTTATATTATTACTCTAATTATTATTTTGTAAGTTAAAGACGACCAATACAAGTACGGTAAAAAAAAAAAAAAAAGCAAGCATGAATAGAATATCGTCTGACACGGTCTGACACCTGTTTCGTTTTAGGAAAGAATAGATATTCAAGGCATAGAGGGTAAACATATTTCTTCAACATAGATAAATTTCGGAGGATTGTTAATTCTCCCCCCTTGTCGGTAGTGACGCTAGTACTGTTGCCATTATAGATTTTGCCGTAAATGTCCCATCTTGGTCCTTAATCTATGACCATATCAAGCAAAATAACGCTACTTTGGCGCCATTTAAGTACCCGTTGCGTATATGACACTGACGTCAGAAACAAAAATCGCGCCAATATGGGGCCGTATATAACATCTGTGCCGAAAATTTTCCATTTTGATTAAAAAATCAAAATTTTTTTTCGAATAAAACTATATAAAAGTTGTCATGGTCGCAAAGAATTATTGGTACTGTTACGCTTGCCGGGTGCAAATCTCGCAATTAGCTTTTCTTCAAATCGCCAGTTAGCGTTTTTTTTATTTTTCGAGTGGTAAATTAAAACATTGATTTGAAGTTGAAATTAAATGTCATGGTTTGTTGCATTATTGGGAAGAGTTCCATATTGTGTACTGGCTGGTGCGATTGGCGAAGGAATCCAAAATGGCGCCAAAAAGCCATTTTAGCATCTTATAAAAATTTTCAGGATGGCGGAAAAACATGGTCTTTAAATATTTGTAAACATATATATATATATATTTAATAAATGTTATATATGTCACATGTTAAAAAAAATACGATGGTTATACAGACAGTTTTATATATGTTACGTATAGAGATGTACCTTATACATACATAATATATATACGCCTATAAATAAATATTATGTACTTATATATAATTTTATGTATTTATTATATTTATTATACATGTCAAATTAAAACAAAAGTTTTATATTTTTCCGAAAAATATAGGCTAAATGCAAAAAATTACGCAAAAACATATAAATAAAGTCCATTCCAGAAAAAGCAACCCCAAAGGCTGAAGATCGCAATCACATCGATTCATTCAATGCTAAAAAAAGCTCGCCAAAAAAGCAGCACACAATATGGAACTCTTCCCGCATTATTTAACATTTGGCCAGATGTCATATACGCACCGCAGGTTTGGCGTGATTTTTTTTTACGAAAATTTGGCGGAAAACTCGTTTTCGAATACCAGTTACATATGCATTTTTGGTATTACTTAGTTATCCCGTCGACCAAAAATCTATCGCCAAACTATAAGATTAAATGTCAATAATAGTTGATCGTAAATGTCACATTCACTTGACTTTAAGTAAGTTACATGTTTTTACGTCATCAAGTGATTTTTATTTCGACGTTTTATTTGTATATTTATTAATGTTATACTAATTTATTTGTTCTTTCGTTATTTAAAATAAAAATTACGTCAATTTGTATAATTTGGCAATTTATATAATTTGACAAAATTGGTCGGCGGAATAACTACTAGTACCGTATTTTTTAATTATTTTCTATTATTTTCTAAAGGAAATAACAACAACAAAAAAAGAAAAAATTAATAACTCTAAAACAAAATAATTTATATAATTTTAAAAAGAAATAAAAGTAAATAAACATTTATTATTAAATAAACAACAATAGCCGGGTTACCATGTCAATCAAAATAATGCCATTTTAACGCCAATCGGAATCTTTCGATTTGGTGAAAGGTTGTTCAAGTCAATTGAATTATGAATAAAAGTAGCATGATACATTTCTTAGCATATATTTAAGGGAGGCCAAATTGGTCCCCAAATTAGTGTAAAATTATAACCTTTTCTGATATCTGAAAAAAAAAATATATATCTGTAATGATTAAAATTTGAGTTGCCATCATAAGAAAAAAGTATTTAAAATTAGAAAAAAATTAATATTTCGAAAGCTAATTCGAATTTTAAAATTCTAATACCAGTTTTGAGATCTATGGATCAATACGGATTTTTGTTGTTAATTTCATCGCAAAATATTTCCTATTTTAGGAGAAATCACCGTGAAACATAATCATTTGTTTAATCAGTCGTTTCATAGAATCGTTACATAAATTCGTTTCATAATATCCGTTTCATTAGGATTTTATATAAATAGGGTAGATTAATATATTGAAATCCCAGCCACAAGCTCATTCTGACGAAATCTTCCAGAAATTAACTTCAAAATTCAAGGCTTTTTAAGGAAATTAATCAATTCATACTCATCTGAAGCAAACATATTTACTTCAAACTGCTTCACAACTGTACAATTGTAGACGAGTGGTTAGAGTACTCGGCTCGTGACACTACGATAGTTGGTTCGTCTCCAAGGTCAGCAACTTTTATTTTATCCCCACTTCAATTGACGTATACTTACCTCGTGAAAGGAAAAAAAAAAAAAAAAAAAAACGGGTATTCGTCAATTAACGGAAAAATCCTGGGAGCCCTGCTGTCAGGAAAATTTCCGTGAATTGAAGAGGGTATTTCTGAGAGTGTTGGGAAAGTTACGTAGTCAACGATGTGGGATTTTATGCAGTGAATTATAGTTCAATTCAAATTTGCTGCGATTTGCGTTTTAGGCCTAAGAGGACGGTACGTTTTGAAAAATATTTTTAGTTTTTTATATTATCCAACAAGAAATTCATCAAAGAAAGGTTCTATACCATAAATTCAATACAATATTAAGGGGAAAAAATGTGTTTCAATTTTCTGTGTGTTCCAGTTTTCAAAATATTTCCGCAATTTGTGTCATTTTATTACTTTAAAGAAAGTTAATAATAATTAAATAGGTATAAAAGAAAAAATAGTTTTTAAAACACTCTGTTTTAAGAATTCAATGCCTACCTTTAAAATCATGCCTAATTTCCTGACTGTCATCTATCTTTCCAAATAAATTCCTTTTCAGCTAGGCCCCCAAATCTGATTACGGAAAATTCGCCGTTTTTTTATGTATGATAGAAAGCATGGGCTAGTGAATTTATTTAAAAGATATATACATATTTTTCTTTTTTTAAGATACGGATAACAGGAAAAATATCATTATTTAAACTATCTTTTTAGGACTTCTAAATTGATTTCTCAGCGCATAATTATAATTTAATTAACATAAATATTAATTGATAAAAGAGTATTTCAAATATATTACATTCTTTATGTTTTCTTTACATTTTCTACTTTTTAAAGTTTAAAATATTTCGTTATTGCAGCTTCATGGCCAGTGGCCTATTTTGGCAAACGTGGTTTGGCGCATCATTAAATCCATTGTTATTGTGACTCATGCACAGTTGTAAACATAAAGAATATTTGGAGATTTATCACCTGTAGGTAGCTAATCGAAAAATGAATTAAAATAAATTTATCAATTAATATTAAGTTCTAAAATATTAAAATGTTGTATTATCATCGGAAACACACCTTTGTACATAATTTTTATAATTCTAGCATATCAAAAAGTGAAGGAAAAATAGATTACAAAATCCCATCTTTACATACCAAAAACAAGTTGAGCTAAATAAAGAGTATAAGAAATAGAACCATTTTTTAATGCGTAGATAGTTTTTCAAAGAAAATAACTGACACGAAACTGTTTTTTTTTAAATTCATATATTAATACATTTTATTACTATATTTTGAGTAACTTAAAATCATAAATTCCAAAATGAATACACAGTTTTGTTCTTGGGTGCATCAGTTTTAAGCAAAATTAAAAGACATGAGCATTTCAAAGATATACAGACTGAGAAAAATGCACTTGAAATAATTATATGTTAGTTTCATCACTTATAGTGCGGGAGACAAAGGCACTTTTTAAAAGTGATATCAATCAGATTTCCAAAAATCTAATTAATTTTTCTTAATAAATCACAAAAAGTTGCCGGCTATCGTGACTGCAACAGATGCGGCTTCGGAAGTCCAAACGTTTCACATATTTAAAACGAAATTATCAGTATCTCGATTAACAATGAGTGAAACAATGTATGATAGCATTTAAAAAAGTGATGTAGTAATTGTTATATTAATAATTACAGTTTTATATTAATTACTGCATTTAATATTAAATTCTTAACATTGCTAAAATTATAATTAAATATTAATTATTAGTATATATTAGTAATTCATTGTAATACATAGTATGTCTGCAAAAATGTAAGAGTTTTCACCTCAGCCAGATTTGGACTTTTGAAGCAACATTAATGACTATCACTCTGATGCAGATAAATGTTACATTCAGAATAATTAATTGTAGTTATAGAAAACAATACTTATTTTGAAACAATAAAAACATACTTACAAACAATGTAAAAGTAGAAGCAACGCACTTCACATCTGGTGGCATATGATTTTTATCACCTTTTTCCATGGGAAATCTCCAAGGTTCGTTCATAGGACCTAATCGGCCGATGTACAATCCAGATAGGGTCCATAGGCGTACAGAACCGTCTCTGCCAGCTGTAATAAGAGTATCCCTTTCGCACGCATAGCTTACGCTCATCACTGCTTCCAGATGAGCCCGAAAACAGTTCAAAAGGAAAGGCGAGCATCCAACTTCTGATTCTCCGTTGAATTTCGAACTCTTTTGCTCCACACGTCTAAGCAACTTCAGAAAAGGAAACTTGGACAGTTGCTGTGGTGATGCTTTATGTTCCATGGAAGGAGCTGATCCATATGCATCGTAGTAATTATCCAGATCATAGATTCTAACGTATCCCATGGTATCACCTAAAAAATCGGCAAACAATGCTTTATTATATGTATTACTAGGGAGGCTCCGTCCCCCTGCTCGCTACGCTCACCAACCCCCCGCGTAATCGCTTCGCGATTCCATTCGGTATCGCAAAGCAATCTCTATTTTCTAGCCAACCCCAGATTATTGTTTATGCTTAAAAATAAATGTAAATAGTTCAATTAAGCTCTATTAATAAGCTAATAATAGTTTCTGTTGCATTGAAATATCTCAATTTGTTGATTTTCTGCAAGCAAGTAAACCCTATTGTATTTCAATGGGAGTCAATGGAAATTTGGAGAAATATTGGAAATAGCACTAAGTTGGCGTCACTTTTGGCGACTAATTTTGATCGCCAAATTTGCCGACGTTTGGCGGCTGAGCCGGGTCTCCCCCCTGGTGACCCCCTTATAGAGTCAGAAAGCTCTGACCAATCAGATGCGTTTCGCGGTATCTACGCAGATTTTCAATGGTCCATTTCCAAAGCGTTACTTTTTAGGTGTGTTCGTAATTATATAAATACGTAGCACCTATAGTCGTCGTTCAGTCCGTCTGTCTGTCTGTCCGTCCGTCCGCATATAACAGAGCAAAAACTACCCAACCGAATGGTCTGAAATTTTAAATATATAATTGTTGGACAATTTTGTTGCGTCATTTCAAATTTTATGAAAATCGGTTATATAGTTAAATTACAGGGACAGTCAAAAGTTTTCCGCTACATTACGGCCAATGGGAAAAATTATTTCAAGTGCATTTTAATGATGTTACAGCCTTTCGAACAGAATGAAATTGATATGTACTTATGAAGTGCACTAAAATATACATTTATTACAATATGCGGTTCAAAAAATATTATAAAACTAGTTATAGTAGGAACACACCTCATTTGCCACGTTTGACGTGCAATTTTCAACTTGTTTTTATATATATTGAAGGATTTCTATTGTCAACATCCGTTTTGCTATTCATTTCCAAAACGCAGAACGATGAATGAGGTATCGTTCAAAAGGTTTTTGAATCGGCTTCTGACATGGATAACCCTTAATAGAGTCAGAAAGCTCTGACCAATCAGATGCGTGTTTAAAATATGTTAAACATGTTTTGGATTAAAAATTGCAGTTAATTTAAAAATAAATATGCATTGTTTTCATAATGAAAAGAAAGGTTTTTCTCAAATCAATGTTGTCACAAAAATAAAATACCTTATTATATCCTCCTCAGCAATAATAAAAAAATAAATCTCTCTATTCTAAAAAAAAGTAACTACCGCTGTCACCGCCGCCGCCGGTTTTGATTTTTTTGTGACCGGAGGCCTTTCTTCGTTAATATTAACAAAAATAATGCATACAAAAATATGAAAATCGGTGGTTTTATGCAGAAATGTTTGATAAACACGCTGATGCAGACAGTTTTCAAATCGAAGAATTATTTTAAGAGTTATTTAATGCTAAAGTTGAACAAAATCGTTCCACTAAAAAAGTTTTATAGCAGCAAAAACTATACATGGCAGTGTAATCATTTTTAGATCATTTTATGCGTTAGAATTTGCCGGAGTGCAGATTGCATTAATTTTTTTATTTTGACTCATTTTTTCAGGTTTTATTTCTATTTTAAATTCAAATTTTCAGCATTTCTAGAGATATTTTTTACAGATTTCAGAAAATTGTTACTAATTTAAACTGTTGCCAACTGTATAAAAAGCGCAAGCAATAATGTTTGCTTCAAATTAAAAATTTATTTACACGTGACTATTACAAACAGGAAAAAAACTTTCAAATTAGAATTAAATAATTACATATAAAAAACAGGAACTTATTAAAAATTACGTCATAAAAAGTATACACGTGAATTTTAAAAGAGAAAGGATATTGTAAAATAATAAATTCATTAACATGCGTTAGAAGTCTTAGGAGAAATTACGTCATATTTACTTCACATTATAGTTATTACATAAAATAAACACAAAATAATATTGCAAAAAAGTTTAAATTTAGAAATTGCGCTAGACATTTATTTGATATTTTGAGAATTAATTTAAAATGTCTTATTTAAAAGAACTTTCTTTTCGCTTTGTTAAAAAATACCAGGAGACAAAGACTCTCTTTACTTAATTCCTTTTATATTAGCTTATTTTGAAATGTTGTTACACGTGTATACGTCATCAAGTTATTTTTATTTCGACGTTTTATTTGTGTTTTTATTCATGTTGTACGAATTTATTTGTTCTTTCGTTATTTAAAATAAAAATTATATCAATTTGTATAATTTGGTGAGTGGTTTGGCGATTTATATAATTTGGCGAAATTGGTCCACAGGATAATCAAGTAGTACCGCAGCGGATTTGGCGTTAAAATTGACCAATCAAGAGAAATGAATAGAAATTCGCTTATAGGGAGATCGCCACTGTTTTTTAAATTATAATTCAATCTTTCGAAATCTTTTTAAAGCCGATCAAATTAGCGTGCATTTAGAGTCTGCGGTGTCTGGACGGGGGTTGGCGAGCGTAGCTCGTAGGGGGCCGAGCCCCCTAGTAGTAAAAAAACAACAACAACAACAAAAAAAAAACAGTGGCACTCCGGGAGTACCAATAGAAGTGAAAACTTCAACAATTACGTGTGTGTTTTTTTAATCGTCAGGAAATGTTTTATTGTGCAGGGAATACTTTTAAATGTAGTGTTTTTTTATTCATTATTATAAACTATTACTACCAAAATTATATTACAATTTTCATAGTAATATAATTTAACTATAAATTACATATAAATAAACATTAATAATTTGTAATATATATTATTATATTAAATTATATTATTAAATTATACATGTACATATAAATAAACAAATTTTCGTACAAAAATTCTCGTATTGCATTTAAAGATTTATCTGGTGAAATATAAACGGCAACCATTACAATTCAATACTATCCAAATATTGAAATCCACACTCCAATTCAATTCAGTCCAAAAGTATTTTTATTAATGAATACAATACCACAATTATAGTACGCTTGGCGCGCTAGTGTCTATGTGCCAAAATGCTAGCATGTCGGTTACGTAACTGTGTCTCCAAATCAGTGGTTTTTCTCCATCTCAAAAAAAAGCTCAACGCGCCTAAAGAAGTTTTCGAAAACTGATAATGTGTGTGTGTGTATTCCTCTGTGAACGCCGGGAGAAAAAGTCAGTTTTAGCTTCATTCTTCTTTTGCGGATTGAGCTGAAGAGGGAAAAGTTCCTGTCATTCACTGCTTGCCGCGCTAGTGTCTATGTGCCAAAATGCTAGCATGTCGGTTACGTAACAGTGTCTCCAAATCAGTGGTTTTTCTCCATCTCAAAAAAAGCTCAATGCGCCTAAAGAAGTTTTCACTTCAAAAAGACAACGTGTGACGTCTCCAGACGAGTTTATTTTATATTTATAATTAAAAAGCAAAATTGAAATTGAAATGTTTAGAAGAATAGATATCATCAATCGACCGAAGAAGTGATGGTATTTCGCGTGCAGTCTAAAAGCTATGCTTTGTTACATCAGATTAAATTGTATTCAATTAATTTTCTTTGTCCCATGTTTTTCCCGAAGTGATGACAGTATCCTTTAAAGCAGTTAAAATGTGATTGTCAATTTTTTTCTCGCGCATGCTTTTATGTTACCTTCGATCATTTTTTTTACTGTAACTTTGATGGAATAAATGAGAGTACATTTTAGATAGATTAATGTTGATTGCAAATATTTTTATCCTTAGATTTTCTTTAACAATTTAAACCTGTATCTAAAAATTATTCGAAATTTCTGAAAAAAAATTAGTCTGAAGTGCGAAGCTCCCTCATGTGTCCATTAATACATATTTTATTTCCGATATCAACTTTCCTTTTTCTATGCAGTGCAGATACAAAACACACAACGATGAATGAGGTAACACACGACAATTTCAACAGTCTTTTGACATAATACACTCAAATTTCTTTAAAACACGTCGCTTGATATAAAAAAAAAAATTGCTGTTAATTGAAAATTAAGGGAAAAAGTGTCAGTAAAAAATTTCAAAGATTGCATTGCAAAAGCCTCGCACGGATCCACTCATCATGCTTATTGTAAAATGTATAAATAGCTATGAAAAATTTCTAATTTACTTTTAGACTTAAATTCTCTAAAACGGAAATAAACATGCACAGATAAAAATTTAGTTCAACATTTTATTAAAACATGGTGCTAAAAATGTTGCCATCATAAGATGTTGAAACCTTGTTCCAACATTTGATATTTCGGCTGAACCATAAAATTGCGTAGATTGAAAAATGACTTGATAAAATGTTGATACATTACTTTGTAGAAAGTTGGACAAAGAACGTAAAACCTAGAGCAATGAGATATTTAAATGTTTGATAAAATTCCAAAATATAAAGTGGCTAAACACAGTTTTTATAATCGACATGTAATTTTTAAAGTGGGATCAAACACGCTACAGATATCCAAGATAGGAATTCGAACATGACACCTCTTGAGATTAACCAGCGTTCTACCAATGCGACAAAAATCGGATATCAGCGTGTACAGCATAGTGCCTAGTTACTCTTTTATAAAGGTAGTTTAGTGGTCGACTGAGGTATGAGATTTTGTTTGCGATCATGGTGTCCTGATTTCTAACATTTGTGCGTGAATGAGCTACGCTTTCTGCCATTTCTTTATGTTTCTCAAAATATACCTGAATCGCTGGTAATCTGATTTTCATGGTTATTTCTTGCTATGCACGGATAACTAGGTTGGACGAACAGCCACAGGTATTCGGGCAACTGGTTGGCTGGTTAGGAATTGTTTTTATAATCTTGAAATTACGGGATGAACGGCGAAGAGAAGAACAACATCTGTGATTAGTTGTCCGCTTAAATGCGTCTGACGGCACTCCAACAATCAGAATCTTCCATTCGTCTTCTGGAAGCCATAGAAACACGTATGTTTTGTAAACAAAACGTATGAAAGTTTTAAACACTTGTTATCATCACTTACATGCAACTCCTGTAACCCTTCACAATGCTGACTTTTTATACAAACTTCTAATTATCACTAGGGAATAATTGGGATATCTGGATAAAAATATTTTCTGCATATTAATTGATGCTTGTGTACCTAATGCTATAAATTACAGCTTTTAATGTTGATTCGTTTGTTTTCAGGAAGTTGAAGCTTAAAGTAATCCGCAGTATGGTGAAGATAGAGGCTGTCCCTCCTATGTACAGTGCTCGGTAAATTCACAATGAAATGTTGGCTGCTTATGGAAATGATAGTCCATCACATGACACTGTTGTTAGATGGAAAAGGAATTTCAAACTGGCCACATGTATCCTCACAGACGATCCAAGATGTGGAAGACCGCAATGAAGAAATTGAGGAAAAAGTCGAAGGGTAACTATCCAAATGATCATGAATGCGAGTCATCTTATTTACGGCAGTGTGTGGAAAATTATTCACGAAGAACTGCACGCATCAAATGTCTCAGCACGCTGAGTTCCAAGATTGCTCACCCCCAATCCCTCCCTCATCTCGAGTTGCTGTTGAGGAATCTTACGCTATGTGGCTACATCGCCCGATCTCGCTCCAAGCTACTTTTTCTTATTCCCAGAACTGAAAAAAAAAACTTTTCGGGTTCGGTTTGACACCACTAATGAGGTGGAACAATGGCTTTCCCATCCGTTTTAGAATATTTCAATGACGATCTTCGGAAGGTTAAAAAATCGCTGGTAAAAATCTATAACTCTGGATACTGACTATATAGGGAAGCCTTAGAAATAAAAAACTAGTCGTTGGGGGCCCCTGTAATACTTATCCATCATGGATATACATAATATAAAATATGAAAATAAAACATGTGATACATGCTAAGCATTGTATCATGTTACTTTATTCATAACTTAATTTACTTGGACTCCCTTAAATATAATTAATATAATCCCTTAAGCTAATATTACTTTTTGTTGCATTAAAATATCTCAATTTGTTGATTTTCTGTAAGCAAGTAAACACTAGGTTTACAATGGAAGCCTATGGGAATTTGGCGAAATATTAGAGATACCGCCAATTTGGCTTCACTTTTGGCGACTAATTTCGGTCGCCAAATTTGGTGCTATATCGCCGAGTTGGTGATAAATTTGGCGGTATTTGGCGACAGAACAGGGTCCTCTCTATGGTAACCCCCCTTATAGGTATGGATTTGCATTAAATGCTTGACATTTACGATAAGCCATTATTGGCATTTAATCTTATAGTTTGGTGATAGTTTTAGGGTCGGCGGGATAATAGAGTAGTACCGAATTGCGTAAAAAAAAATCCTTATAATTCAAAAAATTATAATTATATTAACTAACAGTTTACTGCGTTGGATTAAGTGTCTCATTTCCAATTAAAATATATCTTTGAATTGAAATTTGAATGAAATACAGGGTCATGAAAAATCGAAAAGTGTGAAAAAATATGATTACAAATATCTCGGCAACTAATTATCCGATCGGTTTCATTCTTGATGCAAAATTTATGTTTTTTATTGTCTTTTATATTCACTCCTTCAAATAAACAATTTCGAAAATTTTTGTGTACATTTATCAGAACGAATATTTCGAGAGTCCGAAAAAAATAATTCCTGATAATCGAGGTCACTAATATTCAATAGGCTTCTTACCATTGTTACTTCCTAATTATACACGAAATTTCAAGTCTCTATCTCAATTTGTTCGAGAGATAGAGCGTTTACAGACACATACACACACACCTAGACGGACGGCAATTTTTTTTTTCTAAAAATATGTTTTTCTCCAGTGTCTAAACGTGTAAATCTGTCAAGACATTTTTTTTTTCGATTTTTAAAACGATTACAAGATTTACCATATACTACATATGATGGGTAAGTAAAAATTAGGTTTATATCGCAATCATTCCCTAGTGATAATTAGAAGTTTACAATACCTCTACGACTGCCTTGTTTGCATATTTCTCGACACGAAATCGTAATTTGCTGTTACATAACATCTATCTATACATCAATCTATATATATATATAAAAGTTTTGACTTGGAAAAGGATCAATGAAAATCTGCGTAGATATTCCCGGCAGATCGGCATCCAATTTGAATGCTTAAGCGTGGACTTTCTTCGTTAATATTAAAAAAAACTGTTGCATACAAAAATATGAAAATCGGTAGTATTATAGAGAAATGTTTGATAAAGACGCTGATGCAGAAAGTTTTCAAATCGAAGAACTATTTTAAGAGATATTTAATGCCAAAGTTGGACAAAATCGTATATTAAAAAAGTTTTATAGGAGCAAAAACTGTACATAGGAATTTAATCATTTTTAGACCATTTTATGCGTCAGAATTTCTCGGTGTGCGGACTGCCTTCAGTTTTTTAATTTGACTCGTTTTTTGAGGTTTTATTTCTACTTTAAATTCAAATTTTCAGAATTTCGAGAGATATTTTTTACATACTAGGGGGCTCTGCCCCCTACGAGCTACGCTCGTCAACCCCGTTCAGACACCGCAGACTCTAAAAGTACGCTAATTTGATCGGCTTTAAAAAGATTTCGGAAGACTGAATTATAATTTAAAAAACAGTGGCGATCTCCCTATAAACGGATTTCTATTCATTTCTCTTTGATTGGGGAATTTTAAGGCCAAATCCGCTGCGGTACTACTTGATTATCACGTCAACCAGTTTCGCTAAATTATATAAATCGCCAAACCACTCGCCAAATTATACAAACTGACATAATTTTTATTTTAAATAACGAAAGAACAAATAAATTAGTGCAACATTAATAAAAATACAAATAAAACGTCGAAATAAAAATAACTTGATGACGTAGACATGTGTAACTTGCTTAAAGTCAAGTTAATGTGACATTTACGATCAACCATTACTGGCAGTTAATCTTACAGTTTGGCGAATGATAGATTTTTGGTCGACGGGATAACTAAGTAGTACCAAAGATACAATCGCTGTTTTCGTCTTTGATTAAGTAAAATAAGTTAAACATTTCAAAATAAGCTAATATAAAAGGAATTAAGTAAACAGAGTCTTTGTCTCCCGGTATTTTTTAACAAAGCGAAAAGAAAGTTATTTTAAATAAGACATTTTAAATTAATCGTTTTTAATCTGACGTAATTTTGACCAAACTATTCTTTCTCTTTTTAATATTCACGTGAAAATACTTTTGTTAGAAATGAAATATTATTTGCGCTTTTTTAACAAAAATAGTTAAAAAGTATTCTTTCAAAATATCAAATAAATGTCTAAGGCAATTTCTAAATTTAAACTGTTTTGCAATATTATTTTGTGTTCATTTTATGTAATAACTGTAATGTGACGTAAATATGACGTAATTTCTCCTATTTAAGACTTCTAACGCATGTTAATGAATTTATTATTTTAAAATTTCCTTTCTCTCTTAAAATTCACGTGTAAATATAGTTTTTATGACGTAATTTTTAATAAGTTCCTGCTTTTCGTACATAATTATTTAATTCTAATTCCAAATGCTTTTTCTGTTTATAATAGTCACGTGCAAATAAATTTTTAATTTATTTACACGTATAAATATATATATATTTTTTGGAAGCAAACGTTATTGTTTGCGCTGTTTATACAGTTAGCAACAGTTTAAATTAATATCACTTTCTAAAATATGTAAAAAATATTTCTAAAAATGCTGAAAATTTGAATTTAAAATAGAAATAAAACCTCAAAAAATGAGTCAAATTAAAAAAAGAAATACAGTCTGCACACCGGGAACTTCACACGTATAAAATGATTTAAAAATGATTAAATTCCCATGAATAGTTTTTGCTCCTATAAAACTTTTTTAGTGGAACGATTTTGTCCAACTTTAGCATTAAATATCTCTTAAAATAATTCTTCGATTTGAAAACTGTCTGCATCAGCGTGTTTATTAAACATTTCTGTATAACACTACCGATTTTCATATTTTTGTATGCATTATCTTTCTTAATATTAACGAAGAAAGATCTCTGGTCACAAAAAATTCAAAACCTTTCGGCGGTGACAGCGGTAGTTACTTTTTTTTTAGAATAGAGAGATTCCTACTATTAGCTCACACTTTCCCTATATATATTTATATAGTTATACTAGGGGGCTCGGCCCCCTACGAGCTACGCTCGCCAACCCCCGTCCAGACACCGCAGACTCTAAATGCACGCTAATTTGATCTTTAAAAAGATTTCAAAAGATTGAATTATAATTTAAAAAACAGTGGCGATCTCCCTATAAACGAATTTCTATTCATTTCTCTTTGATTGGGGAATTTTAACGCCAAATCCGCTGCGGTACTACTTGATTATCCTGTCGACCAATTTCGCCAAATTATATAAATCGCCAAACCACTCGCCAAATTATACAAATTGATATAATTTTTATTTTAAATAACGAAAGAACAAATAAATTCGTACAACATTAATAAAAACACAAATAAAACGTCGAAATAAAAATAACTTCATGACGTATACACGTGTAACAACATTTCAAAATAAGCTAATATAAAAGGAATTAAGTAAAGAGAGTCTTTGTCTCCTGGTATTTTTTAACAAAGCGAAAAGAAAGTTCTTTTAAATGAGACATTTTAAATTAATTCTCAAAATATCAAATAAATGTCTAGCGCAATTTCTAAATTTAAACTTTTTTGCAATATTATTTTGTGTTCATTTTATGTAATAACTATAATGTAACGTAAATATGACTTAATTTCTCCTAAGACTTCTAACGCATGTTAATGAATTTATTATTTTACAATATCCTTTCTCTTTTAAAATTCACGTGTATACTTTTTATGACGTAATTTTTAAAAGTTCCTGCTTTTTATACGTAATTATTTAATTCTAATTTGAAAGTTTTTTTCCTGTTTATAATAGTCTCGTGTAAATAAATTTTTAATTTGAAGCAAACATTATTGCTTGCGCTTTTTATACAGTTGGCAACAGTTTAAATTAGTACAATTTTCTGAAATCTGTAAAAAATATCGCTAGAAATGCTGAAAATTTGAATTTAAAATAGAAATAAAACCTGAAAAAATGAGTCAAAATAAAAAAATTAATGCAATCTGCACTCCGGCAAATTCTAACGCATAAAATGATCTAAAAATGATTACACTGCAATGTATAGTTTTTGCTGCTATAAAACTTTTTTAGTGGAACGATTTTGTCCAACTTTAGCATTAAATAACTCTTAAAATAATTCTTCGATTTGAAAACTGTCTGCATCAGCGTGTTTATCAAACATTTCTGTATAAAACCACCGATTTTCATATTTTTGTATGCATTATTTTTGTTAATATTAACGAAGAAACGCCTCCGGTCACAAAAAAATCAAAACCGGCGGCGGCGGCGGCGGTGACAGCGGTAGTTACTTTTTTTTAGAATAGAGAGATAGTAT
Source organism: Maratus speciosus (assembly GCA_963932465.1). Lineage (NCBI taxonomy): Eukaryota > Metazoa > Arthropoda > Arachnida > Araneae > Salticidae > Maratus > Maratus speciosus. The sequence goes on from OZ010792.1 coordinate 34,842,730, forward strand.
CTTGTTCAAATTTTCAATCGTTAATAAAATACTCATTATTCACCCTATCAAGTTGAAATAAACTTTTTAAAACTTGTACTGAATGACAATTGATGTTAATACAGTTTTTTCAAATATTAATTCACTAGTATTAAAAAATGCTCTGACGAGCACCAAAAAAGGCTAATATGTTTTTAAGTATGAAAAAGTGTTTGACAAGTGCTTTTAATTGAGCATGAAAAAGGACAAGGGGTCCCTTCTTGGTTGCAGCTCACTGTCAATGCCAACTTTGAAAAAATCATATTTGCGCTTTTTCCATATAAAATAAATTCGCGGTACTTTAGTAAAACTTTCCGTCGTGCTTTACATGTTAACTGCACTGTTGCAGTGTTGTACTGCGCATGCGTCAGCAATGCAACTTTGTACAGTGCACTGTGTACCATTATTTCTCTATAAATTATACTACACTGTACATTCCTATTATGCTTTTGATTTTTGAACCCCAGCGCACACTCACACTGTGCTTTTGTACTTCCGTATTAATGGTGTATGCGTCTAATGTTCGTTTATAATTTACATGCATTGCTTTACTGCATAGTACATTGTACAGCCACAGCCACTTGCATATAATTTCAACAATCAATGAATGCATTATACTGTTATGCGTGCACATGTGGAATTGTTCCTTTGCGGAGTGCTGCAACAGTCTGCAATGCACTACAAATCAGTTTTCTGTACAGTTCTACACTGCGGTCGTGCTTGGTGGTCCTGCATGAGTGTGACACGCTGCAGGAACTAAGGTTTTTGGTACTATGTCGATTTACATTCATGTTTAATCAGGCTGCGTCTTTACTGGCTGTGTCTTTATACTACACATTTTTATCGTAACTGTGACTGATTTTTTTATATGAAAAAAGCGCAAATATGATTTTTTCAAAGTTGGCATTGACAGTGAGCTGCAACCAAGAAGGGACCCCTTGTCCTTTTTCATGCTCAATTAAAAGCACTTGTCAAACCCTTTTTCATACTTAAAAACATATTAGCCTTTTTTGGTGCTCGTCAGAGCATTTTTTAATACTAGTCATTTAAATTTTTTGATAATTATATATTGAATATAAATAAACCTGAGTTGCTTTTAAATATTCCCAATACTTTTTCTTATTTCACATAATAATGCGCTATGTAACCAAGTAATGCACACTGTTTTAAGAGGTTCAAGGTTTTTTAATCAAATTGACGTTATTTTTATTCATAATTTAATTTACTTGGGCTCCCTTAAATATAATTAATATAATTCCTTAAACTAATACTAGTTTTTGTTGCATTAAAATATCTCAATTTGTTGATTCTCTCTAAACAAGTAAACCCTATTTGTTTACAATGGAAGTCTATAGGAATTTGACGATATATCGCCAAGTTGGTGACAAACTTGGCGGTATTTGGTGACAGAACAGGGTCCCGCCTATGGTAACCCCCCTTATAGGTATGGAGATGTATTAAATGCTGTTATATAACCAATGAGATCGTTCCATTCGAGCGTTGCCATTAAACAATTAACAAATAATCGCGATTTCTGTGACACATACGATAGCGTAATACATATATATATATATATATTATCGTGGAAATCGAAGGTTTAGGCCACATCGTATTGTTTAGCTAGACCGGTTATATTAACATCGTTCTCATGTTTTGCTACAATTTCTTTTATTGAACAGTAATTCGTTTAAGCTTCTTACTACTTCTATCACTAAGCACTTTGTCATTCTTAGAAGCCATAATGAGAGCTAAAATTAGCGCAAACCTGAGTAAAAGTAAAACAAAAAGTTAATTTTTTTACAGTAATAAAGGTACATAAAGCACTCTGATATGCACACCTTACTCCAAACTTGACTAATAATAAGATTTATGAGAGGGTTGCCAACTGAACTATTCGGATGCCTTGGTCGTGAACCGAGATATTGCACGCCAACCGAGTCAAATTTTAGATCACCGAAGTTGGACATAAACCGAACTGGTTATAAACAGAAGCGGTCGTGAACCGAGGTTCCTCTTATATTTTGAATATGGCATTATATATATATTCAATGGCGATGATCATTAGGCATCTTGGCGATTTTGGTGATGAAACTCATCGATTTCAAAGTAACGTTCCGAAGTGTACTTGAACCGCCACGGATGTCATATACGCATCACGTTGACGCGATATTTTTCTGACGCCAATGTCATATACGCACCGGGGTACTTAACTCGCGCCAAAGTTTTGTTATTTTGCTTGCTATGGTAGCTCGGATGTTGTTTATTTATTAATAAATTGTTTATTTACTTTTTTTAAATTATATAAATTGTTTTGTTCTATTGTTATTAATTAAACTTTTTTAATTTTATTGTTAATCCCTTTTTAAAAATATATAAGAAACTGGTATTCGAAAACGAGGTTTTCGCCAAATTGGCGTCAAAAAAAATATCGCGCCAACGTGGTGCGTATATGACATCTGTACCATACTTGGTACAACTTGATTATCCTGTCGACCAAAAAATTATCGCCAAACTATAAGATTAAATGACAATAATGGATGGTAGTAAATGTTACTTTCATTTGACATTTAACACGATACACGTGTTTGTTACGTCATCAAGTGATTTTTAATTCAAGTTTTGGCAAAGGTGTCATATACGCCGCATATTGGCGCGATTTTTTTGACGCCAATCTCATATACGCACCGGGTACTTAACTGGCGCCAAAGTGTCATTATTTTGCTTGATATGGTAACCCGGATATAGATGATATATTAAGGAGGTTGGCACAGATGTCATATACTTTTGTGTCTGACGCCAATGTCATATACGCAACAGGTACTTAACTGACGCCAAAGTGTCGTTATTTTGCTTGATATGGTAACCCGGATATTGTTGTTTATGCTGTTGATGTTTTCGAAAATTGGCGTCAGAAAAAAATCGCGCCAATATTGAGCGTATATGACATCTGTGCCACGAGGTTTTCGCCAAATTGGCGTCGGAAAAAATCGCGCCAATATTGAGCGTATATGACATCTGTGCCCAAGTTTTTATTAGTATTTTTATTAATGTTTTACTAATTTATTTATTCTTCTGTTATTTAACATAAAAATTATGTCAGTTTGTATCATTTGGCGAATAGTTTGGCGAAATTGGTCGACGGGATAATCAAGTAGTACCGTATATTTTTGCTGTACAGTTTCGACAATATCTCAAGCAAAATTACCTAAAGTTAAACGAAACCCTAATTATTTAAGGCACAGATGTCATATACACAGCGGGTTTGGCGCGTTTTTTTTTCTGACGCCAATTTGACGAAAACCTCGTTTTCGAATAGCAGTTACATATATATTTTTAAATTACTTTCTATTATTTTAAAAAGGAAATAACAATAAATAATGAAAAGTTTAATAACTATAGGACAAAACAATTTATATAATTTTAAAAAATGAAATAAAAGTAAATAAAAAAGTAATTAATAAATAAACAACAATAGCTCAGTTACCGTATCAGGCAAAGTTACGTCATTATCACGCCAGTTATGTACTCTGGTGCATATATGATATCTCTTCCTTATTTAAAATAGATGGAATGCTATTTTTTAAGGTATGCTTAGTATGTGAAGTATTTATATTACTGCATACCTATCACTTGTGTAAGTCAGGATGTTATGATGATAATTAAAAAAAAACTTACATTTAGCTCCTGAACAGAAGCTTGGGATTTACCCTGTTTTTTTTCCTATCAACTCGTTTGTGCTCCATTGTGTCTATTACTCCAGTTCAAAATATTAATCAAGAACGTTTATATATATATTTATGAAAAATATGCATTATCTGCTTGGGTTGACGCCGGTTTCAAAAATACAAAAATCTACCAGTTGAATTTCAATTTTTATTGACTTATGAAAACAAAAGTACGCGTGTTATCCTTTTTTTAAAATTATTGTACTGCTTTTTAGGGAGTGGCAACACGAAAGAAATTGTTGAATTAGAAAAATAGAAAATGAAAAGGAGAGATTTCTATAATTTTATGGAGACATTATAAAATACAAATTCGATTTTCTCAGCTACCGTCAAACATATAAAGATGAAAAAAAAATCTATTTTAAGTTTTAACAAGAGGATCAAAATAAAATAAAAACGAAGCTAATCCTCCCACTGGAACGTTAGCTACACTTTGTTGAACTTTGTGTCTTCATTTTTTCCTTTAAGGTTAAATAAAAAACTACTGAAAGCTACAGTATTTTTTTTTAAATGCCATCAGTTTATTCGTCTCGTCGAGTTCTATCTTTCAAAAGAAAAATAATTGTCGTATGTCAACTGGTTCGCCAGAAATTTAAGAAAGTCGTTTGCATTTTCTATTTCTTAATCATATTATAGCTTAACGCTGCCGCGTTTGCTATGATTAATTAAATTTTAATTAATTAATTTTAGTTTTGCATGGGAAACAAAATGGCGGCCATTGGTTATTGAAGAAAAGTATTTTCAATAAGGGGTTACCATAGGGTGGGGACCCTATTATGTCGCCAAATACCGCCAAGTTTGTCGCCAACTTGGCGATATCTCTAATATTTCGCCAAATTCCCATAGACTTCCATTGTAAACCTTCTTGCTTATAGAAAATCAACAAATTGAGATATTTTAATGCAACGAAAACTAATATTAGCTTAAGGGATTATATTAAATTTTTCTTTGATGACTTTAAAAATAGAAATTGTAATAGTAGGAAAAGTAGGAATAGTAGGAATTGACTTTAAAAACAAAATTTTTATATTACTTGTTAGATGGCGATATTTCTACAGGTGCCTACAATGGTATAATGGTACAATGGTATTTTTTTTTTCAAATAAAAAAACATATAATAACTAGTGAAAAATTGCGACGTTCACATCTGCCCCATGTTCACATGTGCTCCTGTCTCCCCTATACAAAAACACAAGGTACAGTAGAAAATATACACTGGCAGAAAGTCTGCTAAGCAGAATTAAAGGGTTTAAATAGATGTGAAATTAGCACTTACCACTTATAAGATAATGGTTTTCTATATCCGTTGCTAAACACAACACGTAATGGCTCTTCTCGGAAAGAGCTTTAAACTTGGACAAAAGTTTCCCTTCGTTTATCTTGCGTTTGCGCACGATGTTCCAAAAGCGTATTCTGCCGTCAGCACCGCAAGAGACAAGATTTCCCACAAAGAAATCCATTTCCCGTGTTTGGAGAAATAATATTTGGTTTATACTACACTTGTGTCTTCTTTCATTTTCAGCTTGAGCAAAGTATTTGTCATCCACATTTACATTCTGTTCGTCGTCTGAAAGTGATAGTAAGAATTATTCAAAAATGTAAATAAACTTACGAATTTAATAAAAGGTCGTATTAGATACAAAATTTACAAAATTACTTGCAGTAAAAAAAAAAAAAAACTTAGACCTGCTCATGACTCCGTTTATTCAATTTCTAAAGCTAACCCCATATCTTAACATCATACATTGTTAAAATTTTTGATTCAAAATTGAACCATTATATGGTATAAAGTAATTAGATGACCGAAATATTGCTCTTAATTAACATTCAAAAACTCTTCTTTATGCTTAAATTTTGAAAATTACTTTAAATTTCAACAAAGACTAGAGTTATTGAACCGTTAATCAGGACAAATCAACAAATAGTTCCACACACTCTCTTTAGGTGCATTAGAACAAAGGTATTCCTGTTAGCTACAAGTTAAGAGGTGTTTTTTTCGAATCCCAAACAGGTTTAGATCTTAAAGTGTCTCGGATTCTACTTTAAACATAATCTCGGCCCTATTAGTCCTTATATTTTCAAAGGAATACTGAAATGATTTTATGGTTTACTATTTTATCTGTTTGTTGTTTAACATTTTACCAGTTGATGACTGAATCTACACATGTTTATGAAAATTATGGAGAAGCAGCAAATGTTAATGTCTGCGGTTGCAGTTACTGCAACAGCAAAAGTTGGTTCAACAAAACGACACATTTTTAACAGTGTATACCTTAAAAAAAGGTTTAATAAACATTTACATACTCTACTTTTGCTTTTATTCTTGATTTGTCATTTCAACTGTTAAACAGTCATTCTCTACACTTTGTTTTTAATGATTTTTAAAAAAATCGGATTTTTGCATGTGTATGTATTGTTTCAACTTTGGTCTGACTTCAGTCTAGTTCAGGTTCCCATCTTTCTGCGAAGAAAGAAACGAAATCGACCTGCTTCTCGTAAAACATTTGTTAAAAAACCGAAATAGTTTTAATTCGATAGTCTACAACATCAGTGTATTTTTAAAGTGTGTAAATTTTAAAATCGCACAGATACAACGGTACAAGGTAAGAACAGCGCAAAACAGCTCAAAATTATCTTGATAGACAGGTTTACTTTACAGTTGTTCTCATAAGTAACTTGCGTATGCCATAGAACTAATAGTTTTTGACAGGATTATTGTTATAGGCAAGTTTCACTGCATATAACACAATATGAAACATAAAGAAATGAGTCTGAGATTGTTGCTTGTGTTCTCACAGAACTAATAGTTTTTTACAGCTTTACTGTTATAGGCATGTTACACTGCATATAAAATAGTGATGAAATGTATAGAATTGAGCCTGATACTGTTGCTTGTGTGGTCATGAGTAATTTATGTAGGTCAAGAACTAATAGTTTTTGAGAGGATTATTGTTATAGGAAAATTTCAATGCATATAACATGATATGAAATATAAAGAAATGAGCCTGAGATTGCTGCTTGTGTTCTCCTCACAGAACTAATAGTTTTTGACAGCTTTATTGTTATAGGCATGTTTAAATGCATATACCTCAATACCGAAATATATAAATATGAGTCTGAGATTGTTGCTTGGATAACAGAGAATAAATTTAATAAAATATAAAATTAAGGTGACAAGTACAGTTGCGAATTCAATGGAAAACAATCAATTTTTGTATTGCATTTTCTCGGCAACCATTGAATATATTTCAATATATATTTCAATATTTTTGCTATTATAATTAGCTATATTTTAATCGTTTTTTTTCTGGAAAGTCAATTGCTGATTAGTAGTGTTAATTAAACACAAGAAAGAAAAATCATATATCAATGATAGAATATGAAACACTTCCCAACGCATTCAGAATGCTGTAAAGAAACGTAGTTGCCTCTTTAAAAATATTAGGGTGCTCTGCCCCTTGCAAGCTACGCTCGCCAACCCCCTTTCAGACACTGCAGAATCTAAAAACACGCTAATCTGATGGGTTTTAAAAATATTAGAGACGATTGAATTATACTGAAAAAAGCTGTGCATATCCCCTGTAAACGGGTTTCCATTCAATTCCCTTTGATTGAAAAAATGTAAGGCCGAATCAGTTGGTGCTAAGACATCGAATGGTTGTTTTCGTGTTTGATTAAAGAGGATTAGTTAAACATTTGAAACTAAGCTAAAATAAAATGAATTAAGTGTACAGAGTCTTTGTCTCTCGGTATTTTAAAACAATTTCCATAACAATAGCCTAAGACATGTGACTATCATCAAGAGTTCCGGGCGAACCACTTCGCTTTTTATATTCCTGGTGCCATTTTGGTACTTTAATATTAGCCAGGTACAGGTGATAAGTCGCCAAATATTATTCTATCGCCATTATTTCATCTACACTGGTGAAAACAATTAAAGGGACAAATGTTTTTTTTGCAATAAAAAAAACTATCAAAGCAAATAAAACCAAACTTGGCCAAAATATCATTTGATATAAGACTAATGTATAGGAAAACAAAAATGGGCACAACCTGCACCCTAAATAAGGTAACTGGTCACGTGTCCAGTACAGCAGCTGACCGACACCCTGTCAGTCAGAGAAAAACATGTCTAATAGAGTGTATAATCGTCTGTAACAACTACACAACTCTCGCATCGGCGTTTCATACTGCTTGCCAGGGTCCTTATCAATTTCTATGGCAACTGCACCCACTTTTACACCAAGGCACCCTTGAGGTCATCGATAGTACTTGGAGCTGGTCTTCGAGCTGCAATTGATCGTCCAAGGGCGTCCCATATGTGTTCGATGAGATTAAGGTCAGGGGACATCGCAGGTCACTCCATTCGCTGAGTATCCTACGATTCAAGGTATTCGTCCACCAACTGATCCCTATGTGGACGGGCGTTATCTTCCATAAAAACGAAATTCGGTCCATATGCTTCTAGGAAAAGTCTCAAAGAGGGTGCAAGAATCTCGTCCCTGTACCGCTGACCTGTCAGAATACCTCTATCAAACACATTATGGTCGGTACGCCCGTCTACCTTGATGCCTGCCAGAGGATCAGACCACCTCTAGCATAGGGATCATTTTCGACAATGTTAGAGGGCCGATATCGACTCTCGGGATCTCTCCAGACGAGAACACGTCTTGAGTCGCTGTCCAGAATGAATCGCGACTCATCACTGTACAGAACCGCCCCAAACTATCCTCTGTCCAAGACAGGTGTTCTCGGTACCATACTAGACGGGACGTTTTGTGGTTCACAGACAAAGGGATTCAGACTACAGGGCAAATGGCATACAGGCCACCTGCATTAAGTCTCTGGGTGACTGTTTTCCGTGAATTGGATGTTTCTGTAGCATTATACAGGAGACGAGACAGTTGTTTCGCTGTCGCGGACCTATCCGTTTTGGTTAAAAGTCTCAAATAATGGTCTTCAGCGGGCGTTGTTGCCCTTTTAGGCCTTGACCAGGTCTGGGGATCATTGTTTTAGTCTCTGTGAACTGTTTTCACGGAGTAGACACCGCATTTCACGGAACACCGAGGTCCATAGAACAGGTAGCCTCTAATTGGCCGGCCTCGAGTCTTCCAACAATCTGCCATCTTGTGGCATAATCTAGACGATGTCGACTAGCCATACTAACGATGGGTAAACAAAGAAATTAAAAAAACAAGGAATGGGTCATGCTACGTTGCTTCAAGACGCCCTTCCGCTACAAGCTTCGGCGGTCAAATGAGGCACCTCTGCACAAACGCGATCACGGCGCCACTTTCTTGTGACACACATACCACTCGCGTGGCAGGTGTGTCCACGACGAGCTTAACTATCATCTGATACCTTATTTGCGTATAGAGATAACTTATTTTTTTTTTTAAACCGTTTGTCCCTTTAATTGTTTTCACCAGTGTATATCATAATAGTTCAAGTCATCAAATGCCATAAACAAATACTGTCTGATCCCTTCGCTTTTCATATGAAAGTTTGGCACAGATGTTATATACTGGCGCGATTTTTTTCCGACGCCAATTTGAGGGAAAACATTAACAGTATAAGCAACAACATCCGGCTTACCATATCAAGCAAAATAACGATACTTTGGCGCCAGTTAAGTACTTGTTGCGTATATGACATTGGCGTCAGAAAAAAAATCGCGCCAATATGGGGCCGTATATGACATCTGTGCGAAAGTTTTCCATTTTGATTAAAAAATCATTTTTTTTCGAATAAAACTACATAAAAGTTGCCATGGTCGCAAAGAATTCTTTACACTGTTACACTAGCCAGGTGCAGATCTCGTCAATAGCTTTTTTTCAACTCGCCAGTTAGCTTTTTTTTTTTCGATTGGTAAATTAAAGCATTGCTTTGAAGTTGAAATTAAATGTCATGGTTTGTAGCAATTTAATATTTGACCAGATGTCATATACGCACCGCAGGTTTGGCGTGATTTTTTTTTTTTTTTTTTTTTTACGAAATTTCGAATACCAGTTACGTATGTATTTTTGGTACTACTTAGTTATCCCGTCGTCCAAAAATCTATCGCAAACTATAAGATTAAATGCCAATAATGGTTGATCGTAAATGTCATATTCACTTGATTTTAAGCAAGTTACACGTGTTTACGTCATAAAGCGATTTTTATTTCGACGTTTTATTTGTATATTTATTAATGTTACACTAATTTATTTGTTCTTTCATTATTTAAAATAAAAATTATGTCAATTTGTATAATTTGGCGAGTGGCTTGGCGATTTATATAATTTGGCGAAATTGGTCGACGGAATAACTAGTAGTCCCGTATTTTTTAATTATTTTCTATTATTTTTAAAAGGAAATGACAAAAAAAAATTTAATAACTACAGAACAAAACAATTTATATAATTTTAAAAATAAAATAAAAGTATATAAACATTTATTATTAAATAAACAACAATAGCCGGGTTACCATGTCAATCAAAATAATGCCCTTTTGGCGCCAATTAGGTACCCCGGTGCGTCTATGACATCTGTACCTAATATGTCTCTTTTCGTTTTCTTAAAAAAAAAAGAAAGAAGTGAAAGCCATCAATTTTAAATGTTTCCGTTTTAAATGAAAGTTTTGTATTTTAAATAAAATGAATGAAAGGATTATATAAATGAAACTAATGCAATACGAAAAAATGCTACGGGAAAAATGTTTGGCGATTTATCAACTTCGTCCCGCTAACATAAAAATATCGAGTTCTTGATTTCTCTAAAAGAATTTTTCGATTTGGCGAAAGATTATTCAAGTAAATTGAATTATGAATAAAAGCAACATGATAAATTTCTTAGCATACATTTAAGGGAGGCCAAACTGGTCGCCAAATTAGTTTAAAGTAAGAACCTTCTCTAAAATATGAAAAAATATCTGTTATGATTAAAATTTGAGTTGCCATCAGTAGAGAAAAGTATTTAAAATTAGAAAAAAAATTAATATATCGAAAACCAAGTCGAATTTTAAAATTCTAATACCAGTTTTGAAATCTGCTGATCAATTACGGTTTTTGGTGTTAATTTTAACACGCAGTATTCCATATTTTAGGAGAAATCGCCGTGAAACATAATCAGTTGTTTAATCAGTCGTTTCACAAAGTCTTTTCATAAATTCGTTTCAATTCAGTCGTTTCATAAATTCGTTTCATTAGGATTTTATATATATAGGGTAGATATAATAATAATAACAACTGAATAATCTATAGGTACACGCTACACAAATAAAATTTTCCCCCTTAAAAATAATAAAGAACAAATTTTCAAGTTAATACCTTTTAAATCTTTCATTTGAATTTTGGCATCAGCGCTTCTCCGAAACCACACTATTATTTCACCGTCAGGGGTTGCTGATGCTAGGAGATCTCGACCATAACAATCTAAACTTACGATCGTCTTGCCATGACGCTTTTCCCAGACGACTGGATCGACATCTTCAGCACCATTGTCGTACAAATCTATAACTATTCTCGAAGTTCCAGCTGCATAGATGTGGAAACCAGAAAAGGATAGAGAAAGGATGGTACAGTTAGTTTCGAATGATTTCATACATATGCCGAGATGGAAATTCCACACTTTCACCGTACCTATTCGATCTATAAAAGAAAATTAAAGACTTTAAGTTCAGTTATTTCGAAAACCGTTTTATGAATTTTTGTAATAGTATAAATTCTTTAAGTCGAAAATAAATTCTAAATATATTTTTGCTTTATAGTAGGGTAAATCAGGGATAGTTGTACCCTTTAAGCACCCCCCCCCCCTGCCCTAATTTTTCTTTTTTATAGCAATGATTTTTGTAGTGAACATTTAACGTATTTACTCCAGATTTTATGCAGAACTAGTATAGGATATAAATACCAGATAAAATGGTATTTTTATCAAAAACTTAATCAATGATTTTGACCATCCATCCTGGATCTCAGAGTTAGACGCCCCACTTGATTGAAATAAATGCTCCAGCCAGTAGATCTGAAGTATGAAGAAATATGGCTGCAACCTATAAACTAACACATTATTCGACATCCGTTTCAACAACATTCACTAAATATTTCATGAAAAAATTATAATAAATACATATGTTTCATCTGCAACTATCTCTATGTTATAACATACAACAAAAGCCAACCTTAAGTTTGTGATGAATATAACTTTTATTTGAAAAAATAAACCGCTGTAACTTCGTCTACAATACTTTTTTATAACGATTGAGAGTAGAAGAATGTCAGTAGCTCCGTTACATATCCAGTACGTGAAATACAGTGACTGGGACCACTAACCCATTGGGGTATCTAACCCGGATTTACCCTATGGATAGTTTTCAATCATAATATATACAGTTTTAGATTTATAATATTGATTGTTTTTGCCATATACACTGGTCATCAAAATTGAAGAATAATGAGTAAAATTATGCTCTCCAAGTTAATGTTTCAACCAATGCCCAATGCTGCAATTATTTATGTTAATTAAATACGATTGAATACAAAATTACACTTCCGTGCATACGTTAGCGTCGGAAATATGCAAATTAGGTAATTGTCAATGTGGTGCGCAATGGACGTATGTTGGAATTCGGGTCTGTAGTATTGTTTAAAGTGAATGCGGTGGCTAAGAGTGATCAGTATTCGTTAGTTATGGCTCAAAGGCATCATTTACGTGCAGGTCAAAAGTGACGAATAATTGGTAACATCGAGGGAGGTCAAACACAAATGGAGGTCGCCCAAGATTTAAATATCCCTCAAAGTGTTATATCAAGAGCTTCGAGCCTCTTTTTAAGCACTGGACCGTTGATAGACAGCCTGGTCAAGAGAGACCAAGAGCAACAACTGCATCCGAAGACCGTTTTCTGTCATTGTCGGCTTAAAGAAACCGCAAAGCGACTACAAGAGATTTAGTTTCAGACCTTCAGGCTGCCACAGGGATTCGAATTACCCATTCTATTGCTGCACGAAGGATTAATGAGGGTGGATTGTATGCGAGAAAACGAATAGTTTGTGTCCCACTCACTCCAGTTTCCAAAGGGTCCCGTTTAAACTGTTGCTGTTCAATGGAGCCAAGAAGACTGGGCTCGAACGGGATATTTCACGGGCAAGGTAAGGCAAGTTGCGTGTTCCTCCCTCTCTCCAGATCAAAACACGTCAAGAATCAGTATTCAGACTATATCTGAACTCGTCAGTAAACAATTCTCGAGCCCAATCTTCTTGGCTCCATTCAACATGACGACGGCAACAGCTTAAACGGGCCCCTTTGGAAGCTGGAGTGAGTGGGACATAAACTATTGCTCTTCTCGCATACAGTCTACTCTTGTTAAGCCTTTGTGCAGCAGTAGAAGGGCTAATTCAAGTTCCTGTGGCAGCCTGAAGTTTTGAAACCAAATCTCTTGTGGTCGCTTCGCAGTTCCTTCGAGCCGAGAATGACAGAAAACGGTCTTCGGATGCAGTTGTTGCTCTTGGTCTCCCTTAACCAGGCTGTCTATTGACGGATCCAGTGCTTAAAAATCGGTTCGAAAATCTTGATATTACACTTTGAGGGATATTCAAATCTTGGGCGGCCTCCATTTGTGTTTGATCTCTCTCTATTCTACCAATTATTCGCCACTTTTTACCTTCACTTAAATCAGCGTTTTTTAAACTGTGGTCCGCGGACCCCCTAGGGGTCCGTGAGCTTACTGTCGGGGGTCCTCAAGCTCAATGTTGAATTCAGATCTTTTTTCTTCGACAGGAATTTCTGTAGCTGTAGTTGTGGATAAATGCAGGACTAGAATTCTAATCTACGTCTATTAATAAACATAATATAAACACCTAAATCTAAGTATTTCGAAGGAGACATTTCAATGCTGGGGAAGAAAGTTTTATAAAATTGATAAAATTCCTCCACAAAACTTTTGGGTTATTTACAATATACAATGTCAGTCTCGTTTTCCCCACATTGGACAAACTAAACGACAACTTCGTTGCAGAATCAATGAACACATAAACTATGTTATCAAAAATCATCTGTTGTTTCTCTTTGTTGCAGGGGAGGACATAATTTCAACTTTGATTCGGCCCCTATTATCAAGAAATGTAATAATCTTTCAGATTTAGACTTTTTTAAAGCTGTTCATTTTCATAAATTTAGAAACTCAACGATTTTTCCAGTGTACCTTATATCTCACCTTTCTGAGTGGATCTGTTATGTCACGATGCTTCACTTCCGTTTTGATCTCATTGGTTGCTGGAACATCTTGGTCTTTCGGTGTTTTGCTTACTGACATTTGGATTTTCGACATTCCATTTCATGTGTTTGGAGAAATGTTAATTTTATTTTATACACTGATGAATGAGTCCCAGTACTCACGAAACGCGTACTGCATTTTCATAGTGCTGATTTGCATATATTGTGTGTTCAAACGTTGGTTTTAAAGTGATTTAGTTTTCCACACAAGTTTTTTATTTAAATAAGGTCTATACCATAAAAAAAGGTTGTTCTCAAATTCAAAAGGGCAACTTTATGACATAAGTTTTAATTTATTTTTGTTCGGAAAAGCATGAAATTAGCAGATATTGTTGTTCAGAAACTATGTAATTGAACTGCTTTTTTTTTTCAAACGCAATAGATATATCAGAAAATGTTGTCAAAGTTGACGTTTTGAACTGAAGTTCCCGAATAAAGCAAAAAACCAGTCAGCAAACGGAGAAAAAAAATCTTTGTCACGTGATCAAAATCTCTTATAACTCAATAGGTAATTCATTTATCAAAAAATGCAAAACACCATTTTGGAATCTATTTCAAATCGCTTTATACTCAGGCCCTTCAATTGTATATCTTTCCGTTGTAAAATGAATTTGTAAATGTGGCAAAACGTTTTGCGCTTGTTGAGCAGAACAGTTGAGAACAGACTTAAGCACATTAAGATAAATTTAACATTTCTTACATTAAGAAAAAATTTGCTCGGGGTCCCCGAAATGCAAATTATATCAAAGGGTGTTCCGCGAGATTGCAAAGCTTAAGAAACGCTGACTTAAATGATGCCTTTGAGCCATAACTAATAAATACTGATCACTCTCATACACCACATTCACTTTAAACAGCACTACAGACCAGAATTCCAATATACGTCCATTACGCACCACATTGACAATCACCTAATTTGCATATTTCCGACGCTAACGTATGCGCGGAAGTGCAATTTTGCATTCAATAGTATTTAATTAAACTTTAATTGATGTTACAGAATTTGTCACATAACTAGTGTGAAGCGGACTGTGAGACCGCTCCATCGAAAGATGAATAAAAGCCGCGATTAACTCGTAGGATGTTGTTTTTGTACTAAACTTTTTGTGCAGGAGTGTTATAAGTGAAGGTCACCTATTCAAAAGTCTTTGGTGTTAGTACTAAAGTTCTAAACGAAACAAAATTTCAGTAGTGTTTGTAGATAAACTGAAATTTGCAAGTTAAATTATGAAAATTGAAAAAAAGCACCGGTCTGTGAGACCGGAACATCAGTTAAAGGTTAACATAAATAATTGCAGCATTGGGCATTGGTTGCAACATTAACTTAGAGAGCATATTTTTTTTCATCATCCTTTAATTTTGATGATCAGTGTAATATAAAGACAGGTTTGGTTTACAATAATCTTCTTAGCTAATTTGCGTAGGCCTCAAAACTTATTGTTATACAGGGTGTACCAAAAAAATTGGAAAATCG
This sequence comes from Maratus speciosus, assembly GCA_963932465.1. Classification (NCBI taxonomy): domain Eukaryota; kingdom Metazoa; phylum Arthropoda; class Arachnida; order Araneae; family Salticidae; genus Maratus; species Maratus speciosus. The sequence goes on from OZ010792.1 coordinate 34,858,195, forward strand.
CTTTAATTTTTTACCTGTTGGAGATACGTCGGCAATGTAAATTGAAAAGGTTTTTAAAATTAGGTCAGAAATCTTACTAAGTGGATAAAATAGTCCTGCCATGAGTTTTCAAAAAGTTATACTTTGCAAATTTTTAAACGGTACACGAGACCTTAAATTATATAGAGAAAGCTTACCTCCATGCACTGACAAGTACAACAATAAAATTTCCATTCTTCTACGACCAAAACTAACTGAATTATGATACTTTAATTTTTATGAAATTTCGAAGCTTTCCGGCATTAAAACTGATCAGACGATTTTTTAGTGACGGAAAGCTCCAAAATTTCATGTAATTCGAAGTATTATAACTCTTTGGCGTATAAGAATGGATTTTTAACTGCTGTACTCGACAGAACATGAATAAATCTACTTTGAGAAAAAAAAAATTCTAAATACACCCAGGGACCATATAAAAATTTAAAAAGTGTATATTTTTTAAAAGTATAATAGCTGGACCGTGTTTTCATAAATTAATTTTCACAACTGTATTATCAGCGGCGATGACGATTAATGCTGAGAGGTCCATGTCTGAAGAAACAAGAGTTTCACACATAATGGTTCGAAGGTCCACCGCAGGATCAGACAGTGTCAGACCTGCCAGCAGAACCAGGTTACAGTAGGTGCAGGCGAGCAGAGAGTATCATTATTACCGACTTCAAAAAGGAGGAGGTTATCAATTCGACGCGTATGTATGTTTTTTTTTTTTATGTATGTTCACCGATTGCTCCGGAACTTTTTGTCCGATTTATGTGACTTTTGTTTTAATTGAAAGAGGATACTCTCGAATTGGTACCACTTCCGTTTCATCGAAATTGGTTGAGTAGTTTTTTAGTAATTCAACAAAAACCAATAAAATGAAGGATTTCACCCAAATTATCTTTCATTGTTGTAACCGGTTTCTCAATCATAAGCATAAAACTATGTATTCATATACGTTAGCGCCAAGTTGTCGCAAAACTTGGCACAGTTACGTTAATTATCGCCAAATTTGGCGACCAAAATAGGTCGCCATAAATGAAGCCAACTTGGCTGTAACTGACTAATTTGGCGATATTCCCATTCAAATTCAGTAATGGATCTTCCCCAATCTGTTTCTTCGCATTTTCTAATCGACGGTCATATTTAAAATACTCAATTGGCAATCGCATTCTAAATAGTAATTTAATATACATTAATTAAATATACACCATTATTTCAAATGCTAAATAATACAGAAGCAAACTAACTTAATACAAAACAATAATTTAGTATACAATATTTTAGTTTAATTAAACACATAACATCAGACTGGCGGCACATAATATATATATATACCGGGTGTCCCAAAAAGGACTGACTGATTTTAAAATTCAATAACTTGCAAACGGTGACAGATATTTAAAAAATTCTTGCAGGAGGGTTATGCATAAGGTCAAAAGTTTTATTACAGTGATTTTCAATTTTAGTTCGAATTACAAACAATAGATGGCGCTGTAAGCAATAGTCGCTAAATACAGGCTCGATTTCTGGTCCTTTCTGTTGTTCCATGCTGAAAAAGGAGATGGAAATGTATTATCCGGGCCACGAAGTACCAAAAATCGAGCCTGAATTCAGCGTCTATTGATCGCAGCGCCATCTATTGTTTGTAATTCGAACTAAAATTGAAAATCACAGTAAAAAAACTTTTGACCTTATGCATAACCCTCCTGCAAGAATTTTTTAAATATCTGTCACCGTTTGCAAGTTATTGAATTTTAAAATCAGTCAGTCCTTTTTGGGACACCCGGTATATATATAATATTGGTACTTCTTAGTTATCCCGTCGACCAAATTACTATCGCCATATTGTAAGATTAAATGCCAATAATGGTTTGCCATTAATTAATTAATTGTAAGATTAAATGCCAATAATGGCCAATAAAACCATTAATTCGGCGTTTTATTTGTATTTTTATTAATGTTTTACTAATTTATTTGTTCTTTCGTTATTTAAAATAAAAATTATGTCAATTTGTATAATTTGGCGAGTGGTTTGGCGATTATATAATTTTGCGAAATTGATCGACGGGATATCTAAGAAGTACCATAATATTATATACATACCTATATTATATTATATTAAACAGTTATATGTATGAATGCATTTTGATTGCCTTTAATATTTCCACTAGATAACATTAATGATAACTTTCCTGTATGGGGGCCTTGAAGAGAAAATGAAAATTTCACGCATATTTTCTGACAACCTATTAACTGTATAGGTACTACTTAGTTATCCCGTCGACCAATTTTGCCAGATTATATAAATCGCCAAACCACTCACCAAATTATACAAATTGACATAATTTTTATTTTAAATAACGAAAGAACAAATAAATTAGTATAACATTAATAAAAATACAAATAAAACGTCGAAATAAAAATCACTTGATGACGTAAACACGTGTATCTTGCTTAAAGTCAAGTGAATGTGAAATTTACGATCAACCATTATTGGCATTTAATCTTATAGTTTGGCGATAGATTTTAGGTCGACGGGATAACTAAGTAGTACCACTGTCTCAAATATACAAGCAAGTTTTTTAATATTTATAAATTTATTTATTGTAAACAACCATTTGTCTACTTTTATATGCAAACAGAGGTTGAGCCAAGATCCCTATGCTGTTAAAGTACAAGATAAACAACATAGAAAGAAATAAAAGGAGTTACTCTAATTAGTATTACAGACGGCATTGTTATGGTGCGGTGTATTTACATGGCACAGAACTTAAACATCAGTAGGCATAAGCATAATGGCAAAAGCAAGTCAGTGAGTTACGCAGTCATGAAAACATTTGAATTGTATCAAGAAATGAGAGCAAGTAAATTTGAATCAGGTTGCCCGATAAAAGCAAAAAGTGTGAGATAAAAGTGCTTGTATATAACAGCAAACATGGTTTAAAGGAAATGCGAATATCATAAGTTGCTTCTGAAAGTTCTATATGTTTTGCAGTACTATACTCGCTAAAATACGCCAGTTATTATGCAGACCAATGGCACTTTAATCAATACTATTAAATGAGCATGACGATGAATTTCTAATCTTCCGTAATCGAGCCCACAGTTAAGGCTAGCGTGAAACAAAAAAAAATATCAGCAGCAATTGGTTTAATGTAAATGTGGGTATCATAAAATATTTAATTCGCAAAACGCTTCAATGCATCAAATCATATTAGCTCAGAAACAACAATTGGCAGTGGACGCAATAACGGTAGATTACTTAATAATTTTAAAATCTCCACTGCCCAACGTATTGCAAATGATGATGCAGTAAGAAGCATAAATGCCCAAGTGAGTTAAGCTGATTTTGTCAAGAAAGATTACAAACAAAAATAAACAAAATGCCGTCATGATGCAATGAGTTCTCAATTTCTCTATCAGAATCTTTAGATTTGGCGAAAGATTAAGCAAATAATTTAAATTATGAATAAAAGTACCATGCTGAAATGCTTAGCGTACATTTAAGCACATTGGCATTACGTATACATACATACATTACATATTGGCACTTGCATAATATCTCCGTATAAGAAAACATTAATGCCACCAAAAAATAAATTGTTTTTAAATTCTTGAAACCTCAAATAAATTATATATAAATTCTCTTTTGACAACATAGAAATTTCATCAATGACCAGCCATTTGAGGGAACGCCATTTAAGACTTTCCCCCTGTATTCTTTTCACGATCATTCTTTGATAAGTTATTCGGTTGTCATGTATCCTAATGGCTCCTGGTGCATGTAAACTCCGTCGATAGGTGCGAAGACCTCGAATTTACCTATGAATTATACCTCTGAGGTGTCTTGCCAGATGAAGGTTTCGTCATCTGATTAAGCTTCTAAATTATGAGATCAACATGAGTAGCAATGCGCAGGTGCTAAACAACAAGATATAAATGTTAAATAACTGGCATAAAAAAGTTCATAATTAAGAAATAGGCACTGCCGATAGTAAAACGATCTAGGCGTTCCTCAGGCTTATTGCCGCTACGTGGCGATTAAGTGGTCTCCTACGCCGATGACAGGTATCAAACCCGTTCATCTAGGGCAACCCGGAAGATAAGGGCCTGGTCATCGGTTAGAAAGTATGAAAAATAAGTCATTGGGTCTCTCTTCTGTATTTCATAGAGCATTTTTAGTAAGCCGAAGAACTTTTTATTGTCAATTTCCAAAGTTCGATATTTTTTCATGCGAGCAGCATCTCTTGTCGTTCTACCCATGTCCAAATAGAGAAACAAAAATATTTAATTAAAAAATAAAGCTATTAAATCTGAAGAAGAATAAATGTAATATATATATATAAAGAATTTAAAAAAAAAAAACCTGTGTTATTAATGTACACAGAAATCTGGACAAAAGTATTTACTTATCAAAATAACATCTTTAAAAGTTTCTTTAAAAGTCCATAATTTCCTCCAAAAGAATCATGCAAAAATTGTAACTCAAAAAAGAACTAAAAAGTGAAAAATAAACTTTTTTACCAAAAATAAAACCGACTTCAAAAACTACTACAAAGTAAAAAATAATTTTTTTACATAATAGTTAATAAGAAATTAAATTAAGAGCATTGTATTTAGCATGTGTATTATTATATTTATGTACATTAATTTGATTTTTTTGGAGTCGGTGCCAGCCAAGCCAAGTTCAAAATTAAAATTGTTTATCTAATACAAATCGTAACATGATTCAGCAAAACCGTTTAGGAAAAAAAATCCATTCTCAATCAACTCTGACACCATCCTACATTTGAAAATCTGTGTTTGGCTACGTTTTTTTTTACATAATAGCCTGTATAAACGCATTAATTTTAAAATAACCCTTAATTTAGCACACATAATTACAACTAATCTCACTTGAAAATACACATTTATAAAATCAGATGAACGTTTCAAAAATGGTAAAATTCAATTTTTTTTTAAAACTAAATAACAAATCGTAAAAAAACTCGTAGATATTTGGATGTGTGTCTGTTGGATGATTATACTTAACTTCGTTTGGCTGGCACCGACTCCAAAAAATCAAATTAATGTACATAAATATAATAATACACATGCTAAATACAATGCTCTTAATTTAATTTCTTATTAACTATTATGTAAAAAAATTATTTTTTACTTTGTAGTAGTTTTTGAAGTCGGTTTTATTTTTGGTAAAAAAGTTTATTTTCTAATTGGAATTATCTCTTTATTCAAACGCAGATTTTCTGATAAAAATAATGCGAAAATTACTATTAGGAAATAATGGTGAAAGTTTCTCGTGTTAAATCAGCCCCTGCCTTCTAGAGCAAGAAGAAAATCTATGCTAGACAAATCAAGAGTATACGGAGGCCATGCGCCAAATCGAAGTGTTGGACTACAACAGTATCCAATTCATATCATTCATACTTTTCTATTTGAATATGAATCATATGAGGAGTTTTTAAACCCCATACCCTTTAATAAAAAGCTACGCGTTGCTGACGACTGGCTTTTTCACTAATCGTTTCCACAGATTAATCTCGGAAAATGAAACATTTGAAGTTACTGAAAAAAATAATAGCTCGTAAAGTATTTTTCAGAAAATTGTTAGACAAACTGAATTGGAAAGGTAAAAAATTGTATTTTTCTACCAACAACATATTACCGATATAAACAAACGAACATTTCAGAAATTGTGATTAATTTTACAAGTGTAAACAATGTGTAGTGAGTCATTCATTTTTGAAAATTCATTGATAAAAATTCAAAAACTTTCGCGCTTTGAATATTTTAACTCCTGTAGTATAGTGCCTAGAATATATGGTGTGGAAATCGGCTATCCCTGTAATACTTAAAAAAGCGCTAAAATATTGTATCCCTTAAATGTGTAATGATACTGCTGCAATATGCAGATCGCAGCGACATCTGCAGGATATTTTCTACAACTGCAAGAAATTGCTAGTCTATACAATGTAATACTAGTAATACAAAAATCCCGCAGATGTCGCTGCGATCGACACTTGAAATTTTAGCAGTATCCTCGCACATTTAAGGGATACAAATTTTTAGCACTGTTTGGATAGAATAATTCCACACTGGGCATTCTAGGCGCTGTACCTGTAGTATTAATATACCTTTGACGTCATTTGCCTATGAACCAACGAAAATAATTTTTTATTTAAAAGCGAAGTCTTAGAAAACTCAATTCTATTTTCGGTACTTTTGTGTTATTCCGGGGTAAATCTCGCCAATAAGAGGGTTTTTTCGCCAATAGTATTTATTTTTCGCGTGCGTGATTTAGAAACAATCCTTTAAAGTCGAAATAAAATGCTATGGTATTTATTATTATTGTTATGTATTTTAAAGGAAATGAGTGAAATGTATGTATTTTAATTGTATGCTATATATGTATTTTAAATGTTTGTATTTTAAATAAAAGTTATGCTTTTTAAAATGAAATGGGTTAAAGGTTTAAGTGAAATTAATGTAATATGAATGATGTCAATGGGAACAGTATTTGACGATTTATCACATCGCCAAGCTAACTTAAAAGTACTCTATTTTCTGAGTATTAGTGTAATAAGTGTTTGTATGTTTATTTTGAAAAAAAAATGATTTGATAAATAATTAATCCATTCCCCCCCTTTTTTTTTCAAATTTAATTATTTCTCAACATTACATAATTTTAAATTTTACACCGATGAAAAGGGATGTTGTACTTTCAAATATAAGTTTTTTGAAAACTGTATTTCAATTTACTGACTTTTTATGATTTCTCAACCAAATAGCTCGATTAAGGAATAATAGTAATATAAATATTTTTATAAATTATTTAAAATTTTAAGGGAAAACCACGATTTCTACCCCCCGTCCTGGGACGGGCGTTTCCACTAGTATGATTATATTCTAGAATTCTGCACTAAAATGCATACCAAAACCAAAATTTCATACCGGCTGTTATGACTCTCCTTCCTGATGGATCCAGACCGGCTGTTAAAATACCCATGTTACGAGGGGAGCCAAGGGAGTCTAGAATTATGTGTGAGTTATCAAATTCGTATATAAGAGATCCGGTCTCAGCATCCCAAGTAGAGATGGTCGATGCATTACCAACCGTAACCAGACAATTATAAACTTTAGAATATGCGGCAAGTCTGATGTATTCACTGCAAGGATGCGTCTTTTCCCGGAATAACGTCTGATAGAACTTTAGTATACCTATTTTATAGGTCGTTAAGATGAGATTTCCTGTAAAGATAAATGTGAAAAGTAATTATTAGTTGCACTAGTGCATCATTTTAATATACAAAGTGTTCTAAAACGGACTGAACGCTTTTGAAATTCAGTGACAGATAAACCACGACAACAGTCAGCGTTATTCTTGCAGAAAATTAATGTGTGAAACTTTATGTTCTTTACTACGCTTTTCGTTTCAAACATCACAAATAGATGGCGATGTGTTTTCTGAAACTCTTAGAAGGTTCAAACTAATTACAAACTAGTCGGATGTGCCAATCCCAAAACTTTCTTCTATCTCATACATGTTAATACTTCAAAATTCGCTATCACACTGCCAAAATTAAATGGCAATCTATGCATCTCATGAGGATTCTAACGATATGAAATTCCGTGCATTAGTTCTTGAGATATGACTATCACTGAAATCGTCTAAATTCAGCAAAATGCTGCCTAGCAGCGCCACCTATTGGGTGATTTATACCAAATCCTAATCAGCAACAATTTATGTCAACGTCTGACTGAATCTGAAGTTTGGAGAAAATCCGTACATTAGTTTTTGAGATAGAGCAATAGCGAAAATCGTGAAAATTTCTGCATAGCAGCGCCACCTATTGGGTGATTAACACCAAAACCTAATTAACAACAACTTGTGTCAACATACAACTAAATCTGAAGTTAGATGAATATTGGTCCATTAGTTCTATTGATAGAGCTATTGAGGCAATCGTGGAAAAGGCAGCAGAGAACCTGTTGGGCGATTTACACCAACACCTAATCAGTAGCAAGTCATATCAAGGACTAACTTAATCTGAAGTTTGATGAAAATCCGTGCGTTAGTTCTTAAGATAGAGCTATTGGGGAAATCGTGTAAATCCTGCAAAATTCATCATAACAGCGCCACCTGTCGGGCGATTTACACCAAAACGTAATCATCATCAATTCATATCAAGGACTAACTAAATCTGAAGTTTGATCAAAATCCGTGCATTAGTTCTTGAGATAGAGCTATTGCGAAAATCGTGAAAAATGCAGCATTGCAGCGCCACCTGTTGAGCGATTTACACCAAAAACTAATCAGCATCAATTTGTATTAGGCACTAACTGAATATCAATTTTTATTAAATTCCGTGAATTAGTTCTTGAGATAGAGCGCCCACAAAATTTGTGTCACATACACACAGACAGACAGACAGACAGACAGACACTCACAGAGTCACAGACAGACATTTTGTAAAAACATGTTTTTTGGAATCTCTGACCCCTAAAACGTGTAAATCCGTCGAAAACCGGAATTCGAAAATTTTCATGAATCCAATACTTTCTTCTTGTAAAGATAGAAGAAAGTAAAAAGGGAGCACTCAGTTTTTAATCTTCAATCTGTTTAGCCGATGAAAGCTAAGAAAAATGTTTTCGTTTTCAAATTGCAAGATTATTTTGAGCAGTGTAGACGCTTTCAGTCGTGACATCAGATATGACGTTTTACTTGGATACTGACTCCAAACAAACGGTTGCCATGCTGTATTTTCTGTTTTTCCCATATATTATAGCTATATCTTACAGCTATATCTCACAGAGAGATGTTTTAATACTTTATATGCAATAGTAACATTTTCTACGATTTATATTTAATAAGAAATAAAACATAGCAACCGTTTATTTGGAGTCAGTTTCCAAGCAAAACGTCATGACTGACGTCACACTGAGAGCGTCTATTGTGCAGTGCCATCTTTTGGTGATGTGTGGAACAAAAAGCAAGTGTTATAAAGACATTCCTTTAACCAAAAATAATTAACTACATTTTTGTTTAAAACTATATACTTCATTTCCCCCATAAAGTTTTACGTAAATTAAACAATTTTACTCAATTTAGAATATTTAATTACACTTTTTCCCTTCTAAAATTGCTTAAAGAGTGTTTTCGCGTAATTAAATGCAGAACCTCAGGAAAGGTGATGCCCAAGCACCAGGTGCCAAACTTGATAATACATCATTGCCGCTCGCTTTTTTTCATATATTGCTTCAATTTATGTGATAATTTTGCTTTTATAAGAGTTTTTTAGTTTGTACAAAATATTATATAACATTCTAATGTCACCTGTTAATGTTATTTTCATTATTTATTTATGTTTACAAAATGTAGTAATGTATTATTTAGTAGTCTAATGTCTATTTAATGTTATTTAATATTCAGTAGAAATCTTAAAATTTTCGGGTGGACCTATCATTTTGAAAATCATTGTATGCTTATTTTTCATGCCGAAAAATTTCCGTAACTCTTTAATAAAACTGATAAAAACAATAAAAACATATGATACAAATATATTTTAGAAAACTTGAAATAAACAAATTTATAATAATTACCGTTTGTGGGATTCAGAAAAACGAAAGAAAAACCTTGTTTTCCGGGAAAATCCCACTCCTTTAACTTAATGATTTGTAGACATTGTGGTCTTAGTAGATCCCATACTCGAACAGTTTTCTCACGGTCAGCCGAAATGAGCAACTGCCGATTTTCAAATACTAGCACATGAGTTACTGGACTGGTGTGACCGGTAATTAACTCCTATATAAATAAATAACCATTTATTAGTAATAATAAAAAAAGACTGCGAAAAATGATTAATGACATTACACATATCCCCTTTTAAATGACAACAAAACAGAAGAAAAGCGCAAAGATTCCATGTTAATAATATTGTAACAACGTCCGATGGAAGTACCGTTTTTCACAGATAAGGAAATTCCTGCTTTGAGACAAAACAAAAGGGTTTACTTCCATCCCTAGAGATAAGCCATGGAATGTCGAGGAGAAAACGAGTTTGCTAAGATCCCGCTAGAGTGAAAGGTACAGATCATTCAGTGCTTGGAACAGCTAGGCGAAGGTCACTCTCTGAGGAGCTCCGTACAAGACAGAGTTAGTTTTTCACTGTAAACACGTAGTCAATGCGATTATATGAAAAATCCAGGATTTTGTCTTGTGGAGTTCTCAAGTGGAGACCTGATGTGATTACTTTAATTGTACTTAAAATGCTGTTTGTTAGGTGCGTTCGTAATTATATAAATACGTAGCACCTATAGTCGTCGTTCGGTCCGTTTGTCTGCCCGTCTGTCCGTCCGTCCGTCCGCATATAACAGAGGAAAAACTACCCAACCGATTGGTCTGAAATTTTAAATATATAATTGTTGCAAAATTTTGTCGAGTCATTTAAAATTTTATGAAAATCGGATGTATAGTTTAATTACAGGAATAGTCAAAAGTTTTCCGTTATATTACGGCCAATGGGAAAAAATTATTTCAAGTGCATTTTAATGATGTTACAGCCTTTCGAACAGAATGAAATTGATATGCACTTATGAAGTGCACAAAAATATTCATTCAGTACAATATGCGGTGCAAAAAATATTTATAAAGCTAGTTATACTACGAATTCATTAGTCACTTGGCACGTTTGACGTGGAATTTCCAACTTTTTTTTTCATTAAATTTTTTGTTTTTATATTGAAGTGCGTTTTAATTCAATTGTTTTATAAGCTGTAGTGTATCTTTTTAGAGTGGCGATACGACAGTATATTCAATTTTTTTTTCAATATTTAGGGCAGTACGATTTCGTGTTTTACTTCTAATGTGTTCCTTTAATTTTTTGAATTCCGCTAAACTAAATTCTTAAAAGTAGATGATTTCGCACAATTATCATTCGCTACTTACATGGGATATTTGTTTTCCATGCGTGTTTTCTCATTTGCTAAAACTCAGAGTATTCACCCTGTAATGGCGTGTACCGAAGCTCGAATCTCGAGGAAGAAAAGGTGATAATAAACGGGTGTGATGATATTGAATACAAAAGCTTGATCCGTGTATATATGCGTCAGTATATATAATTATTATTTTTGATTTTTTTGCTTAAATATTATCCTCTTGCAACATTTTTTTCTAACAACAGAAATTTCCCGTCTTGAATAGCGAAAAATTTCCATCTTGAAAAAGGGGGAATATCCAAAACGGAGAATAGACGACAACTTTGCAATCAATACATTAATTTTTTTTTTTTTTTTTTTTTTTTTTTTGCACTGTAGTGAAATTCGAAAAACATTTTTTAGAAACTTGTCAATAACACAATGTTTTCCATAGTTCTGTTGTCTTCCTATGCACCTGCTTACAAACTATTCAAGGTAGTATGCACTAGATGGCGTATAGGAATCGGAGAAAATCAGTTAATACTCTGCCATCTGTCGCGGACTGAATTGTGATATCTGTATTACGATAGGGAGGTTTTATTTTTTATACGGACCCCTTTTCCGATAACTCATATTTAGAAAAAGTTGTCCCGTGTTTATAAAAGACATAAACATATTCCAGTCTTTTACATCACAAACTTGCCAAGCAATGACACTTTGAATTTTATGACATTTTAGAGTTTTCCGGCACTAAAAACTCATCCCTGTACTAGACTGGGCCCAATCTAGCACAATTCTAACATTTTTACCTTTATTGCAGATATTTACATGTTGTTATACAAGGTAACTTAATTTATAATAGATTTTTCATGCAATATGCGCACAGGATCATCCATTTCTTCATTCCAGTAGATGATACCTCGCTGCCATGTGATCAGTTTTCTGATAAAATTTAAATATTTGATGAACTAGGTAGGTACCTAAGTGTGGCCCTTACACTCACATAAGAAGGCCTAAAAAAGTCGTTAAATCATAAAATTTTCACGAAAAAAATAATTAAAAATTTTAACCCAAAAAACAACGACACGACCCGATTATACTTTCTTTATAAGACTGCTTGCTTGTTTTAAACGCGTCGTCATCTGCTTAGTAATGAATCTTTTTCTAATGTAAACCTTATTTTTGTGAAAACTATTAAGATATAATAAAAAAATAAACTTTAATTAAAAAAATCTTAATAAAACTATTAAGGTTGTGAAAATTATTAAGGTATTACTTATTATAACTATTATAAATTTTTTAACTATTTTTTCTGCGTAAACTATTACTATTATTTTACTTTTTTCGGTTGGAAAGAATCGATTTTTTAAAATACATTTTTCTATTCCCTATAGTCTGAAGATTAACTCCTGTAAAATGATTTGGCCAAATTCGAAGTCCTTTCGTAGTTATTTAGTGTTTTAGCGCAACGCGTCCTCAGGCTTAAACCGTTTTGAAGCACCATAAAATCATTTTACGCAAAATGACTTTTTTCAAACTGGGCGGGATCAGAACGCAACAACTTTTAAACCAATCTTGCTAAGTTTTTAAAAATTAAAGGCAATATAATTTACTAGCAAACCCCGCGGCTTTGCTGGCGTAATAGTTGAAATACGCCAAGCGATATTTGTATGACTATTTTTCAATTCCTACTATTAGCTCACACTCTCCCTATATTTATTTATTTATTTAAGTATTGCGCGGCAGCGCAATACTTATTTATTTCCAGTGTCACTTCTCAATGTTAATTTAACATGGAAAAGCCTATGGAGATCATAACTTTTTCATTTTTTCTTCCCACCTTTTTGTACCTGATGCCACTCATTTTTTATTCTTTACTAATTCTAATGATACTATAAATTTAAAGTGTAAAAACGTTTGCCTGTCGTCAGTGTCAAAACGAATGGTAAAATGCCTTTGCATATGAGTGAATTATAACCCAGAGAGAAACATGGGCCAATTTGTTTTTACATTATTCAAATATTTTCCTTAATAATTCCAATTTTTGCTTTTTTCATTGAAAATCAACGGACATTTTTCATAGAAAATGTAACATTTTTACTTCATTGTTGCAAAAATTTCAAAAGTCGTAATACTAATTTATTTCTTTTTAGTTGAAAGATTTTCACTTGAAATATTAAATTGAGCTAGTTTTTTTCCTTCAAAAATTAAAAAGGTGAATATGGCGTCATAGTGGAAATAAAAAGGATATTTTCAGAATAAGTTTTTGCTTTGGTCAAGTTTATATTTTAGTAAAAAGTTTCTAATGGTTAGCTATTTTTATGCAGGTAGCGAACTTAGTGGGGATTTACATAACTTAAATTTTAAAATGTATTTTTTTTTCCGAGATGAGAACTATTTATACGCCAGGTTAAACTTAGGTAATAAATTTCTGATGTGTTTACATCACCCCTTGGGAGAGAATAAGGTTTAAAAATTTAAATAAAACTTTTATTTTTTATTTTTTACTGTATCACAGTTAAATATTAGCAGTAAGGATTCAACACAATTTACATTTACATTCATAGCGTTCCTGAGTGGGAAATAGGGTATCTAAATTTAAGTGAAGTTAATTTTTTATGTTTTGATTATAGATTTTTTGCGTTCAGGTTAGAAGTTTTTGTCCAAACTACCGCAACCTTCATTACTACAGTTGGTAAAACATTTTGAATTAGACATTGGTAAACTGCATCCCACATTGTGATGCAATACCGCATGCATCAAAGCCTGATGATGATACTCTCTATTAATTTTGAAATGCGTTTGTCTGAGTGCAGTAGTTATTAAAAAACTTGACATATTAAACAAAAACATAATTTGAAGAACAAATTAAAAAAACAAAATTTATTTCCTACATTGTTTAAGCTCGAGAAGGGACAGATATTAAGATATTTCATTCAATTAGTTCTACATTTAATGTTAAATTTTTGTAACAAATTAGTTAAGCCAATTGAAGATTAAACAAGTTGGAAATTGCTCGTCAAACGTGGCAAATGAGGTGCGTTCGTACTATAACTAGTTTTCTAATTATTTTTTGCACCCCATATTGTACTGAATGTGTATTTATTTGCAATTCATAAGTGCATAGTCTGTAACATCATTAAAATGCATTTGCAATAATTTTTTCCCATTCCCCTTAATGTAACGGAAAACTTTTGACTGTCCCTGTAATTAAGCTATACATCCGATTTTCATGAAATTTGAAACGGCTCGACAAAATATTGCAGCAATTATATATTTAAAATTTCAGCCCATTCGGAAAGCTGTAACATCATTAAAATGCATTTGCAATAATTTTTCCCATTGGCTTTAATGTAAAGAAAAACTTTTGACTGTCCCTGTAATTAAACTATGCATCCGATTTTCATAAAATTTGAAATGGCTCGACAAAATGTCGCAATAATTATATGTTTAAAATCTGAGACCATTCGGAAAGCTTTAACATCATTAAAATGCACGTGCAATAATTTTTCCCATTGGCCGTAATGTAAAGAAAAAATTTGACTGTCCCTGTAATTTAACTATACATCCGATTTTCATAAAATTTGAAATGGCTCGACAAAATTTTACAACAATCATATATTTAAAATTTCAGACCATTCGGTTGGGTAGTTTTTGCTCTATTATATGCGGACGGACAGACGGACGGACAGACGGACGGACAGACAGATGGACTGAACAACGACTATAGGTGCTACGTATTTATATAATTACGAACGCACCTAAAAATGAAAATAAAATTCATACAGTATAATACTTAAAACACCCTAAAAAATTAGATTCCGTTCAAATGAAATCGAAATAAATCTTAGGCTTTTTTTTAAAGTTTTGTATTTTGCATGCATCTTATCATTTTATGCACAATTGTAATAAACATAATACAAAATCTGCAGTAAAATATTTTCAATTAAAAATGGAAGAAGTCTAAGATTTATTTCGATTTCATTTGAACGGAATCTAATTTTTTAGGGTGTTTTAAGTATTATATTGTATGAATTTTATTTTAACTTTTTAATCTTCAATTGGCTTAACTAATTTGCTACAAAAATTTATCATTAAATGTAGAACTAATTGAATGAAATATCTTAATATCTGTCCCTTCTCGAGCTTAAACAATGTAGGAAATAAATTTTGTTTTTTTTAATTTGTTCTTCAAATTATGCTTTTGTTTAATTTATATATTTATCTTGTTCAAATTCTCAATCGTTAATAAAATACTCATTATTCATCCTATCAAGTTGAAATAAATTTTTTTAAACTTGTACTGGATGACAATTGATGTTAATACAGTTTTTTCAAATATTAATTAATTAATTTTAGTTTTGCATGGGAAACAAAATGGCGGCCATTGGTTATTGAAGGTCAATGAATGTATTTTCATTAACGGGTTACCATAGGGGGACCCTGTTCTGTCGCCAAATACCGCCAAGTTTATCGCCAACTTGGCGATATATCGCCAAATTTGGCGGCCAAAATGAGTCGCCAAAAGGGATGCCAACTTGGCGATGTCTCTAATATTTCGCCAAATTCCCATAGAGTTCCATTGTAAACCTACTTGCTTATAGAAAATCAACAAATTGAGATATTTTAATGCAACAAAAATAATATTAGCTTAAGGGATTATATTAAATTTTTCTTTGATGGCCTAAGTAGGAATTGACTTTAAAAATAAAATTTTTATATTACTTGTTAATTAGAAGAACACTTTTTGGAATAATTTAAAAATTACAAATTAAGCCACAGTTAACTTCATTATAAAACTGCAATAGACAGAAATGAGATTTTTAATTAATAAGAACTAAAACTAATTCTAAATAGAAGATAATTTAGAAAGTATTTTGAGACTTTTATGCTTATATCATACGCTCATTTCAGTATTTATTTGAAGATTTGAATTTTTTAGAAACCATCTTAACACATTTACATCTTAAAATTAATCATCATGTCAAATTCCAAGCTTGTCTAACAGTCTACCACCTCTCTAGTGTTAGTGGCACCAACATAAAATGCCGAAACAGAGTTGAAATAGAATGTCTCGAAAAATGTTGAAACAGAGACTGTCACCATTAATTTGCCAGCATAAACCTTGAAATCGGTTGGTATTTCCTAATATTCTATAGAAAACGGAACTTAGGTGTTTTTAAAGGCTTTCTTGTTGTTCCTGCCAACCAGGTGGTAGTGACACCGGCATAAAATATGCCCGTATAGGATTAGGGACTATCACCCTTGATTCGGAACCAATAACTTTTGTAATCGGTTTATTATTTCCTGAGATTCCATAGAAATCGTAATTTAGGACTCTTTTAGAATGCGTTTCACTCCTTCCCTTCGCTTCACCCCTTTTTAATTTCGAATTTATTTTCGACAGTTCTTAGAGGACATTTATATTTTATAAGTAACTACCGCGCTATATTTAAAGTTTCTAGCCTCTTGTGAACCGCAGAAATCGCAATTAGAAAATTTTTTGCTCCTGCAAACCTCTAGGGGTTGTGGCACCGACATAAAATATAGCTTATGCTTGAGCAGGTTCTATCACCATCAATTTGCAACCATTATGTTTGAAATCGGTTTCGTATTTCATACGGTTGCATAAAAATCGTAATTTAGAACGCTTATGGAACGCTTTTCGCCCACTTCATCCTTTTAAATTTGGAATTTTCTTTCGAGAATTCTTAGAAAGCATTTGCATCTTTGAAGTAATTACCATTCCAAATTTCAAATGTTAGATTCGTTCAGTAACACAAAAAATGCAATTTAGAACATTTTTTGCTCCTGTAACCCCCAGGTGTTAGTGACAACAATGTAAAATATAGGCTATGTTGGAGCGAGGACTGTCACAATCAATTTGAAACCATTACTTCTGAAATCGGTTTAAGGTTAGTTGGGGAAACTGGGCCATGATTTTACAATGTGACTCTGGAGCTTCGGACAATTCAAGTTCCAAAAAGCTAATGTTCATTTGAATTAAAGTCTGAACTTCTGTAAATGTGTTCAGTTAGGTTCCCTCTATCAGACAGAAATGCTCAAAATTACATTTTAATATTTAAAAATATAAAAATATGCATATTTCCTCCTTCTTTCCTCATGGGCCCAGTTGCCCCATAAAAATAGGGTAAGTGGGCCATTAGGGTCTATGTTCCACACTCGTTTATTTTTTTTCATGTGGAATATCAGGTCCTATTTGAAAAAGTGTAAACAACTTAAAAAAATTCAAACCAGGCAGATCATGTATATTATATGTCAATAAAGATCATTGAAAGGGAAACCTTTGCTGTCAATGTATCTAAAAAAAGCACTAAAATTGAAAATATTAGATTTATTTATAACAAAAACATAAAAATTAAGTAAGTACTTATGTACTTAAGTATAGGTAATAAGTATAAAAATCACATGGGTATTTTAAGGAAAAAAATAGCAAGGTAAATCTATGAAAAGACGGCTTATTTAAGTACTTTATCTGTATCATCGTACAATTTCAAGGTTTGTCTATCTCGCTTTCAGGGGCAAGGTACTTGCATTCGTAAAATGTTGAAATAATTTAATGACACCAGAATTTACAACAGAATGTATTTAAAAACTAGTAAATGTATATTTTCGCGTACTTAATAAAGCTGAAATTTTCATTATAAAATTCCGGTGCCAATGTGGCAATTAGGAATTAAAATTATGTGATGCCATAACGGCATCGCCGTCTCTCAAGGGATCAGGAAATTTGGTTTGATACCACCCAATATACTTTTTTTTAATTTTATTACGTAATTTTAACAAGGTATTCTATAATTTTCTTTATTGTGCGCAAAAAACAATGAAGAAATTTATTTCTTGTTGTAAGAGAAACTCAAAAAAATTATTTATAACTATTGGGGTAATTGTATCCAGCATGGTCCATTTACGCCGGATACATGTCCCAGTTACTCCATTCTTGAAAAAATTATGGGGTAACTGGGACACCGGGATTACATTTGAAACTTGAAGTAAATATGTATAGATACCTAATAATATTAACGTCGTTACATGCCTAATCTTAAAAAAAAAGGATTGTTTAATAAAAGTACTTACAGCATTTTAATAAAAAGTCGAGGAAGTTCAACCAAATTGACGTTGTTTTTAAAAAAAGAAACGTAAATTTTCGACAACGTATCACAGCAAAAAGAGAGTTATGACTGAGTTGACACACGTTGTTTTAAGAAGTAGAAGTTAAGGGGCATTGTTCACAAAAGCTAAAATTTAAAATACATCAACGGTTTTTTATAAAATAGCCTATGGCCCAATTACCTCATGGGTCCAGTTACCCTAACTAACCTTATATTTCCTGAGATTGCGTAGAAAGCGCAATTTAGAACGTTTTTAGAACGCTTTTCGTTCCTTTTCACACCTTATAAATTTCAAATTTTTAAGAAACTATCCCCAGAGAACATTTACATCTCATAAGTGATTACCATACCGAATTTCAAGTTGCTAGCACTTTCAGTATCACAAAAATCACAATTTAGAACGCTTTTTAAAATGCAACCGCAAAGTGGTAGTGACGCCGACATGAAATAGGGCCTATATTGGAGCAAGGGCTGTTATCATCAGTTTCCAACCATTACTTTTGAAATCGGTTGGGTACTTTCTGAGATTGCGTAGATATCGCAATTTAGGACGTTTTTTAGAACGCTTTTCGCGCATCTTCACCCCTTTTAAATTTCGAATTTTTAAGGAAATGTTCTAAGAGATCATTTCTATCATATAAGTAACTAAAATGCCTAATTTCAAGTTGCTAGCCCCTGCAGTATCATAAAAAAGCGCAATTTAGAACGTTTTTTGCTCCTGCAGCCCCTTTGGGGTAGTGTCACTGACATAAAATATGGCCTATGTTGGAGTGAGGGCTGTCACCATCGTTTTCACACCATTTTTAAAAAATCGAATAGGTACTTTCTGAGATTGTGTAGAAATCGCAATTTAGAACGTGTTTCAGAACGCTTTTCGCGCATTTTCACCCCTTTTAAATTTGGAATTTTTAAAGAAATGTTCTTAGAGATCATTTATATCTTATAAGTAACTACCATTCCAAATTTCATGTTTCTAGGCCCTTCAGTAACACAAAAATCGCATTTTTAGAAAGTTTTTTGCTCCTGCACCGCCTTTTGACCATCAGTGGCACGGACATAAGACATAGCGTATGTTCTAAGTGGGACTAACACTATCCTACAAATAAACAAACAAACTTTACTTCTTTATAATATTAGTATAGATTGGAGCTTGGACAACTTTCAGCCATTTATTTAAAAAATAGACATTTTTAGAAGCACGCCAAAGTGAGAAAAAAGGGGTCAGAAATCGACTTTTTTTTTTTTTTTTCAAATGGCTGCCACTTTGTTGATTTTTAACTTTTTGATCTTAAAGGGCCTGAAGCTCCAAACAATATTATCTTCTATCATAATTCTTAACGAAAATTGATTGTAAACGACTTTGGCGATCTATCGGAACCGCCCGATTGGAAGTGCACGGCGCGCACCACGCAAGAATATCCACGCACGTAACTCGAGCAGTTACGTGCATCAGTTTATTATTACTATTTATTAATGTTCTTAAAATGATAATAAATAACATAAAAAAATCCGGAGCTAAAATCTAAATATTAAAAAACAACCTTTTATCGGCCTTATATGGGCAAATCTCCACTTAAACAAATTTTCCCATTTTGTTCCATTTCAATTGATATTATTTTAAAATATTCAAATTACCATGGATGGTATCATTAAGAATTAAAAGTAATGAGAACTTACATTGTGCGTTGAATTAACACTCGGATTCCATCTTTTGATAGTATGGTCCGCTCCACCGCTGATGATGCAGTTTAATTTTTCGCAAAACGCAAAACAAATGATTCCACCTGGACACGTGAAAGGAAGACTTTCGTTGTTTTTCAAATGATGTATCATCATGGCGCGTTTTGTAGTCAGGGAACAGGATATCACGGCCATCAGGCTTGGAATATATTCGACCTGAATATTGATAGAAACGTAATTATGTAATTTTTTCTTCAAAATTTCCTTAAAATGTGATTAGAAGATAAAAGACTACTACAAAATAAATGTAAGTTTCAAAGTGATTACGATACCGGGTGAAAAGCGCAGAAGATATCATACATACATAGAAAACTATTAGAGATACGAAAAAAGTCAAAGCTGTTTGGCATCGTTGATTTAGCGCAAAATGACACTCTATAGTGATTCGGGAATGTGCAAAAACATAATTGCTAACATTAACACATTTTAATTTAATCAACTACCAGAAATTTTGTAAGAAAAAAAGAAACGAAAGCATGCTCAACGTAATTCTTGGATTATCCAAAAACTTTAATCGCTTCGTCTTCTATCTCTAACGATAAAGACGCACTTTTTTTTTTTTTTTTTTTTTTTTTGCTTTCTTCTCTATTTACAAGAAGAAAGTCCTGGATTCGTGAAAAAATTCGACTTTCGAGGGATTTACACGTTTTAGAAGGTCTGAACACGATTTGACTATTTCTAGAAAATGTCTGTCTGTAAGTCTGTATGTTACACAAACTTTTTTGGCTCTCGATCTGAACTAATGCACGGAATTTAATAAAACTCTAGATTCAGTTAGTCCCTGGAATAAATTGGTGCTGATTACTTTTTGGTGTAAATTGGCCAACAGGTGGCGCTACTATGCTGCATTATTTATGATTTCCTCAGTAGCTTTATGTCAAAAACTAATGCATGGATTTTCATCAAACTTCAGATTAAGTTAGACGTTGTCTTACGTTGTCGCTGATTATGTTTTGGTATAATTCACCCAAGAGGTGACGCTGCTATGTTGCATTTTTCAGGATTTACACGATTTTAGTGAAAGTTATATCTCAAGGACTAATGCACGGGGTTTCATATCTTTAGAATTCTCATGGTGGCATAGATTGTCATTTAATTTTGGCACTTTTGATAGCGAATATTTAAGTATAAATGTGTATGAAATAGATTGTTATATTTGCTAGCGTGTGTGTCAACGCTTCCCAAATTGCTGTCAGCTGCTCTACGATGGCAAAGTCATGGTTCGACCGGTCCGATTCTAATGCTTCGATTGACGGTATGAGCCATATTTCTTCTTTTAATGCTCTTTGTGCTGTTTTTGTTAGGGATGATGAAATTCCCCGTCACTCACTTAAATTTCCTTTTGCGGAAAAATAAGTTTGTTAAATGATAGATAAATATCATAATGCAATACAAAGTCCCAACGAAATCTCATTTGGTAATGCAAAGCACGTAGTGAATCTTAGAGAAAAAATTAGTGCTGTTAGATATATAAAACTTAATAGTGATATCTCTCTATTAGAGATCCTTAATTTAGTAATTGACTTTCATATTAACAAAGATTATAAAATAAATGTAACATTCTTGGATACTGTTAAGGATGATATCGCCCTTGTTATAGTGTCTAGAAGATATAATGTGGAAATCAGCCAAACAAAAAGTGCTAAAAAGTTGTATCTCATAAATGTTGAACGAAAAATGTCGATTGTAGCGACATCTGGTAGTTAAAATGTAATTATTGTATAAGGATTCAATTGAGATCACGTTTCGGTGACTGAAGAGCTAACAGATGTCGCTGCGATGGTCATTTGTTATTGAGCATCGTTCAACATTTATGGGATTCAATTTTTAAGTACTTTTTAAAGCATTAGTGGAATAACCGGTTTCCACACTATATCTTCTAGACGCTATATCCTTGTAAATAGCAAAAAACGAAAATCCAAAAAATGCTGACTAAGCAGTTATTTCGAAAAAAGTGCCCAAAATCAGCACTATTCCATCCATTTGCGAAAAAATTAATATGAGGTCCGATGATGAAGATTCGGGTAATAAAGAGCATCCCCCCCTCCCCCACCAA
This sequence comes from Maratus speciosus, assembly GCA_963932465.1. Classification (NCBI taxonomy): domain Eukaryota; kingdom Metazoa; phylum Arthropoda; class Arachnida; order Araneae; family Salticidae; genus Maratus; species Maratus speciosus. The sequence goes on from OZ010792.1 coordinate 34,880,059, forward strand.
AAAAAAAAAAAAAAAAAAAAAAAAAACTGAAAAGAAAAGACCTAAAACAATTCTGGCCTCTGGAATTAAGAGAAAAATTGATTTTACGAACGAACTGTCATCTAGTGACGAGTTTGATTTCGAAGCCAAAATTACTGATAATTATGTCAAAAATTTTCTGTCAGCCTCCATGATAAATTTTTTATCTTAGAATATTTCAGGTAGAATCATTTACAGCCTTACGTTGCTTTTGATAGAGAAATTCCCATTAAAGTAACAATCAGAAGATTTCCTAGATCCACTGATACTGAATTAATTAAAGAAACATTAACCTGCAGAGGATTCAGCATAATAAAAATCTCTCAAATGAAGAGTAGAAGAGACTGTAGATTACTAACACTTTTCCTTGCTAAACTCCTAAAAATGATAGTTCATGTGAAATTTACAATGTCAGATCCCTATTCAAAATGAGAACAGGATGTTAAAAAATGTAGAAATGCTAAGAAAACACCACAATGTTATCACCGCCTGAAGTTTTTCAGGTCGCAGCCAACTGCTATATAAATATCCGTTGCGTTAGCTCCAGAAAGGAACATTTTTCAAAAGATTGTCCCTTAAAAATGTGCTACCGAAACCTCTCACAAAATGTGTTAACTGCAGTCTTCCAACTATAAAAGATAAGTAAAATTCTCAACTGAGCCCCTATTCATTAAAACTTATGCTCAAACTACTGTAAAACCGAAAAATCCACCAGTGATAAAAGCGATGAAAGTCCCTTCTGAAATTCCTACCGTGAAAGAAAAATCAACCCGTTCAGCATCTCTACGAGTTGCACGAATTTTCAAAGATATTCTAACGATTGTTGAAATCGTTAAGAAAACTGAAAGTGAACTGCAAATTGACTCATTCTCTGAAACTACCGAAAACTCAAGAGTGACCTTAAGTAGATTTTTTCTAACAAAGATATTTTTTCTAAAATTTAGTATTTAGGCTAATTAGGCTAATTAGGCTATAGTATTAGGCTAATAAATTTTAGTGATGGCTAATCCTACTAATAACGGTAATCAATTTTAATTTTTTCGCAGTATGAAAAAAAAAATACTATTTTAAAAATATTAATACATGACAACCGATGTTAATTTTCTTTATAATTTATGGAAATAAAATATTCTTAAAACACTCTGCTAATTTAATTTAAAATGTAAATATGTGGAACTCAAAAGTGCCTTTTTTGTATTCTGGTGCTTTTTGTGCAACCTTTTACTTGACTCCAGTTTACCCATCAGCTAAAATAGTTTAAACTTATCTTTTCCTTTTTTGCAATATCTAGTTCAAATTCTAAATTTTTATATTATCTTTTCTATTCCGCAGTTATTCCCAATGGAAGTTCCAAGCAGCAATTTTAATTTTTAGTTCCTTCTATCAGTAATAGAAGAAACTACTGTAAATCGAAATTTTTTTTCGACTTCCGGTTTTCGACGTATTTACACGTTTTAGGGGTCAGAAATCGCCCAAAACACGTTTATACAAAATTTCTGTCTGTCTGTGCGTGTGTCCGTGTGTCGCGATTGTACCACAGAAAAGCGTATTAAGTTATGCAAATAATTGAACCAAATTTTATGTATACTTTTTTGGCGAGGGCAAGCAGGTCCTCCTTGAATTTGGAAATAGTATTGGACCAAATTTCATATATATGTTTTTGGCTGTAGAAAACAGATCGTTCTTGAATTTGGAACTATTCCGCCGTTAGGGGGCACTGCAATAGCAATTTTTGTGTAATTTTGTCGATTTTTCGTAGTTCTGTTGTCCGTCAGCGGCTCGAGCAGCAACGGGAACTTCGAATCCTGATAAACCGGCTATTCGCAAACAGCTGACGTACATCAGAATAAAGAAAAATATTGATTTTATTAAATAGCATGATCGAGATTTCTCGTTTTTACCCCGATTAATTGACTGAAGCAGAAATTTAGGATGAAAGTCAAAGTTAGTATAGTATTGAACTAATGATATTGAAGTATTAACATTTGTAATTACTTTTTGAAATATTAAAATGTATGAGATAGAAGAAAGTTTTGGGATTGGTACATTCAACTACTTAAAATGTATATAGATAAATTATTTCAGCTAATGCAAGATAAAGTTTGAAATATTCTACTATACCCCTTGAACTGGACCAAAATGCGTTTTGTCAGCTCCTTCGTATAGCAAACCATCGATTTTCCCAATCCTCAGGTGATCAAATAGCATCTTCTCTGGACCTAAGTGGCTTGCTCGTTTCCGAATTTGGGAGAAAAACTCTTTGTCCATTTGGATGATGAATACATTTCCAGAAAAATCTCCACAGATGAGTTTTTTTGAATCATAACAGTCCAATCGAAGAACAATGTAGGGCAGGCACACGATCGAAAACTGATGGTCAAATCTGGTGGGTTATAAAATAGCAATTAATCATTGACCATCACATTAGAACCAGTAGAGGGAGGGAGGTCAGGGGAAGGACTTTTTCCCTCTCTCTGAACTTTGGAATTTAATTAACTGAATGCTCTTTACTCGCTGATGATTATAAAAATAATAAATTTAAATTTTTTGATTTTTTTAAATAATAAAAAAATTAAAAGAATTTTTTTTTAAATAATAAAATTTATTCTTCACAAATGGCTTAAAACAATTAAACACTAAAAGATAAAGGGACACAATGTCCGAAAAAATGCTATAGTTACATACAAAATGCATACATAGTACAACGAAAAAAAAAAAATAAATCCCTGCCGGATCGGCCTACAGGCACCGGTAGATTTCGAAGTTAGTATAAATTTCAGCAACAAAAACTAAATCAAATTTAGAGGTAAATCCAGTTTAACAATTTGATCTGGCCGCTTTGGACGAGTTTTTAATTTCATTTTTCTGTAAGGGCTGGTTTTATCAGAATCATGTTAACACGATAATTTTTTCGTCAATCCCTAATTAATTACTTATTTATTTTTTTTGCTGTAAGAGTTGGTCCTATCAAAAACTTGTCAATATAAAAGTTGTAGATAATATAAAAAAGATTTACATTAAATTTAAGTGGATTTGATATCTTGTGAATTGACGAAGTTATGAATTTTTTCTTTTTCACCCTCCCCCCTTTTTTTGTTGTTTTTAATTTTTTTTCTTTCTGCTGTAAGAGTTGGTCGTATCAAAAACTCGCCAGTATAAGATTTGTAGATGAGATTAAGAAGATGTATAAGAAATTTAAGTGGATTTCATATCTTGTGAATTGATTAGGTTATGAATTTCTTTCTTCTTAAAAACCTATTTTTTTCGCCTCTTGAACCCATTTTTAATGGTATCAAAAATCTGTTATACATAAATTTTTGGCCGTTTTCCTTTAAGTAATAATAATTTTAAATTGATTTGATATCTATTATAATTAAGAAGTTATTGGACTTTTTCTTTTTTCTCAAAAATCCCCCCCCCCCCCCCCCCTTTTTCACTCCCTTGGTCCGATTTTGCCCAATAACAAACTTGACAGAGATTTTCTGCTCCTTTATTTTCTGCATCGATTTGGAAGAGATATGTGGAGAATTGTGGAAGTTATCGTGTCCATAAAAAGTTATATATATACACACACACACACATATATATATAGATAGATAAATAAAGTTTTGAACTGGGGTTAGTTTTGGGTTCTAGGGGTCATGATTGGCGTAGACCTGCAAAAATTTCCAGAAATTCCAACATAGGGGAAAATGTAATAGGTAATATTTCTTACGAAATCTACCTAATAGTGTTAAAATTAAAATGATAAGGAAAATTATAAATTAATTATATTTATAATTAAATTATAATTAATTAAAAATCATACAATATTATACAATCAAATGATTAAAATTAAATTATTAAAAATTATACAATCAAATTATTAAAATTATAATTTTAACTTTGTAAAATGTTTGAAGTTATAACGAAAAATTAATTCAACTGAAAGTGATCATTCTCTTAAAAGAATAAATAAACTTCAAATGTAGCGAAGAAACTGTAAAAATACTAATTTTTTCGAGATGAGACATCTTCTGTACAGAAATTAAAAGTGGGCAACTACTAAACGAGAATTGAAGAGAATATTTGACTGGTTTTTCAGCAAGAAATTAAAAAAAAGAAGTTTGTATTTCAATTTTGTTTTGTTCTGGAACCGGTCGGATTCTTAAACTCCTCACGAAAAAAAGGAAACAAGTCGTATCATAGAGTACGAGTTTTCAAAGCATCTACACGAGAGTTTATTCAGACGCTCTAATAAAATGACCTATAAAAGAGTTATAAAATGCTACTCTTCCTTATTAACGACTTTTTACTCAGGAAAATGCGAGTTCAGAATAAGGCAATTTAGACAAAAGATTAGCATCTCAAAGAAACGAATAATGAATTAATGATGTAAAATTAAACTTAAAAAATATTTATTCTAAGATAATTTGCTACAAAATAAAACTCAATTGTACATTGTATAATAAGATAGTAAGTCGCAAATGCTTATGACATTAATATAATGTTATGCTTATTAATAAAATAATATATATTTCAAGATAATTTGTTACAAAACAAAACTCAATAGTAGGTGTATTGTGTAATAAGATAACAAGTCAGAAATACTTATGTAAAGTCAAATTAAATTATTAATGAAATTAGAAATATTTGGATAAATCTTATACTATGTCTACCGGAAAATGTTCTTTCACGCCTACTTTTTAAAAATTCTGATTTCTTCATTAGAACCACTTTTAGGTAGATTTCGTATGAGATACTACCTATTACATTTTCCCCTATGTTGGAATTTCGGAAAATTTTTTGCCTATCTACACCGATTATGACCCCTAGAACCCAAAACCACCCCGCAGTAAAAACCTTTATCTTTCTATCTATCTCAAATAATAGCGATAACCAGGTTTCCAAAGAAACCCAACTCTTTGCAGAAATCCTTAAAGACTTCAACTATAGCAGAAAAACAAAGACCAATGAGCCCTCAACTTCGTTCTGAAATGCTAAATTCTGAAGTTACAGATAATGAAACCGCAAATACCCTTTCCTCCCCTACTAGTGAAAAATACAATAACACTCAAAATTCTCCCGATTCCTCTAAAATTCCTAAAAGTTACTCCAACGACATCCAAGAAATATTCAATACTTTCAACGATATCAAAGAAATTCTACAAATTACCAAATTTCTAAGCTGTATTAAAAACATTTCAACACAAACCAAAAAACTTGATAACCTAATGTAAAAATTGCTAATCATAATTACCGAATTTGATAAAATCGCTAACCAACTCAACATTAACGAAGACTAAATTTCTTCTTTCCAGTTAAACTTTTTTGCCTTTTTTCCATGTTTTGTATTGTCTTGTTTTGTTATAGAAAAAAACAAATCACGTTCTAAACTTGATAACCTTTCTACTTTATTCTTTTTATAACCTATCTTTTCTTTTTTACTGTTTTTTCTGCTCCTTCCTTAGAGTTACCAGACCGGATGGGCACTGTCCTCTTTTTCTCTAAATTTACCCTTTGTATTATGCGTTTAACTGTTCAGTTAGTTTGAACTCTCCTCACTCATAGTTTTTATTACCAATTTTGCATTAATCTTTCATGTGTTTAAATATAATTTTTACTTGTAAATATGTAAATTTTGCATTGTGTTAAGCGTTTATATATTGAATGAAACTTTAATGTATGGTCCCTGATAAGAGTCTTTTTTTTTATGCTGGGGCATCCCTATGGTAGCTTTTTTCGCCTGTTTATGGACTGTCAGGTATGTTAGGGTCTAATGGACACTTTTTTTCCCTTTCATATTGTTATATTAACATTTCTATGTAAGTTTTACTTACTTTTATACCTTAACTGTTTTGTGCCACCTGCCGCGTTTAAACATTCTCTATGACTCCCATTGCATTGAAAAACACACTAACTCTGTACCGGATGTAAAGTTGCCAAGCAACTAGGGAATCCAGATCCATTACATTGTTCCATTGTTCCATTTTGTCTTCAATTACGGAATAAAATTTCTAGGTCCAAACAGAATTGATTGATTAGCGGATTATACGCCGGAAATTACGGTACTAGATTTTTCCGGAACAAATATAAGAAAAACACGATTCGTAATTGAAACTATATTTCTAAAACTAAAAAACAGTCTAGGAATTAGCTATTAGATACTAAAAATATATAGGTGAATGAAATGATTTGGATGTCAAGGGGCAAAAGCGACAACAATGGAAAAAATGAATTACTCAAAAATGAGTAAATCGATGTACTCATGTCGAATTGAGTATGTTTCGATCAAAAATGAACCTATGCTTTCTCAATTTTTAAACATCACTTCTTATCAAACCCAAACAAAACTATAATTTTCTGCTTTGTACTGGTTTATTTCCTTTATAGCGGCATAAAATACGCTCATTAATAAGAAAACAATGTAATATATCCCGGAAATCAGGGAATAATACCACATTTTTATTCCCCGGAAGGAACTAAATCTTACGTCTCCTTTATAATGCGTAAGATTACAATACGTTGTTGTTATGAGTGCTTCGTTAACTCAATAAAGCCGGTTTGCAAGAAAAATTGCCATGCAAGGCGAAAAATTTTTTAAAATTTCAATACCAGTATTTTAGTTTGGAAATTTTCACATTATCTAATCTCAGATTTTGAGCGATTAAATAGTTCAAAATTACAAAGTCGCAAAAACTGGTGTTGAAGAATTTTTTTTTTTTTTAAAGGAGGCTCGTCGTTAATGGGTTAATGTCATTGATGTCAATCTCAATCAAAAATGAGTACGTAACAGTTCATATTTGAATACATTCATGAGATTAAAAGTCAGTGTGCAACCAGGGTTCCTACAGGTCAGGGAATTTCCCTGACTTTAGGTCAGATAAACACCAGTCTTCTCTTTAAAAAAAAATTGCCTTTCCCAATCATGCTATTCCATAAGTCGAGTTTTTCGACATAAAAATACTGGTATGTTAGCTGAAAGTGTAGGAACCCTGATAACGGTTCATATTTGAACACATCCATGGAACCAAATATGAGTACACGTGTTTCTTAATTTTGAGTACATTTGGATTGGAGCTATTTTGAGTATGTGGCGCATTTAAATTTGAGTACTTTTTACTCAGTTTTGAGAACCCATTTTTTCAGTGAGTTACGAATTATGTGTATTTTTTTTTTTGTAAATTACATGTAAGTTTCAGAACAGTAACTTACTTATAAATACTGGATCTAAAAAAACGAATATCACCCGAGGTCGTAGCAACTGCTATAAGTCTTTCTCTCGGTAAACAGGTAATGCTAGTGGCCCAAGTCGTTGTTTTACCAGCCACTGTTCAGAAGAGAAGACAAACAGTTATAACACTAATGATAAATAACAATTAAAAGATTTTATAATGAACATGGCAGAAACAAAATAACTGTACATTATTATGTATACAGTTAGCAAAAAAGTAGTTACTTATTTTAAGGAGCTCTGGACTGCATCGTACTGCTCCAAATGAAAGGAAATCGAAACTACACATAATTTAAATGATGTTCTTGTCATTTGTTAAATAATAATATTTACTACCAAAAGTTTCAGCACTCAAATGAATGCTTAGTAGTATTATATATTTTTTTCATCCACTGTGTCTTCATATAAATATTTTACATGCTACAATAAGTCTTCAAGAATGATGACTCGGAAGCGTTATAGTGCATAATTTACGCACCAAAATCTCCTGGCAGGAAAATTTGACTGATTCTTTCTTACACGCACGACTAGTTTCATTAGCATTTTTTTTTTTCAAAATATTCTGTGTATGTGGGGTTTAAGAACACCTTTTTAGTAACATATATATTTGTGATAAGTTACTTTATAACTTGATCGAAGTATGATTAAAACATTCGATTAACTTGAAAGTATTTATGTACAGTATTATTATAATTAATGTTCACTCATTCAGAAGCCTCTACCAATAGAAAAAATGAAAACGAAACAAAATTCCACAAGTATAGTTACTAGTACAGTCACTAGCATAGTTAAGCTGAAAAGCACAATTTAAACTGAGACCCTACTTCCCGCCCCACTTCAGGGGGGAGGAGGGAGGCGCCGACGTAAAGCCATTAAAAAAATCTGTCCGTTTCTTAACACCGTGTTTCTCAGTGCTTAATTAAAGGAAACCGCGCTATAATTCCAACAAATTACTTTTCAAAACTTTTAAATACGTTTTTCTCAAAGGGATGCTTTCTGAATTTGTGGCATTGTATGTAATTTTGTAAAACTATTAAAGCTTTATGTATAATTCCTTTTCTTTCTTTTACAAAATTGATTTTTAAAATAATCTTTTGCAATCTTTTTTCAACAAATTCACATTAAAATATGAAATAATAATAACATAATTCTTTTTTTGAAAATAAATGCTTTGCTAGATTTGCACATTCAGTTTAAAAAATGTAAACTCTTGTTTGTTTTAGATTCATCGTCCCCAAGCAACAGCGTTTCGAGCTTCCTGATGATTAAATCAATTTTATTTTTTTTTATAGAATTTCTTGTTTTCTCTAATCTGATGATGATTTCCATTTGTAAATATTTTCAATTATTTTGTACAAAATCCACCAAAAATTTCTTAACGGGTGTTACACAGGCATATACCTTGATACTGTCGTAAACGCTCAAATACAAAAATTTTAATCGTTGATTAAAAATGGTCTAAAAAGTTCTATTTATGCTCAGTAGATGGCAGCATCAAGTAATTTTTTCGAGCATAGAAATAAGAACTCGGATGCAAAAGAAGGTACGATCTAGAAAAATGTAAGCTTCGAGATATTCAGTATTCAAGTTTTCTAAAGAAGATTACACCAAAACCATTGTGATTGTTTATTATAAAAGTAAAACAGCTGTTGTTTAAAGCCTCAACATTCAAAGAATAATTGTGCAATTAACTTTTTTTCTATGAAAGATAACTTTTAGTATTACATTAGATTTAATATTACATTAGATTTAATGAATTTTCATAACACAATTTATAGCACTTTTCTAAAAATTTATCTTTGATTATGATAAAATCTATTCTTTCAATTATATTACAAAAAATGTCATTCTATTTATGATGAAAGCACATTGATCATAAAAAAAAGGAAAAAAAAAAACTATTGTTGTAGCATTGTTTTACTGTGGGAGTAATTAATTACTGCTTCATTTTAATTTTCTCTTCATCTCAAAAACAAGTTAAACGTTGTTATCAGCTTTATTGCTAATTTAATTAATTTATGTTTTAGCTGAATCAAAATCATGAAACTGATCACTATTATTTTTATTTTTTGAACAAAGAGTAAATAACAGTTTAAAGGAATCTTTAGAAATCTATTTTAGTTTAATAAATAAAAGAAAAATGTTTAAAAATAAATAAATAAATAAATAATATATATATATGATTTTATTTAACAACCTTTTTCGGTATATATTTATGATGTATATCGAAAATTGTTGTAAATATTTCTTTTAAATTATTTAATGCTGCCATCTGCTGGTGAAGGTGGAAGAATTAACTAATTTTAATCAAAACAGAGATTTACATGTCCAGAAGTAGAAATGAGATCAGCATTGCCAAATTGGATAATTTTTTGTACCAATTACCTACCAATACCTCAGAATAGTAATCTAAGCTGTATTTAATGACAGACATTCTGTGTATGTATAAAGAGGAGAATATTAGTTAGAAAAGCTATAGATATACCTCTGGCAATGCTGGTAGGTTTCGACACGAAGTCGGACCCGACTGAGACGGGTCCGGGTTTTCTTTTTCTGCAGACTTAGGCCGGTCCGTTCCTGGACTGCATTTTTTCAGGGTCATATAGGGAAGGATATTTTTTGTAGAGGTAAGGGAGAGTAAAATTAATGATAATCCCGTTTAACGGAATCTTTAAATTTTTTTTTTAATTTAAATAAATTAAAGAAAAATATTTTAAAATAATTAAATAATATATTTATATGTTTTTATTTAACAGCTTTTTTCGTTCGTTCTAAATTACGTTATTATTTTTTTTAGATGCGAGCACTTGTTTAAGTGATCAATAGTATTATTATACCGTACTTCATGTCTTAGTAACATACAATATGAAAAATGTTTTACTTTAAAATTTTTGTTATTTATATAATGTTAAACGATATATTGGTTTACATAATATAAATACCATCATTATAACAACAATACTGGGACTTTTGTAGAGTTTGATTCGTCTTTGATTTTACTGTTTTGTGCACAGACCGATTTGGACCCATGTCAAAGTTTAATTTTATATAGAAGGGGGAGGGGGGCTTTGCCTGGACATCCAAAGACTTTTAATGTAGAGGCTGAAAAAGTATACTGTAAATTAAGAGAAATATTTCTTGATCTAGCAAGAAGATTTACAAAAATATAATACAAAGTCTTCCTAGTTAGATACGATTAAAAAAAGGTTCGTTTATCCTCAGAAACACCAAAGACGATTACATTTCTGAGATTTACAGAATCTTTTCTGAAAGAAAATCTTTCTTTGTTACCTATAATTTTGAGAAACGTTATGAAGGGTCTTAAAGGGCTTTTACAGTATTTCTTTTTCAACACGGTATCAACATGAAATATCAGTTCTTTGGATGTTATCAATTCTAAAGTAAACGTTTACAGCTGCATAAAATATTTTATATACGCAAGAGTAAGTAAATAATGTTAATTTAAGCTGTTAATTTAGCAGTTTGCATGTTGAACAAGCAGTTGTATACTCGACAATTGATAGCACCCGAAAAACCAATATAAATACCGGGTTGAAAATACCTAAACATTGTAAAAACTATGTAATGTTGCCGAAAATTACGGGTAGTAGAGGAGATTTTTGTTTCAGAAATGCTTCTTTAAATCTCAGAAATCTACTGGTTTTTGGGGATCACTTGAAATTTTCCCCGTACATCTATTTCAGTGCTCATAATGTATATGCTTATGTATCCAACGCACTCAAATGCAAATATGTAGTATGCGTGGCCTCACATGTAAACATGTATTGCCGAGAGCACAGCGTTGAGATCAGACATTTTTCTCCGGGAACGACTTCTGCATCCCCGGGGATGACAGTGTGGAATTTTGGAGGGTAAACTGAATTTCTAGGAAATTAATAAGCATAAAATCTCAAATCTTCCTGTACGTGCGGGGGATTTAGATGCTTTGAGGCAATGTCTATAGTTTTCTGAGGTTTGCACTTAAAATTTTCCATGTACATCTGTTTCAAACCTCACACTGTATATGCTTATGTAATTGCATATGTAATGCGTACCAACACACTAACATGTATAATATGAAGTATGCGTATAATCACATGTAAATAAGTATTGCCGAAAGCACAGTGTTGAGTTCAGGTATTTTTCTAAGGGATCGATTTCTGCAGTTTCACAGATGACACTGTGTAATTTTGGAGGGTAAATTGCATGTCTACCCTATATATATAAAATACTAATTAAACGAATTTATGAAACGAATTTACGAAAAGATTTTATGAAACGGCTGATTAAACGACTGATTGTGTTTCGCAGCTATTACTCCTAAAATACCTCCTCCTTTCACCACCTTTGGCGGTGAAATTAACACAAATTATCCGAATTCATCCGTGGATTTCAAAAATGGTATTAGAATTTTAAAATTTTAATTAGTTTTCGAGATATTAATTTTTTTCTAATTTTAATGACATTCCTCTAATGATGGCAAAAAAAAAAAAAAAAAAAAAAAAAAAAAAAAAAAAAAAAAAGACACCATTTTTGTGGAAAGAAGGGGGAAATTATATGGGTTACTAGATTTATTTTTCTTCCGTTATTTTCAAATTGAATTTGAAATTATCTTTTATTTCAATCAATAGTGAAGACAATATTGTGATTAAATTATGTTTTCTAAGAAAATTTCAAAAAATAATTCATTAAATATTAATAATAATATTAATATTAAATAAATAATAATTCCGTATTTAGTTTAATTACTTTTTCATCATTTCAAGAGATATTTTTTGCATATTTTAGAACTGTTATTATTTCAAATTGTTACCAATCGTAGAAACAGTGCAAAGAATAATATTTCCTTGCGATTAAAAATCTATTTACACGTGACTTTTTAAAACAGAAAAAAATTCAGAATTAAACGATCACATGTTAAAAGCAGGAAAATATTGAAAATTACGTCATAAAAATTGTATTTACTATGACTATTAAAAGAGAAAGAAAACTTATAAATGCTTTAAAAGCAGTAAATGCGGGAAATTGCGTCATATTTAAAATAGCCAAGTCATAAATCTGCCAAACAGTTTAAATTAAAAAATATATTTACGAGACTTTTATTTCATATTTCGAGATGCATTTTTTAACGTTTGTTGTCAATTCAAAATAATAAATTCATTAATATGCGTTAAAAGAAGTAAATGGGAGTAATTACGTCGTATTTAAACTGAACAAATGATAACATTGACGAACAGTTAAAAATTAAAAATATATCTATTCGAGACTTCAATTCCAAAGATATTGTTTTTTTTTTTTTTTTTTTTTTTTTTTTTTTTTTTTTTTTTTTGTGTGTGTGTGTGTGTGTGTGTGTTCCCATAACAATAAGATGAATTAAATTTCCATAAAAATAACAACGAGTTTGTACAAGTTCATGGAGGCTACACACATTTAAATTAAATAATGTGGCCCGTGAATCTTTAAAAAGTACAAAAAATAAAAATATATACATTATTGCATGAGAAATGAATTTAATAGCGAAAATTTCATCGTATTTTAAAATGGGACATTTAAAACGTTTTTCATTCTGGAGAATTTAATGTGACATCACATGGTATAAAAGTAGTTGTGACTAGCATCATTTGATACAGCCTAAATACAGGTAAATGTATGCGCAAAATCCTTCTATATATAAAAAAAAGTTTTGATTTGGAAATGGACCAATGAAAATCTGCGTAGATATTCCCAGTAGATCGGCATCCAATTTGAATGCTTAAGCATGGCTTTTCTTCGTTAATATTAAAAAAACTATTGCATACAAAAATATGAAAATCGGTGGTATAATAGAGAAATGTTTGATAAACACGCTGATGCAGACAGTTTTCAAATCGAAGAATTATTTTAAGAGATATTTAATGCTAAAGTTGGACAAAATCGTTCCATTAAAAAAGTTTTATTGGAGCAAAAACTATACATGAGAATTTAATCATTTTTAAATCATTTTATACGTTATAAGTTCCCGGTGTGCAGATTGTATTTATTTTTTTTATTTGACCCATTTTTTGAGGTTTTATTTCTATTTTAAATTCAAATTTCCAACATTTCGAGAGATATTTTTTACATATTTTAGAAAAAGTTATTAATTTAAACTGTCATTTGTATAAACAGCGAAAACAACAATAATGTTTATTTTAAATTAAAAATTTATTTACACGTGACTATTATAAACAGTAAAAAAAACTTTAAAATTAGAATTAAATGATTGCATGTTAAAAGCAGGAAAATTACGTCATAAGAACCATATTTACACTTGAATTTTAAAAGAGAAATAAAATGTTAAAATAAAAAAATTACTATGCGTTAAAACTTATAAATGGAGGAAATTACGTCATATTTAAAATGGCCAAAAAATATGGCAAAACAATTTAAATTAAAAAATATATTTGCGCGAGATATTTTGAGATAATCTTTTCAACTATTATCATGAATTCGAAGGCAGCGCAAATAACATTTCCTTCTAACAACAAAAGTATTTTCACCTGAATATTAATAAGAGAAATAAAACTTTGGTGTAAATTACATCAGATTTAAAACGATACATTTAAAATGAATTATTTAAAAGAACTATCTTATAGCGCTGTTAAAAAATACCGGAAGATAATGACTCTGTTTACTTAATTCATTTTACATTAGCTTATTTTCAAATGTTTAGCTTATTTTTTAATTATACGAAAACAGCCATTGTATCTCTTAACAGCAACAGATTTGGTATTAAAAATCCCCAATCCAAGGAAAACGAATGGAAACCCGTTAACAGAGAGATCGCTACTTTTTTTTTTTTTAAATTCAATATTTTAAAAGCCGATCAAATTAGTGTGCTTTTTGGATTTTGGTGTGCCTGAACGGGGGTTGGCGAGCGTAGCTCGTAGGGGGCAGAGCCCCCTAGTACTTTAAATTAAAATTCGATAAATACATATTAGAAAATTCGCATATTCTTATAAATTAATATAAACAATATGCAATGTAAATATCCTTCTCTATATATAAAAAAGTAACGATTTGGAAATGGACCAATGAAAATCTGCGTAGATACTGCGAAACGCATCTGATTGGTCAGAGCTTTCTGACGCTATAAGGAGGGTTACTAAGGTGGGGGAGTCTCTGTCGCTAAACGTCGCCAACTTGGCGATATATCGCGAAATTTGGCGACTAAAATTAACTGTTAAAAATGACGCCAACTTCGCTCTATTTCCAGTATTTCGCCAAATTTTCATAGACTCCCATTGAAATACAATAGGTTTACTTGCTTGCAGAAAATCAACGAATTGAGAGATTTCAGTGCAACAAAAACTGATATTAGCTTATGAATAGAGCTTAATTGAACTATTTACATTATTTTAAAGCACAAACACTAGCTATTTACAATATTCGTAGCACTCTATATATAATTTTATATTTAATAATTCTTTTAATTATGAAACTCTACAGGAACGTCATGCTTATTGCAAATAACGTCTTAAAAATATGGCTTAAATATTGTTTATTTTTTGTCTTACCTATTTCCCTATCTTACAAAGAAAAAGAGCAAAAATCATATATGAGGACCACAGAAGCCAAGGGGTATAAGTGACAAAATTAAAAAAATTGAGTTAAGTGCACAGGCTATCTGGAAATAAGTCTATTTGTTTGTAGGTAAAGAGATATAAGTAATTTTTAATTATGCGCTGCGTTCTAGGGGTCAATTACTTAACCTCTTTCCTGAAACCGTGAAACACGTGGAGGCCAAGGGGTATAAGTGCACTTGTATCCGGTGACATCCACATAGCTGAATCGAGACTAACGACATACAAGGCCAGTTCATGGCTGTTAAATCGCCACACGAATTTAATCATCTTTAAACGGTGATTGGCACAAAAAGACGAAGATGTTTCTAACAAACGGTTGCAGAACATAGTAAACAAAAAGGAAGAAACAGCTTCTGCCGCACCTTCTCGCGATGAAAGAGGAAGAAAAGGACCATCGAATAATGTTCCACAAGACCGTATTGATGTCACCAAAGAGCACATAAACAAGTTCCCTCGATACACAAGCCATTACACTAGAGAAAAGACCCTCAGCCGTAAATACCTGAATACAAAACTCAATTTAAAGGAGATGTACAAACTCTGTGTTCACATTTACCTAGAAGAAAAGCGCGTACAGCCAGTCAAGGAAAGTTTCTATAGATATATTTTTAACACCCATTTTATTCTCAGTTTTCACCGACCGGAAACTGATACATGTGGTATGTGTGATAAACTACAATTGAAAATAGACCATGGAAATGCAGATGAGAAACAATTAGCAGAAAGTCAAAAGGAACTACATCTCCGCAAAGCAGAAGCTGCCAGATTAGCCAAAGACACATTCCAAAATTTAAAGGATGATTCAAAGGTCGCGATATGCTTTGACTTGAAAAAGATCATGCCAACTCCACATGTAACCAATTCTAAGGTTATTACATAGGTATACCTATGTCAACTTTGGACGTACAACTTAAACATTCATAACCTTAAAAGCGGAACTGCCCACACGTACATGTGGAATGAAGGCCAGGCTTTTCGCAGATGTCAAGATATCGCATTCTGTCTTTTGAAATTTATAAAGACTCTTCCTCTCAAGTCAGGTACATTACAGCTTTAGTGACAATTGTGGAGGATAGAATAAAAGCCACTTGATTGTGCAGTTCTGGCTGTACATCATAAGAATTACACACATAGAAACAGTCGATCACCACTTTTTGATTTCAGGACACTCCTACAATGAATGTGACCAAGACTTTGAGCTTATAGAAAACAGAAAGAAGAGGAATAAAAGGGATCTGTATGTTCCAGAGCACTGGGCTGAACTTGTAAATAATTCTAGCCAAAACTTCACTAAAGAAGTGCTAAAAGATGAAAATTGTATTAATCGAGTCACGTGCAACATTCTTTATAAAGTCAGTGAAACGTATCTCGAAATATACAGTGGCTGCATTTTGAGAAAAAAAAACCCTTCACATTTTTCTACAAAGAAACAACTGGTGGTAAATTAGAACTTTTCCACGAGCTAAAGGTGAAGTCCTGCCGTGCAGAAAGATGCTCTACAGCTCTGCCTGAGCTTCCCATAGCACAAGAAAAGCCGAAAATCAAGTAACTTTATTTTAAAAATCTCATTAAATTATAACAGTTTGTACCTCGTGTGTACCACTTTTTCTACCTAGATCTTACTCACCAAGTGGCACCAGGACAGACTGAAACCCCGCACGCTTTTTAAGATCAGGCTGATGAGCCTCTCGTGCTTATAAAACAGATGAGGATGAGATAATGTAGATGTGTTGTTCCCATGTTAACACTAGAAGAGTATTGTTCCATATTTTAAAACCGTTTCTCGTCTTTTTTTTATTTTTAGAATTTCTATCTTATACGTTAAATAAATGCATTTTAACGGTTAAAAAAAAATAAAAAATTTCAATGTTTCAAAACTTATAATAAAACTTTAAAACTTATATTAGAACAAAATTTTGTCCTTTCATTCATTTGTATTAACATTGTTCTTAAATTTTTTATCAATTCTTTTTTTTAATTTCATAACTTTTTATTTTTAAAACTTATATTAAAACAAGATTTTGTTCTTTAATTCATTTGTAACAACATTGTTCTTAAAATTTTTATAAATTCGTTTTTTCATTTTATAATTTTCATTTCTTGTGTACCGCTTGGAAGCCAAAGGGTACAAGTGCCGAATGATTATAAAGATTGCTTAGTTATAAATTTAAAAAAAATTGTACTCCACTTTTCTTTTCACAGTTATTGAAATAAGAGTTCATAGACCACTAAGAAATCAGCAACAGTTTCATATTTCAATTCAGTTAATTACTATTGATGTTTAACTTTGAACTCAATTACTCGAACTCTAAATTTTGTCACTTGTATCCCTTGGCTTCTAGGGTTCTCATATATTTTTTAATAAATGCACTTGCTTGCGTTTCTTACAAAGCGTAAAACAACGCGGGGAATTTTTCGTAATCGAGTTTGGCATCAACACCAAATAATGTATTGTAACGGAAATTCTTGGAAAAAACTATGAATTGTAGTCAAAATATTAGGCGTAATTTTCAACATGAACATTGGATGCTGATAAAAGATTGTTTTTTTAAAAGCTGCTTTTTGTTTTATACTTATTTCATTATTAGAAATTTAAAATTTGCAACAGTTAACGTTATATTGATCACAGCATTACCGAATTTCATGTGCTTTTGAGATTCTTTTATAAAGAGATTGTTGTATCTAGCGATGTTTTTTCATGGCCACGAAGTGCACATATACGCGTTATAGGGATCACGGTATGACAGAATTTCTTGTTCTTTTGAGGCTTTCGTACAATGTGGTTGCTGCATCAAGCGATGAATTTTTTTTTTTTTCATTTTCGCGAAGAGCACATGCATGTGTTTTAGCATCGCGGTATTACCACATTTAATGCACTTGTGAGATTCCTATGCATATGCAACAAGGTTTATGCATCTAGTGATTTTTTTCATGTTCGCTAAGCGCACATAATTGCGTTTTGCTTGACCGCGGATGACCAATTTCATGTGCTTTTGAGATCTTACAATGAGGCTGCTGCATCCAATGATTTTTTGTTTGATTTTCACGAGTGCGAAGTGCACATACATCCATTTTAGTGACCGCGTCGTTAGAGAATTTCATGTGCTTTTGAGATTCTTATATAACGAGGTTGGGATCCAGATCCTGCATAAATTCAATTTTTCTAGTATCAATGACCACTTTGTCCATGCACATTTTACAAACAAGTTTTTTCTTTTTTCTTAATTATAATTATAACTTTAAATTATAACTTCGTTACCAAGTTAATTTTTATACTGCTGTCACTTAACGTACTGTTCAAGGTTACTGTTAAAACTTTAACGATATACCCCCTACCCCCGCTCTGGATTGAATTCATAGCCTCTTTTGGCAGGGTACGTGAGCTGTTTGAAGTCAGGGCAAGTGGGCTATTTTTCAACAACGAAGAAATCAATGCCAATGAACTGACCTTTGTCCGAAACGTAACGGTAGTCCAAAAGGCAGTGACATTTTTTACTTAAGGGGTCTCAGGAGCCTTACATTTTTACTGAAGGTGCAATTTAGCAGCATGTCACATTTAATTTTATTTCACATTCCTTATATAACAGAAATGAATAAACTTTTTAACATAGATGGCTGAATATTCCTTCTTTGTAAAATAATAATTTTAATATTCTAAATCGATATTTTATTTTATTTTATTAATGTTTAATTTTGATAAAAAATAAAAAATTGTTTTTTTATTTGCATCTACTGCGCGCAAGACTGTAGAGAAACTAGTGGTTCTAAAAATCCCAAATAATATCGAAAACGATGTAATATTAATGTATCTTGAACTTATACTTAATTTTTAAGCAATTAAGAACATATTTTGTTTTTAATTTAAATTTAAATAATAAAAATGTAAAAAAATCATTTTTTGAAAAAAAAAAAAATACTAATGTTCAATATTTTATGCAATAGTATTACTAAATTTGAGGTATGCGTTGTTCCTTGCATCAAAATGAATGTAACTGTCAAGTTTTATACAAATACTGTTATTAGTTTTTGAGAAATGTTGCACGCAGTGAATGCAAGTCAAACCACAATTTTAAAATTTTGCTCAAAATTAACCATCTATCTATCTATATTATAAAGGACAAACATATCTGTGCGTAACGCATACGCCATTTTGCGAATGGCAACACTCTGAAATTTGAAATGAAATTTTGACTTTAAAATTTTTTCTACTGCAAAATTTTAAACTTCTAAACATCGCACATTTTAAATTTTTACACCGTCGTATAAGGAAAAAAATGTACTTTTTAATGCAATTTGTTTGAAAGCTGCATCTCAGTTTAATTTTGAGATATTAATTTTTTTGCAGTTTTTAATACTTTTTTTGTAATTGTGGCAACTGAAGTACTCCATTTTTGTTGAAAGTCATTGAGGGTTGAAAGTAGAGGGAGAATAATCACGGAGGAAAGAAAATAATATATTACTGTACTTTTGTTGCCATTTTCTCATAAAAACTGAAAAAAAATTGAAATTATAATGTGTGCTATGTCAGCGATTTTTTAAGTTTCCAAATATCGCACATTTTCAGTTTTTACACCGTCAAATAGAGAAAAAAATCTACTTTCAAATGCAATTTGTTTGAAAATTGTATCTTAATTGACTGAGTTATAGTTTTTAAAATTACTAGCCACCCGTAGCGACCAGTTTGGTCTCCCTTAAATGTATACTAAGCATTGTATCATGTTACTTTTATTCATAATTTAATTTGCTTGCTCAATCCTTCGCCAAATCGGAAAATTCTGATAGAGAAATCAAGAACTCTGTATTTTTATGTTAGTCGGGGACAGGTGATAAATCGCTAAACATTGTACCCGTTGCATTTTTTCATATTTCATTAATTTAAATTAAAATATAATCCTTTCACTCATTTTAAAATGGATAACTTTAATTTAAAACTGAAACTTTTCAAATTCATGAATTTCACTTTAAAAAAATTCCTTAAAAAAAGAAAAGAAAAGAATAAATACCATAAACAATTTAATTTCAACATCAAAGCATTGTTTTAATTTACCCCTCGAAAAATAAAAAATGCTATTGGCGAGAATTGCACCCAGCTAACATAAAAGTACAAAAATTTTGCGATATAGGTTGCCAGAAAATAGGTTACTAAATTTATTTTCTCGCCAAGGACCTTTTCTCTATTTCGCCAAGTACCTATACTGGAAAAATACCTTTATTTATTTATTTATTGTATTTTAAATGAGATGAATAAAAGACGGCACAGATGTCATATACGCACCACGTTGGCGTGATGTTTTCTGATGCCAATGTCATATACGCACCGAGGTATTTAACTGGCGCCAAAGTGCCGTTATTTTGCTTGATATGGTAACCCGGATGTTGTTGTTTATTTATTAATAAATTGTTTATTTACTTTTATATATATATATATTTTATTATATAAATTGTTTTGTTCTATATGTATTAATTAATTTTTTTTCTATTTATTGTTATTCCCTTTTAAAAAATATTGCACAATAACCAATGAGATGCGTTTCATTCAGGTGTTGCAATTAAACAATTAAGAAATAATCGTGATTTCTGTGCCACGTACGATACCATAATATATATATAGATTTTCAAGCATGAATTATTTTTAAATTTATCTATCACGTGTAGCTCGATTATGAAAGATTAATCCGTTTGCTCTTAAAACAATGTAAAATGTTCAGCATTTGTTTCCGTCTAATGTTCCATAACAAAATTAAAACTTCCTCTATAGAAAAATAAATAAAATAATGTAAATGAGAAACAAATTTAACAGACATGTTATTGAACCACCCGCTTAAAGCACTGAAATGATCGGAAAGACTGCCGTAAGTCGCAAAATCTTGGGCTAAAAACTCATGGCATGCGGTGGCATGTGGAAGTATAGCTTTTAATAAATTTTAAAACTTTATTTGATTGCGTAATTGATATTTTTCAGATAAAAATTCTTTTTGATGTTAGTGGACAATCTAAAATATATATTTCATATAACAAAAAAATTACAATTAAAAGGAAAAGAATGGTTTTCACCTATACTCTGTAACCCGAGGAGCTCGGGTTCGATACCCTAGTAATAATAAAAGAACAGATCGCTCTGTGTGTGTGTGTGCGATGGCTAGAAAAGTTTACGGCACGTACGAGGTTCAAAATTTTTCTGAAGAGAGTCCAAGGCCTCTCCTAAACTTTCAGAATTTTAATATTCTAATTAATAGCTGAGTAATTAATTTACAAACGCAACTCACTTTCATCAAAAATACGCTTTTTTTTCTCGGCTTTTTTAATCCGATTGCTTTCGGTTGGTTGTTGTATAAAATTTTCTCCGAAGAAATTAAACAAACCGGGATAGCAATGACATTGGGTGTGTTCAAGATGCACGCGCACCGCGCGCGCGAGCTTAGGGAGACAGCAACATGGAGTGGGTCTCTATCGTGGATGCAATAAACGTTCAGCGCGTTCACGAACAAATCACGGTTTGATTAATTATGGTACTAATTATAAAGATAATTTGTTGAAATGGAAGGCGAGCTAGATGGCTGAATGGAAAGCGCTTTGAACTCGAGATTCGGGGCTATGGGTTCGAATCCTTCGCGCCCCAAAGTGCTTTATAAGTTTTTTTTTTTTTTTGGTTGCTTTATATTTTTCATAATAAATAAGATATTTTTGATAAAGATAAATTTTTATATTTATAATACAGAAGCATATGTATTTCCATTATGATAACTAGGGGATCGAACCCGAGCTCCTCGGGTTACAGAGTATAGGTGAAAACCATTCTTTTTTATTTTAATTGTAATTATTTTTTTACATGTAATATATATTTTAGATTGCCCACTAACATCAAAAAGAAATTTTATCTGAAAAATATCAATTATGCAATCAAAAAAAGTTTTAAAATTTATTAAAAGCGATGCTTCCACATGTCACCGCATGCCAGGAGTTATTAGCCCAAGATTTTGCGACTTACGGCAGTCTTTCCGATCATTTCAGTGCTTTAGGTGTGGGGTTCAATCACATGTCTGTTAAATTTGTTTCTTATTTACATTACTTTATTTATTTTTCTGTAGAGGAAGTTTTAATTTTGGTATGGAGCATTAGACGGAAACAAATGCTGAATTTTTTACATTGGCGGATTAATCTTTCGTAATCGAGCTACACGTGATAGATAAATTTAAAAATAATTCATGCTTGAAAATCTATGTATATTATGCTATCGTCTACATGTATTATGCTATCACAGAAATCGCTATTATTTGATAATTGTTTAATGGCAATACCTGAATGAAACGCATCTCATAAGTTACTGTGTAATATTTTTAAAAAGGGGGAATAACAATAAATAAAAAAAAAGTTTAATTAATAAATACACAACAAAGCAATTTTTATAATAAAAAAAAATAAAATAAAAGTAAATAAACAATTTATTAATAAATAAACAACAACATTCGGGTTAACATATCAAGCAAAATAACGGCACTTTGCCGCCAGTTAAGTACCCCGGTGCGTATATGACATTGGCGTCAGAAAAAAATCGCGCCAACGTGGTGTGTATATGACATCTGTGCCGTCTTTTATTCATCTCATTTAAAATACAATAAATAAATAAAGGTATTTTTCCAGTATAGGTACTTGGCGAAATAGAGAAAATGTCCTTGGTGAGAAAAGAAATTTGGCAACGTACTTTCTGGCAACCTACTTCATAAAAATATTTTTTTCCAATAAAACTACATAAAAGTCGCTATGATCGCAAAAAGTTTTTACTTTTATGTTAGCTGGCCGCAATTCCCGCCAATATCATTTTCTATTTTTCGAGGGGTAAATTAAAACAATGCTTTGATGTTGAAATTAAATGGTTTATAGTACTTATTCTTTTCTTTTTTAAAGACTTTTTTTAAAGTGAAATTCATGAACTTGAAATGTTTCAGTTTTAAATCAAAGTTATCCATTTTAAAATGAGTGAAAGATTATATTTTAATCTAAATTAATGAAATATGAAAAAATGCGACGGGTACATAATGTTTTGCGATTTATCACCTGTGCCCTACTAACATAAAAATACCGAGTTCTTGATTTCTCTATCAGAATCTTCCGATTTGGCGAAGTAAATTAAATTATGAATAAAAGTAACATGATACAATGCCTAGCATACATTTAAGGGAGACCAAACTCGCCACGGGCGGCTAGTTATTTTAAAAACCGTAATAACTCAGTGAATTAAGATAGAATTTTCAAATAAATTGCATTTGAAAGCAGATTTTATTCTCTATTTGACAGTGCAAAGATTGAAAATGTATGATATTTGGAAACTTAAAAAATTGCTGACATAGCACGCATTATAATTTCAATTTTTTTTTCAGTTTTTATGAAAAAATGGTAACAAAAGGTACAGTAATATATTATTTTCTTTCCTCCGTGATTATTTTCCCTCAAATGACTTTCAACAGAAACGGAGTACTTCAGTTGCCACAATTACAAAAAATGTATTAAAAACTATAAAAAAAATTAATATCTCAAAATTAAACTGAGATACAGCTTTCAAACAAATTGCATTAAAAAGTACATTTTTTTCCTTATACGACGGTGTAAAAATTTAAAATGTGCGATGTTTAGAAGGTTAAAATTTTGCAGTAAAGAAAATTGCAAAGCCAAAATTTCAAAGTGTTGCCATTCGCAAAATGACGTATGCGTTACGCACAGATATGTTTGTCCTTTATAATATAGATAAAATACTTATTTAAATACCAGAAAATGAGGTATTTCGCAGTGAAAGTTTTACATTTGAACGCCTTTAAATATTCAAAGTGATATTAAGCAAATCAAAAAATAAGTATTGCGCGAAAATATACGTTTGCGCTTAGGATAATTTCTTAATGTGTTTCTTTCCTTTGAGTTCTTTAAGAGTGGATTTTTGTCAAGACTGGTATGCAAATCATATTTTACGGTGTTAAAATCAACATGGAAAATATTATAAAAATAAAAGGTAATAGATGTACAATATTTTAACTAAAAATATCTGCTCATACAGTAGAACCTCGATTATCCGAAGTAATTGGGACCGATCATCTTTTGGAAAATAGAAATTTTCGGATAATCGGGAATGCTTCAGTTTTAAGATTAAGGAGAAATATATGCAAAATTTCTTATTATGGTAACAAGTGCTTCAGAAAAGTAAAGCAATAGCAAAATAGAAACAAGAATAAAGTACCTGAATTTTAATTTTGAAATTAAGTACCTTTTACATATATCACAAGGGTTTAAAAAAATGTTTTGTTTGTCGCAGTTTTGATTGCTTTTGCTTTGAAGCTCTATCACGGGGATTTTTAATATTACTTCACCAGTATCGCAGTGATATAGTAGCGCCAGTAGCGCCACTATATCTAGGGCCCCTTTTTAAGCATTTACACCATTATTGCGCATTTTTAATAAATATTATTCTAATGATTATTTCATATCCTATGATTAATTTTGACAAATTGAAGATCTAAAACGGTTTAACATGTTTTCATGTTAGGGCCCTGTTCTCAACTATCAGTTGGCCCCTTTTGGGGCCCCTATTGTAACTCCCTTAAAAATAGTCCGATTCACTAGCTCTTTTTTTCTAACAACATCTTAGGTTCTCCAGCTATTACACGAACGAAAAAAAAATTGCAGACTTCAGCTACCACCAATTTTGAATATTAATCGTCTTCTTGGGCCCTTGGTGGAGCTTCTTTAAAAATGATCCGAATGCCTTGCAATTTTCTTTACCATTTTTCTAGCATCATCTGATTACTTTAAAAACTACTAAAAAGTACATTTATACTAAACTACATGACACTTAAGTTTCTGACCCTCCGGGATCCGGTACATGGCCCTTTGAAGCTTTTGCACCATAAATTGTTAATAGATTGCCCCTCTTAATCCGATTTTCATTTTTACCATTTTTGCATTTAGTCAGTCTCCTGTTACTATATTCCAGTTAAAATCCTGGGGCACCTTACGGTCCTATAGGGCCCGATCCGGTACCCTACAGGTGTGCCATGCATTTTCACCCCCTAATTTTCTCACCTTCTGATTGCATAATTTTAAAATTGAGTCTTGGACTCTTCTCCCTAGACAAACACCCTCATGTTTTTATTGGGGCTCTAGGGCCCCTTTATAACCATTTACACCATTTTTGCGCATTTCTTTAAAATATTATTCTAATGATTATTTCATACCCTATGATTAATTTTGACTAATTGAAAATCTAAAACGATAATTACTACAACATTTAAACATATTTTCATTTTAGGGTCCTACTCACAACTATCAGTTGGACCCTTTTGGGCCCCCTGCTATAGCTCCTTTAAAAATGGTCCGATTCACAAACTTTTTTTTCTAACAACTTCATAGGTTCTCCAACTACTACATGAACAAAAAAAAAAAAAAACAAA
Organism: Maratus speciosus; assembly: GCA_963932465.1. NCBI lineage: Eukaryota > Metazoa > Arthropoda > Arachnida > Araneae > Salticidae > Maratus > Maratus speciosus. The sequence goes on from OZ010792.1 coordinate 34,905,330, forward strand.
AAAAACTTGCAGACTTCAGCTACCACCAATTTTGAATATTAATCGTCATCTTGGGGCCTTTGTTGCAGCTTCTTTAAAAACTATCCTACTCTATTGCAATTTTCTTTAACTTAGTTTTAGCGTCTTCAAGCTACTTTAAAACCACTACTAAATTTTCGTATACCCAACTGCTTTCTAGATAACACTCTGACACCCAGGGCCCGATCTTTCTTTATACCTCAGCTACCACCTTTTTCGATCATTAATCTCCTTTTCCAGCATCAACTTACGTCTACTCACTACAGACGTAAATTAAAAATCGCGTTATTTTAAAGGTATTTTAGATAAGAGATTTCATCCATTTATTAAATATGTTTTAATGCTAACTGTTATTCATGAAATTTACAAGGGGAGGGGCATCTTCCACCGCTTGGGGTGCAATATTTCCTCTGGTTTAAGGGTCCAATTTCAACGGGATTTGCTTCCTTCAACTTAGATTACAATTCAGCTACTTTCTGTATTATGAAATTTTATCTTGGACTTTAGTTACCAACATTTTCTAACATTAATTGTGCATTCTTTTTTTATTATTATTCTATGGGCTTGATTCCTACGATGTTTGTCTCACTGAACTTGGTTTTCGATTGTCTCCAGCACGTGCGGGCACTTCCGGTAAATGCTGCCATAGATGGCGGGGCACTAGATTGCAGGTTCCTTCGAAAAGAAGTTTGATGGGAACACACTAGACGCTGCGGAAGGAAATGGGGCCTCCGAAATTAGGTTCATTTAAAAGAATTTCCAAAGATATAAAATCATGCAAACTTAAGTTTTGTTTAAGGTTATTATTTACAAACCCCGGGTAACGCCGGGCGGGTCTGCTAGTCTATAATAATAAAGAAAGAAGTTTGTGTGTGTGAGTGAGTGTGTCGACGGTGTTCTGAAGAGACCACTGCACGTAGAGCTACAAAATTTGGGGAAAAGGTATGTCTATATATGAAGTTTTGCACCTCGAAGCCCGATTTTCGAATTTTGATTAGATTTTTTTTTATTTAATTTTTTATGCGAATTTTTATGTTTCGAGGCGATTTTTCCATATAAGTGAGAAGAATATGTTTTTTTTTTATTTTAACCCAATATAGTAAATTTAATTCTCTTTTCAAAAAAGTTTATTCGGAATTCGTGCAGCGATTTTTGAATTTTTAGCGAATTTTTTTTATGCAATTATTGAGCAGCATTTAATATACACTGCTCAAAACAATTAAAGGATATTTGAAGTTTTATATAAAATAAAGATATAAACGAAATTTTTTTTGCCGAAAATAGAAGAAGAGAATCACAAATGCAAATTTTTCTGGTTTTCAAACTGTGGAGTATGCAAATTTTGAGTTCGACGTCAAAAACGTCGCTTCAGCGGCAGCGAATGAAATTTGACTTTCAACTGGATAAAAGAGAATGAAGACAAGGATGATCGGCATTCAGTGATTGCTTTGTTTCGATGATTACGATGTCTCAGCGAAGTCATTTGACAGATTCAGAAGCTTTGAGAATTGTTGGTAGGTTAGAAGGGGGCCAAACTCAAGCCGAAGTAGCGCAAGCCGTTGGAGTGTCACAAAGTGTCATTTCCAGGATCTGGAACCGTTTTTTGGAGAGTGGATGTGCAGGCCGAAGACCAGGACAAGGTCGTAGACGGACAACAACGCCTAATGAAGATCGGTATTTAGCGTTAACAGCTCGGAGACACCGAACCATGAACGCTACTCTTCTCCAACAACACCTTCGCTCGGCTACAGGCACCACGATTTCAACTCAGACTGTCCGAAACCGGCTCCATGCTGTAGGCCTGTATGCTCGCCGACCGATGGTATGTGTTAGATTAACATCAAGGCATCGTCGCGACCGCAGGGAGTGGGCAACCGAGCATGTCAACTGGAGGAGAAATGAATGGAGCAATATTCTGTTTTCTGACGAGTCCCGTTTTTCTGTGCATCCGGATAATAGGCGTATTTTCATCTGGAGGGACCGTGGCAGTAGGAATAATCCTGCGTTCGTGCACGAAAGTGTCAGATTTGGCGGTGGAAGAATGTTGGTGTATAGTGGCATCTCCATTGACGGGCGCACTGACCTCTACATCATTCGAGATGGAGCTCTGATTGGTCGCCGATATAGGGATGAGATCCTCAGACCTATTGTAGTCCCTTACGCTGCAGCAATCGGAGATAACTTCATTTTAATGGACGATAACTGCAGGCCACATCGTGCAAACCTGGTGGAGGATTTCCTTTTCGAGGAAGGAATCGTTCGAATGGAATGGCCAGCGTGTTCTCCAGACATGAATCCAATCGAGCACGTTTGGGACGCTCTAGGAAGACGAGTTTCTGGCCGCCAACAACCCCCACAAATTCTCCAAGAACTGGAAAGAGCTCTTCTGGAAGAGTGGGTCAGAATACCCCAACTCGTCATTAATAGCCTTATTGAGTCCATGCCTCAAAGGTGTTCAACGTTGCTGGCCGCCCGTGGAAACCATACCCCCTACTGAAAATGATTTTCTTTGAAGAAAACACCTTTTCTTATTCTTTTTTTCTCATATGCACAAATTGTGTTTTTTTCCTTTAGTACACAAATGCGCAATAAAATGCATTTTTTTCTGCCAAACATGTGTAATTTATTCTCATATAACCTACTATGTCTGTCGACCATGTATCAATCAGCTAAACAGTTTACCAGATACAAAATCCACCTAAAACTGCAATATCCTTTAATTGTTTTGAGCAGTGTATTTCCATACTTATAAGGAGGTTACCGTAGAGGGACATAGTTCTGTCGCCAAATGCAGCTACGTTTGTCGCTAACTTGGCGGTATATCGCCAAATTTGGCGACCAAAATAAGTCGCCAAAAGTGACGCCAACTTGGCGATATCTCTAATATTTCGCCAAATTCCCATAGACTTCCATTGTAAACCAATATGGATTACTTTCTTACAGAAAATCAACAAATTGAGATATTTTAATGCAACAAAAACCAATATTAATTTAAGGGATTATATTAATTATATTTAAGGGACTCCAAGTAAATTAATTACGAATAAAAGTAACGCGATCTAATACTTAGCATGATTTCCAAAACATAAATTTTAAGAGAGCCCACATGTCAAAGGAATTAGATTTGAAATTTTTATCTAATTATAGTAAATTTTGACTTTCGTGATTTTTTAATTTTTTGTTATTTTTAATGCGATTTTTACGTTTCTTCGCGATCTGCTGCAATTTTTTGACATTCCATTTTTGACCTAAAATACATTCTGCCCTCATTTCAATAAAGTTTATTCGGATTTCGTATAGCAATTTTCGAAATTTTCGGGAATTTTGTATGTGATTTTTAGTGTATTTTAGCGATTTGCTAGTATTTTTCAACATTAGTGGAAGGAATCAACTTGCAATTTTCGAACACAATATATAATTTCTTTTTCTCTTTTCAAAATTTGAGAAGCGATTTAAAAATTTTTCGCGATATGTTATTGTGATTTTAAGAGCTTTTTCGTAATTCTTGCTGTTTTTTGACGTACCCGGGGAACGCCGGGCAAGTTCGCTAGTAAAAAATATATAGAAAATATCAGTTGTAGAAAAAAAAAAAAAACATATGTTACATAAAACAGATATTAAGCTGTCATTTTTAATAATACGGTGCATTTCTATTTTATAGGGAATGAAAAATAAAATTAAATGTCACATGATACAAAATTGCACCTTCAATGAAAAAGTACGAATCCTGAGACCCCTTAACAATTTTATAAAAGGCTATCTGTGTGACAGCGGTAGATGCGGTCTCGGTTATCGCGAGATCTTCTAACCAACCAAAAGGAAATGAATAGCTACCCGATTAACGAAGTTCGCAATTGATCGCGGTATTATGCCCCAATCTTCCTTAATCAGTTTTCTACTCATTTCTCTTATTCTGGGTGATGCTGCTGCCCCTGAGACCGCATAGAGCGCTATCACGTCATCTGACGGCTGTTTCCCGATTGATCAAGTAGGATTAGTTACACATTTAAAGGAAAGGTTGTATAAATTGGTTAAGTAAAAAATGTCGCAAGCTCCCGGACTATGTGTACGGAAGTTCAAATGATAGTACAAATGTCGATAACTCCTAGTTTACGCATGTGAAATTATTGTAAAAAGCACACCTTTATCATCAGATGTTTCTATGGTTGCCTCAAATCTCTTCTCCATGTCTTTGTTCAGAAGGCATAAAATTCCACTTCTGCTGACGTAAAAGTAATGACCTGCTATTTCGTTGACGATTTTTGGATCCTCAGGACACAAAATCCATTCGATGATGCTGTCTTGACTGCGTACGCCCGGATACATTGTTGTTGAAGTTTCAAAAGGCCCTCCGGCTGGAAAGAAAATGATTTTATTTCTGAAAATTATGAATTACACAAATCTCGAAAAAGTCAAATTAGCTAAAATTTAATTTTTTAATTATTTCATTCCTCAGTGCAGAATCCCAGAAATAGTGCTGTTGTTACCAGTGATACCAAATGAATGGTTTTTTAATTCGAAAATCTGCCACTCTTTCCGAAAATTAATATTCGCTTCATTTAATGACGGATAAAATCATGCGAATATTTCTATTCGAAAATAGTAATATATTTTCAAAGAAGTGTGACACCTTGTTTTAACATATATGGCCAGCTGACTGATACGGCCTCGAGTTTGGAACACGAGCGAGCGGGTGGAAGGGCGTCGGGGTGATCGCGCAGTGCTAAGTGGCCAAAAGCGGCACCAATACTCCTTTCTATTCAGTATAACCGAGACATACGGTATAAAGTTGGCAGATTCATTTGCTGATAATTCGTGAGGTTAATCACCAGAAGGCGCTGCAATTTACAATGAAAAATCCGACCAATCGTGCAAACCCTGAACCAAAACTCTGACCACGTGGGCAGGGTGGAAGTCAGCTTTTCAATGATAATTTGGGCAGGGTTTGTGCTGAACCACGTGGTTAAACCCGACTACGCTTTTTCGGTGGTTTTTGGCAAAATGAACAAGCATTTATATATATATTACGCAGGCAACGGTATAACTTACCACTCGGACGTAGTGGCGCAAATATTCTGTTGTTTGTGTCTAGAGTTTGTTGAGATCGACCGGTTTAAAAATTAATAATTGCATTTTAGATAATATTTGCATGTAAAAATGTAAAGTTTATGTGCGAAAAAGTTAAAAATTTATTATGTCGGCCTCAACACGCGCAAGAGCCATTCGAAAATATAGATTACGCATATCATTGGAAAGAGGAGCCAAGCATAGGTACGCCATGTCCGGCGCCGAGCGAGCTAGACTAATTCGGAAACGTCGCAAAGTTCATGCGGCTCGCTCAGTAAACAACGACACGAATATATCTAACTCTGCTGTGTCCGAAACGATGGACACAGCGAGTGACGATGACACCCATACATCTATCGAACAGGTCTCAGAGAGCTGATGAATATCGATATCAGTAGAATCGATGCGATGCAGGGCCGTTGACGTGCAGAAGACAAACGCTTTAAAAAGGTTCGTCCTCAATTACGTGTCCTCAGAATCAACAACACCGGGCAATACCACGATCGATTGTACGCCCATCAGACACATCCTAAAAAAACTAAACCTGTGGCTGTAAAATTCATGAAGGATCAGGGCTTACAGTGCCCAACTCTGTTTACTTGATCTTGGGCCCCTAGGTACTATGCAGCATGTACCCAGGCAGGTAGTAAACCCGACGCGCGACCCTCGGTGTTTAGTTCCCAAGCAAGCTTGGTACTCATTTTATAGACCCCGAAGGGATGAAAGGTTGAGTAAACCTTGCCAGCCGGTAGCAGAACTCGCGGCCTGTAGCGTGGCAGACAGGCGTGCTGACCACTACGCTACTGGGCTTACACCAAACACACCCATGTTGTTTATTATGATGTCCCTTACTTCTTATGTCACAGGCCATAGTTAAAAAAAACTGTCGTCAAATACTACTTGAAATAAATATTACGTACAGTTCAGCGTCTGTTTTACGTTAAAATAAAATTTGGTACGCACACTGTGCTTTGTTTTTATTTCAATTCAATACGCTAAAACCGACTCGCTGCCATAGACGTTTCACGTTAAACCAACGGCTTTGCGCTCCGACACAGCCCCACCCAGTTTTTTTAGGTAGATTTCGTAAGAAAAAATCCCTGCCGGCTCGGGCCTACAGGCGGAGGTAGATTTCGATGTTAAGTACTAAATTCTCCAACAAAACTTAAATCAAGATTAGAGATAAAACCCAGTTTCTTCACAAAGAGGTAGGGGGGTAGGGAGCTAAACTTTTTGTGTAAATTGTAATATACACGAATACACACACACATATATATGGAATAGGTTTAAAAAATGGCTACAAAAAATTCAGAGAACCTTACAGTGTTAAAATATGTTAATATTTCCATAGTCGGGTTTTTATCATGTTTTAATACGTTTCTTCAAACTTGCATGGCGTTACATATTCACCTGCTGAGGTCCATTATATTTCCAATATGACGCAATATACATATTTTTTTAATTCGTCAAACTCTTTATTTTAAGTTTTCATGCTGAAATCTTGCTCTAGGAAACTTATGACGTAATATTCAATTTGTTTTCAATTTGTCAAACTATTTAATTTTACACGTGAAAATTTTGCAAAAGAAAAGTAATTGTTGTGGTGAGAATTTTATTATTTGTTTTTTTTTTTAATTGTTGGCAACTGCCATAACGAAAAACTTTTATGTTTTTCCTGCCATTGTTGTGTAAGAGCTGGTTTTATCAGAATCATGTTAAGACAGTATTCAAAATTTTGAAACCTCCCCATTTCCACCCTCTTGGGCCAATTGCGCCCATTTTCAATCCCCGCCGAGATATTAGCCATCTCAAAGTTGTTGGCGAGTTTGAAGATTATTCGTGCATAATTGCGACTTTTATCGTGCGGACAAAATTTAGTACATACATACATACATACATACATATATATATATATATATATATAAACTTTTTAGGTGGGGGTGGTTTTGGGTTCCTGGGGTCCTATAATGAAAAGTTATGAAGGAATTTTTCAAAAGTCGCACCATGGTAACGATTGCAATAGGTAGTATTTCTTTACCTAATACTACCTATTGCAGTCGTTACCATGGTGCGACTTTTGAAAAATTCCTTCATAACTTTTCATTATAGGACCCCAGGAACCCAAAACCACCCCCACCTAAAAAGTTTATATGTATATATATATATATATATATATATATATATATATATATATATATATATATATATATATATATATATATATATATGTATGTATGTATGTATGTACTAAATTTTGTCCGCACGATAAAAGTCGCAATTATGCACGAATCATCTTCAAACTCGCCAACAACTTTGAGATGGCTAATATCTCGGCGGGGATTGAAAATGGGCGAAATCGGCCCAAGAGGGTGGAAATGGGGAGGGTTCAAAATTTTGAATACTGTCTTAACATGATTCTGATAAAACCAGCTCTTACACAACAATGGCAGGAAAAAAATAAAAGTCTTTCGTTATGGCAGTTGCCAACAATTAAAAAAAAAAACAAATAATAAAATTCTCACCACAACAATTACTTTTCTTTTGCAAAATTTTCACGTGTAAAATTAAATAGTTTGACAAATTGAAAACAAATTGAATATTACGTCATAAGTTTCCTAGAGCAAGATTTCAGCATGAAAACTCAAAATAAATAGTTTGACGAATTAAAAAAATATGTATATTGCGTCATATTGGAAATATAATGGACCTCAGCAGGTGAATATGTAACGCCATGTAAGTTTGAAGAAACGTATTAAAACATGATAAAAACCCGACTATGGAAATATTAACATATTTTAACACTTTAAGGTTCTCTGAATTTTTTGTAGCCATTTTTTAAACCTATTCCATATATATGTGTGTGTGTATTCGAGTATATTACAATTTTCACAAAAAGTTTACCTCCCTACAGCTCGCTCTTTGTGAAGAAACTGGGTTTTATCTCTAATCTTGATTTAAGTTTTGTTGGAGAATTTTGTACTTAACATCGAAATCTACCTCCGCCTGTAGGCCCGAGTCGGCAGGGATTTTTTTTATCTGTGTGCAACCCAATTACGGTAAATTGACTCGTTTGCTCTTGAAACAATGTAAATAATTCAGCATTTGTTTGTTTCCGTGTAATATTCCATAACTACATTGCCAAACGAAATGAAAAGGCCGTAAATAAACAAATAAAGTACATAAATAAATCGCGAATTTAACATATATGTAATTGAACGATGCGATTAAACACAGAAATAATCAGAATTACGAAGGTTGCTAAAAATAATGAAATTATTGACCACTGGAGACAGGCGTGTGTCTAATACGACAGTACAAAAAGTGCTTTTCGGTATAGCTGATGGGCAGTCTACGATAATTTTTTGTTAATCGGGCGCAAATCACGCCAATTATATTTTTTCCTCGCAAATTGCGGCTTTTATTTTTAGCGTGAGTAAAGTAAAAACAAAGCTTTGATCTCGAAATAATTTTTTTTGTTTTGTGGTAATCGATACTTAAAAATAAAATAAAATATGTAAAATGCATGTATTTTAAATGTAATTATATGTACTATTTTTAATGCATGTATTTAAAATTAAATGAGTGAAAGTATATTTTTAACGAAATGGATGCAATAAGAATGATGGTGAGGGTGACAATATATGGCGATTACAATATAAACTGCACCCAGCTAACATAAAAGTAGAAAATATACTAAATGTAAATAAAAAAACACCAATATTGTTCCGGCTAAAGTCACGCTTATGCCTTTTTGGTTTAAAATCGCATTGTTTGGCGACAAAAGTAAAAATTGTAATTTAATAGATTACAACGACCATTTGAAGATTTTATTTTTTTTACTTAATATTTACTTAGTTTTAATTTTGGGACTTTTCGACAAGGGAAGCCGAGAAAGATAAGAGGCTTCAGACGACCAAAACCTTCATCGATAAACTCTCCAAGTCCCGTTTCGAGAAGAAAAACAGTTTACAAATGGAAAGCAGTTCCACCAAATCATCCACAGATTGCGACAAATTACCTATGTTGAGCTCAATTTTTTCTGGTTAGAATCGACCGATTGTAAAACGCCGTGGCTAGTGGATTAGAGCCCCTCGAGACATAGCCTTTTACTATCAATCGATTAAACATTAGATTGTTTCCTTTTTCGCGTTCGTGTTTTATTCAGTAATCGATTTTCATGGGCTACATAATCAGTTGAAGACCTCGATTTTCATGGGCTACATAATCAGTTGAAGACCTCGATTTTCATGGCCTACCTAATGAGTTGAAGACCTCGATTTTTGATCTGCAAGACGATTTTCATTTCGGCGTCGGTCTTTGGCTTTGGATTTTTCCATATCTGATAATTTGCGCCTACCCATTTTGTAACTTTTTCAATTTTTAACGATTTTATGCCTTTCGATTACCTATGCAAACAATTTTTAACGATTTTATGCCTTTCAATTACCTATTCAAATAAAAATTCTTCTAAAAGTAAAGAACATCGTTGAATTTTGTAAAAATAAAATAAAATGCGAGCATCACTTGGCCCTATCCTCGACCGAAAACAACAACCATTTCTAAATGGTTAAAAATCTATATACTTGCGTATCATCCGTGCCCTGAAGATAGACCACCAAAAATGCCTAAGAACATTTCCTAAAAAATTCGAGGTGCGAAAAGGGGCGAAAAGCGTTCTAAAACCGTTCTAAATCGTAATTCCTATGCAATCTCAGGAAGTATCGAACCGATCAAAAAAATGATGTTGTCAAAATGATGGTGACAGTTCTTGCTCCAACATAAGCTATATTTTATGCCGGTGCCACTGCTCCAAAGTTGGTGCAGTAGCAAAAAATGTTCTAAAAATGCGATTATTGTGTTACTGCAGGGAATAGAAACTTGAAATTTGGCATGGTAGTTACTTATAAGATATAAATGATCTCTAAGAACATTTCCTAAAAAATTCGAAATTTAAAAGGGGTGAAAATGGGCGAAAAGAGTTCTAAAAACGTTCTAAATTACAATTTCTACTCAGTCTCAGAAAGTACTAAACCAATTTCAAAAGTATGGTTGGAAATTGATGGTGTCAGGCATTGCTTCAATACAGGCTCTATTTTATGTTTCTGTCGCTACCACCTGGGGGTTGTCGGAGCAAAAGACGTTCTAAATTGTGATTTTTGTGATAGTGAAGGGACTAGCAACTTTAAATTTAGCATGGTAATTACTTATAAGATGTGAATGCTCTCTAAGAACAGTTTCTAAAAAACTCAAAATTTAAAAGGGGTGAAAATGCGTGAAAAGCTTTCTAAATTCGCTCTAAATTGCAATTTCTACTCAATCTCGGGCAATACCGAACCGATTAAAAAATTATGGTATCAAAATGATGATGACTGCGCTTGCTCCAACATAGGCTATATTTTATAACGGCACTGTAAGTAGTATATGTAATATAGTAATCTGCTATTTTCTATTTACTTTCTACAGAAAGGGAATACTGCAGTTGCCACTGCTACAGAAATGGGATTAAAAACTACAAAAAAATTAATATTTCAAAAATAAATTGAATTTCAGTTTTCAAACAAATTTCATTTAAATGTACTTTTTTTTCCTATATGAAGGTGTAAAAATTGAAAATGTGCGATGTTTAGAAGTTAAAAAAAAATCAGTAGATATCAGCATTTAACCGTACAATGATACACCTGCTTCATTTTACGGCTGGCTTATGTATCGCAACGTTATTTTTTAGGACCGACACTTTAATTTTTGCCCGAAAGAAATTTCGGTACTACTTAGTTATCCCGTCGACCCATTTCGCCAAATTATATAAATCGCCAAATTGTACAAATTGACATAATTTTTATTTTAAATAACGAAAGAACAAATAAATTAGTATAATATAAATAAAAATACAAATACAAATAAAACATCGAAATAAAAGTCACTTGATGACGTAAACACGTGTAACTTGCTTAAAGTCAAGTGAATGTGACATTTACGATCAACCATTATTGGCATTTAAACTTATAGTTTGGCGATATATTTTTGGTCGATGGGATAACTAAGTAGTACCGAAATTTCATATCCTGGGGGGGGGGGGGGGGATAAACTATAAACTATATTAAATAATAAAGAACTATGTACTATAAATTACAATAAACAAATAAACTATAATAAATAAACTATACGATTGTCAAAAAATAAGGATTACTTAATTAGTATTATTGGCGCCATAGATGGCGAAGTTGTATCTTTAGGGAACGGATAATACGAAAGGCACTGATGTTATATACGCACCTTGCTTGGCGCGATTTCTTTTGACGCCAATTTGGAAAAATCCTCCTTTTAGAATATCGGTTACATATAGCGTGTTATAATAGCAGGTTATCTTTCTATTTTAATATGAAAATAATATAAAGTGACAATTGAAACATTTTTTACTATTTTAAATAGGAAATAACAATAAATAAACGATGGTTTAATTATAACTATAGAACAAAACAATTCATATTAGCATTATATAGGGTTGCCACGTCAGGCAAAACAAACTCCATTTTCGCGCCAATTAGGTACCCCGGTACGTTTATGACACGTGTGTCCAATTTACTTCTATTTATTTATAAAAATAGATAATTGGCTTGTTTATATTAAACAAAATGTATAATCATTGAAAAAATAATAATTGCGGGCACAGATGTCAGATACCCTTAGATGCCCCATATTGGCGCAATTTGTTTCTGAGGCCAATTTGGCGAAAACATCAACAGTATAAACAAAAATATCCGGGTTACCATATCAAGCAAAATAACGACACTTTGGCGTCAGTTAAGTACCTGTTGTGTATATGACATTGGCGTCAGAAACAAATATATATATATGACATCTGTGCCTAATTGTGTATATGAGGCAGTGAAAAGGTTTGCAGAAAATATTCATAAAAAGATTTCTATTTTCTCGCCAAGCCCGTTTTCTCTATCTTACTAAGGCCTCTATGCAGAAAAATTTCCACAATATGGGGCATATATGACATCTGTGCCCCATGTTTTATACAAATAGTAGTTATATAATAATAGAAACAGATGCTTACATTCAAGTGTAAATGTTTGCCGCCTACACACAAAATTTAATTTGCGCCCAACACGCTCGCTAGGACTGCAGGTCCCATTATGGAACTTTCTCTGACTTTCCGGAACAGATGTCATATTCGCCCCATATTGGCGCGATTTTTTTCTGTCGCCAATATCATATAGGCAACAGGTACTTAACTTGCGTCAAAGTGTCGTTAATTTGCTTGATGTGGTAACCCGGATTATGTTGTTTATGCTGTTGATGTTTTCGCCAAATTGGCAACTGAAAAAAATCTCGCCAATATGGGGCGAATATGACATCTGTACCGACTTTCCTTATTAATTAGCCAAAAACAAACAACAACAACAAAAAAAAAACAAGAAAAAAACAGCACTAAAACATATTGTAAAAACATGAAAGTACCAAACAGTGTCTTATCTAACATATTGGGAACAGATGTCGCAGACGCACCGGGAATAGGTGGCACGATTTTTGTTTTTACGCCATCTTGGCGAGAAAACTCCGTTTTTGAATGAATGTGTGACCTATCATGCGAAAACAGCATATTAGTGTTTCTTTATTATAAAACACATATAGTTTTACTATAAAACATGCACAATTTCTTATAAAACACGCACTTTTACTTTTATTTCAAAACACACACACAATTTTATTAGACAAACATACAGTTTCTAGTATAAACATACAGATTATTTTATTACAAAACACACACAATGTTTAATTTATCATAAAAAACCCATAATGTCAAGCATACAACTGACTCAGCTATTAATACAAGGGGGCTTTGATTAATATGTACTATCCGGCGTACCAGCCAAAATCTCCGGGCGATTTTGGCGCCAAAAAGAAAGTGCGTCAGAGTCATCTGCACCATATACATTTTACTTACTACGTGTCAGTCTCTTTCTTTCATATTCACAAATGTAATTGCCGAGTTCTTTACAAGCAACACTTCCTTTGGAGTAGCGATCGATTTGGCAAAATAAATGATAAACATCGCGGTCTTTTACATCCAAACATAACTTAGATTTTATCAAAACATTAAAATCCTCTTCACCGATGCCTTTCGTTGATTCATAATCTTCACCAAAGGCATCTTCAAGATCTTTGATACTTTTGTAACGTAACAATTCCAAAACTGGCTGAAATTTGTGCATTTTTATAATTTCTACAAGTTTTTAAAGATATTCTCTCGTGTCTTTGACATAATTTTATAAGTATTTTATTGTATTCAAAGAAGGAGCATAAGTACCACATGCTGTTATATTGCCACTTTGTTTATTTGTTATATTGACTTTTTTTCGTGATTGCCATTAATTTTTTTAATGATTACTATAATAATACTTTGCTTCATGTCTAGTAACCCGATGTGTATTTGCTTGCACTGCATGAAATTGGGGAGTGAGTGATGAATTGGTGCCGCTGAGATACGAACCAGAGATTTCATGATCAGGAGGCGAGAACGTTAGCATCGAGCAAAAAGCCAAGCCAGTTACTCTAAGCTAGTAACTTATTTTATACTGATAATGTGAGATGAGATCGCTACACACTTCATCCCGAGTGAGAAAGACGTATTGCTGGCGTCTGACGAGCGATATGCACTCGTGAATGATGCTGTCGTACGCATGTGTGATGCGTGGGATAAAAAGCTTTGCGCTATGAGCGTTTCACAGGCTTTGGATGCAGAAGATAATATTCCTGGTGCTGCCATCTGTTGGTTATGAGATGAGATGATTGCTGTTGAAGGTTTGAAAGTTGAGTGTTTGTTCGGGTCAGCACTTTAGGGAGTGATTGGTGCCGATGGTATAGGAACTAGGGACTGATGATCAGGAGGCGAGAATGTTAGCGTTGAGCAAAAGGCCAAGCCAGTTACTCTAAGCTAGTAACTCGCTTTATACTGATCATGTGAGATGAGATCGCTCCAAGATCTTTCGATGTTTGAGGATAATCTATTATATTAAAATTTGACTGTCCGTTTGTATTTCACTACTATTCGTCCTAGAATATGGAACATAGGGCGATAAATTAATATCAGTTATCCACGTAGATTCGAGGATGTCAGAAGTGGTCTCAGAATTTTAAAATTTGAATTACTTTTCGAGATATTATTTTTTTTTTCTAATTTTTAATGACATTTCTGCAATGGTGGCAACTAAATTATGAAATTGCTGTTCAATAGAAAATATAGGTAATGTGCTGTTTTATCGACAAACTGGCTTCTTGCGTGTCTACTAAACTTACCGTATGCAAACTTCGAGCTAAATTGCTCGAAGTTTTGCAAAAATACTGGTAATTTTCCAGTAGTTACAATTATTATATAGTATATAGGAACTAATACATTATAAATTTCTAAGCTCTGTGAAAATTTTTACTTTCTGCCTACACCCATTTGAGAAGTACGTCTTTACTCTTCTGCTTGACATCACATGCATATTATCTATTAGATTGCTATATCTTTTTGTCATCATTTCCTCATAACAACTGAAAAGAGAAAATAAACGGGTGTCCTAAAATGAACTGACAGTTTTCAAAATTCAATAATTTGAAAATGGTGACAGCTATTAAAAAAATTCTTACTGGAGTGTCATGTAAGATGTCAGGAGTTTTTTTACTGCAATTCTCGGTTTTAGTTTAAAATAGCAGCGATGGATGACACTGCAAGCAATAGGTGCTAAACCTGGGCCCGATTTTTGGCCCTTCTGTTCTCTCAGTATTGATGAGAAAGGAGGTTAAATATATGATTTGTGTTCCTAAGAGCGAAATTGCATTGGTGACTCAGAACCACTCTCTATATTTAACCTCCTTCTTTCGCATCAATACTGAGAGAAAAGAGAAACAAAAAATCGGGCATCGATTTAGCGACTATTGTTTTCAGTGCCATCTATCTCTGCAATTTAAACTAAAATCGAGAATCGCAGTAAAAATCTCCTGACGTCTTACATAACCCTCCTGCAAGAAATTTTTAAATATCTGCCACCATTTGCAAGTTACTGAATTTTAAAATCAGTCAGTCTATTTTAGGATACCCGATATGCTATGTCACTTATTTTTAATGCTACATGATATGGCAAGATTACGTTAGCTATAAAATCCGGTAAATAATTTACCTTTGTTTTCATTTTGTTGGTACAAATCGGTTAAATGATTCTTAGTTTACTTCCTCTTTGCAAAATTGTATTTAAAAGAATATTTCTAGACCTCATTTCCTCATTATTTACTTAATTAGTACCAAAAAGCTAAAAGAATGCAATTTCCTTAACTCGTGTGAAATAACGTTTTTCGAATTTGGAGAAAATGTAAATGACTTATTTCAGATAGAACATGGAGCTGTTATAAACTATATTTAATTTTTAGTAACCATAATTATTTTATAAACAAATAAAGGCATATGAATGATTAGATACCAGATTTGTTTTGCCGAGTTTCTTAAACGAAGACACCGATTTTTGCTGGGTTTGTATACTATTGCGCTACTGTGGCGTCATACTTTTCTATAGATGTTGATTAAGACTATTTTCAAGGATCTTAAAAGTAGAATAATTTAGAGCGGATCCAAATGAGGTCAGTTTATAAGTGTCTAAGTGTAATTCTTGAAACTGAAATATTTTTTGTAGAAGTACGTCATTTTCACTCCAGCAACTTTGAAATTTTTCATAGGAGGAAATACTTTTGAAAAATGATGTCAGTTTTTAAATTAACATAATTAAAAACGCTGACTGATAATATGCTTCATTTTACTAAAATTTAGAGTGTTTTTAGAGTGGTGACACACTCTGCGTGCGTGATGAGGCAGTAAGTGTTTGTACAAAACATAGCAATCCACATTACAGAACTTGGTGATTGTCGCCGGGACGAATTTGCATCGGCCAGTTAGATCAGCTATACTCAATCTTTGTTTCTCGCGGGCCGCAAACATGCTATGCGAGTCGCAACACACTTATAAAAGGGTAAAAAAAAGGGTATCTCTATTCCAAAAAAAAAAAAGTAACTAACGCTGTCACCGCCGCAGTAAATGGATTTTTTGTGATTTGTGGTCTTTCTTAGTTAATACTGAGAAAACTACTGAATACAAAAATATGAAAATAGGTAGTATAACAGAGAAATGTTTGATAAACACGCTGATGTAGACAACTTTTAAATCGAATAATTATTTTAAGAGATTTTTAATGCTGAATTTGGTCCAAATCGTTCCATTAAAAATTTTTTATAGCAAACATTATACAGAGAAATTTAATATTTTTTTTCTAAGGATACACATTAGAAGCTCTCGGAGTGCAGACTACATTTATTTTTTTAGTTTGACTATTTTTTAAGGTTTATTTCCATTTTAAATACAAATTTTCAGCATTTCGAGAGATATTTTTTACATATTTTACAAAAGGTTATTATTCTAAATTGTTGTCAATTGTAAAAATAGCATAAAGAATAATGTTTCCTTCATATTAAAAATTTATTTACATGTGACTATTATAAACAGAAAAACCCCTTCAAATTAGAATTAAATGATTACGTATTAAAAACATTAAATTATCGAAAATTACGTCATAAAACCTATATTTATATGTGAATTTTAAAAGAGAAAGAAAAATTTCAAATAATAAATTCATTAATATGTGTTAAAAGCCGTAATTGTAGGAAATCATATCATATTTAAAATGTCCAAATAATAGCATTGTCAAAGAGTTTAAATTTAAAAATATATTTACACGAGATATTTATTTCACATTTGTAAATGTTCTTTTAAACCATTCATTGTTGTCAATTGTAAGGCAGCGCAAATAAAAAAAATCTTTCTAGCAACAAAAGTATTTTCATGTGAAAAGAGAAAGAAAACTTTAAAATAATAAATTTATTAATATACGTTATAGGCAGTAAATATTAGAAATTATATCATTTTTAAAATAACCAAATAATAATATTGCAAAACAGTTTAAATTTAAAAATATATTTACACGAGACATTTATTTGATATTTTGAGATGATCTTTGTAACTATTGTTGTGAATTGACAGTGCAAATAATATTTTCTTTCCACCAATAAAGTATATTCTCATGAATATTAAAAAGAGGAAGAAAACTTAGGTGAAAATTGCGTCAGATTTAAAACGATACATTTAAAATGTCTTATTTAAAACAACCTTCTTATACTGTTGTTTTTTAAACCCGGGAGACAAAGACTCTGTTTTCTTAATTCATTTTATATTAGCTTATTTTCAAATTTTTAACTGATCTTATTTAGACAAAGACGAAAACAGCCATTGCACCTCTTAACAGCAGCTGATTTGGCCTTAACCCCCCCCCCCCCCAATCTAAAGGAAATGAATGGAAACCCGTTTACAGGGAGATCCCCTCTGTTTTTTTTTATTATAATTCAATCTTCCGAAATCTTTTTAAAACCGATCAAATTAGAGTACTTTTAGAATTTGCAGCATCTGAACGGGATTAGCGAGCGTAGCTCGTAGGGAACAGAGCCCCTTAGTATCTCAAAATATAATAACTTTAAACTGAATTGTAATAAAACATTTAAAAAAATTGCTATATATTTCTTTTTTCCTCTCCGAAGCCAACTCCCGTTCTGGCTTCGCAGCCTCTAAAAACATAGTAATGACCACTGTTTAAAAAATATTCCAAGTTACGGAAGATGAAATGATATTACCAATAGAATGGCAGCTATCTTCTGTAATCGGGTTGCCATGCTGTTCCATTTGAATAGGGTATTTTTCGCTTACCATGGCCTCATCCATCGCTGTCGTTTTTGGGATTGATAAGTAAGATCAATTACACATCTGAAAATCAGCGTGTATAAAATGGTTAGGTTAAAAATGTCGTTACCTTTCTGATTTTTATAACGACGCTATGGAAAGTATTCTTCCTTTAGGTTCAAAATTTAAAAACTCCGTCAGCTTGGGACCAGCTTGCAGTATTAAGATATTGAAAAGCATTGCATTTAAAAATGTTATGCTTATATTTTATACTTTTTTTAATCGAGTTTTAGATACACTGTAAAAAAAAAATCCGACCAGTTTTCCTGTAGGAATCGGAAAAAAAGTTGCCCTTATCGTACCAGAAAATTTTCCGACCCAGCTGGGAATAAAACCTGTAAAAAAAAAGGAAATAGTCAATAAAACGGTATTTTATGGATTTTATTCCGAGCTGGGTGGGAAATTTTTCCGGTATGATAAGGGCAACTATTTTTCCGATTCCTACAGGAAAACTGGTCATATTTTTTTTACAGTGTATTTTCAGAAACAGGTGTAGCTTGTTCGTGAATTATTTTCTCTATTTAATACACCAACATGGATATTTTCATGTTATTTTTACAACGTATATTGTTCATATCTACCCTATCTATATTATAAAGGACAAACATATCTGTGCGTAACGCATACGTCATTTTGTGAATGGCAACACTTTGAAATTTGAAATAAAATTTTGGTTTTGCAATTTCCTTTACAGCAAATTTTTAAACTTCTAAACATCGCACATTTTAAATTTTTATACCGTCGTATAAGGAAAAAAATGCTCTTTTAAATGCAATTTATTTGAAAGCTGTATCTCAATTTATTTTTGAGGTATTAATTTTTTTGTAGTTTTTAATACCATTTTTCTATTTCCATTGGCAACAAAAGTACCCCATTTCTATTGAAAGTAAACGCAAAATAGCCATCAATAGGAGATAACTGTATCTTTTTGTTGCCATTTTCTCATAAAACCTGAAAAAATGTTGAAATTAAAATACGTGCTATGTCAACAATATTGTCTGTTATTCCGCGATAATGACGTCCTATGCATACTTTTCTATAGATGCAGTTTAAAACTGGATTGCTGTAGCGGATGCAAATGACATCATTTTATAAAAAAGCGTGTAATTTAATTCTTAAAACTGACATATGTTTTGTAGAAGTGCGTCATTTTCACCCAGCTGCTTTCTCAAGTTTTTGTACAAAATTCTCACGACTAATAAAATTTTGATGCTATTCTTTAGGACATTCTACTATAATTTTATCAAAATAACATAATTTGCTTAATTTAATGTTTCATAATTTTATACCTACCCTATCTATATTATAAAGGACAAACGTATCTGTGCGTAACGCATACGTCATTTTGCGAATGGCGCAACACTTTGAAATTTGAAACAAAATTTTGGTTTTGCAATTTTCTTTACTGCAAATTTTTAAACTTCTAACAATCGCAAATTTAAAATTTTTACACCGTTGGATGAGAGAAAAAATGCTCTTTTAAATGCAATTTGTTTG
This sequence comes from Maratus speciosus, assembly GCA_963932465.1. NCBI lineage: Eukaryota > Metazoa > Arthropoda > Arachnida > Araneae > Salticidae > Maratus > Maratus speciosus. The sequence continues at coordinate 34,924,738 of OZ010792.1, forward strand.
AAAGCTGTATCTCAATTTATTTTTGAGATGTTAATTTTTTTGTAGTTTTTAATACCATTTTTCTAATCGTGGCAACAAAAGAACCCCATTTCTATTGAAAGTCATTGAAAGTAAACCGAAAATAGGAGATACTGTATCTTTTTGTTGTCATTTTCTCATAAAACCTGAAAAAAAATTAAAAAAAAATGCGTGCTATGTCAGCGATTTTTTAAATTTATAAATATCGCATATTTTCAATTTTTACACCGTCAAATAGAGAAAAAAATCTACTTTCAAATGCAATTTGTTTGAAAATTGTATCTTAATTGACTAAGTTATTATGGTTTTTAAAATAACTATCCGGCCGTGGCGACCAGTTTGGTCTCCCTTAAATGTATCCTAGGCATTGTATCATGTTACTTTTATTCATAATTTAATTTACTTGCTCGATCCTTCGCCAAAGAGGAAGATTCTGATAGAGAAATCAAGAACTCTGTATTTTTATGTTAGTCGGGCACAGGTTATAAATCGCCAAACATTGCACCCGTTTTTCATATTTCATTAATTTGGATTAAAATATAATCCTTTCACTCATTTTATTTAAAATGGATAACTTTAATTTAAAACTGAAACGTTTAAAATTCATGACTTTCATTTAAAAAGAAAATCTTTAAAAAAGAAAAAGAATAAATAATACCATTAACTATTTAATTGAAAAATAAAAAAAATGTGCTGGCGAGTTAAAAAAAAAAATGCAATTGGCGAGAATTGCGCCCAACTAACATTAAAGTGCGAACTCTTTGCGATTATGGCAACTTTTATGTAGTTTTATTCTAAAAAATATTTTGATTAAATAAGTTGCCAAATTTCTTTCCTCGCCATGGACCTTTTCTCTATTTCGCCAAGTACCTATAGTGGGTTGCCAAATTATTAGGGACAGTCATATTTTTTGCTAGTTTTCTAATTTGGGTGCATTTGACTGCCGCTCTAAGTGGTTTAAGTGTTGCAGGAATGTATTTTACCGTTTTCAATATCTCTATAATTCAACTTTTAAGTACTTTTGTTAAGTTAAAAGGTTTGTTTGCTTTCTATCAATATTTTAATAACGGGAGAGACGCTGAGTCTTTTACACACGCAATAGTGGAAGATGCTTTTCTTTAATTTAAACAAAATTCTTTGGCTTTTTTTCGAAAAGTCAAGAATTATATGTGAGTATTATCTTTCTTTTATTGATTAAATATTTGTTTTTTGCGAAATTATTTACGATTTTAATTTATTTTTTATTTTTATTGATTTCAGTGTGGGTCGAGGTGTTGATTTGACCCCTAGGAAAAAATCTGAGGTAAAAACCCTTCTTCTGCATACGAACCATTCTCAAAGGAAGATAGTAGAACTTGCTGGAGTTTCCAAGTCAGTAGTCAACAGGATAAAAATAAATCGGGAGAAAAACCAGCCACTTTCGACCAAACGAAAAGGTAAAAGTGGAACAAAACACATTACAACTCCACGTACCGGTAGGAAAATCCGGGATATCTGTTTAGGAAACAGAAAGAAAAGTGTGGGACTCCTTACTCAGATCGTTCAAGAATCTGGAATACGAGTTTCTTAGAGAACTGTGCAGTGGAAATTAGCGGAGGAAGGGTTGACAGGTCATCGTCCAGCCAAGAAACACCGGTTGACAGAAGCGATGAAGAAGAAGCGCCTTTCCTGGGCTCGTGAACACCGCCAGAAGACAGCTGATGACTGGAGTGAGGTCAGTTATTAAGATAATTATTATTTATGTCATTTAAAATCATTATTTTCTAAAATATTAACATTTTTAATTTTTTCTCAGGTGTGTTTCTCAGATGCATCAACCTTTGAGATTTTGTCCGATAAAAGCAGCTTTGTCTGGGGACACCCAGGCGAAAAATACTGCCCTTACTGCATCGTGGAAAGTGTTAAACACCCTGATAAAATAATGGTGAGGTCTGTCATAAGCGCTAAAGGGGTTGGACAACTCTACATTGTCCAGGGAACCATGAGACAAGACCAGTACAGGCAAGTTTTAGAAACTCGGCTGCTGCCGCAAATTGAAGAATGGTTCCCAGGTGGTGAATAGTTCATATTTATGCATGATTCAGCGCCTTGCCATAAAGCTAGAAGTGTTATAAAGTTTTTGGCCGACCACAATATCCCAGTTTTACCTTGGCCTGGCAATTCTCCTGACATGAATCCCATAGAAAACTTATGGGAGGTAACACGCCGGAAATCGCCAACGATATGATTACAACCAAGGTACAACTCATCGAAAAACTAATAAATGTATGGCATCACAACCCTAAAAATAAAAGAAAGTGACAGAAATTACATATAAAGCATGCCGAGACGCATCGAAGCACTCCCCGAAGCCAAAGGAAATGTCACCAAATATTAATATTCTTTACTTAACATTGGTAAATGGACTGTATTATATTTTAGTTGGGTTTTTTTTCATATACTAATATTGCGTAAATACTTGAACTTTAACAAGAAAGCATTTTAAACTTAAAAACAATGATTATTTTCAAATTATATCCTAATATTGTACAAAAAACCTATACTTCATGACTGTCCCTAATAATTTGGCAACCCACTGTATACTGGAAAAGTACCTTTATTTATTTATTTATTTATTGTATTTTAAATGAGGTGAAGTCGCATATTAGTTGTTCAATAAATAAATAAATAAATAAATAAAAGACGGCACACATGTCATATACGCACCACTTTGGCGCGATTTTTTTCTGACGCCAATGTCATATACGCACCGGGGTCTTAACTGGCGCCAAAGTGTCGTTATTTTGCTTGATATGGTAACCCGGATGTTGTTGTTTATTTATTAATAAATTGTTTATTTACTTTTATTTTATTTTTTTAAATTATATAAATTGTTTTTTCTATAGTTATTAATTGAACTTTTCATTTATTTATTGTTATTCCCTTTTGAAAACTATTACACAATAACCAATGGGATGCGTTTCATTCGGGGGTTGCCATTAAACAATTAACAAATAATTGAGATTTCTGTGCCACGTGCGATAGCGTAATATATAAATAAATATATATATATATTTTTAAGCATGAATTATTTTTAAATGTATCTCTATCACGTGTAGCTCGATTATGAAAGATTAATCCGCTTGCTTTTAAAACAATGTAAAAATGTCAGCACTTGTTTCCGTCTGATGTTCCATAACAAAATTAAAACTTCCTCTATAGAAAAATAAATAAAATTATGTAAATAAGAAACAAATTTAACAAACATGGGATTAAACCACGCGCTTAAAGCACTGAAATGATCGGAAAGACTGCCTTAAGTCGCAAAATCTTGGGCTAAGAACTCCTGGCATGTGAAAGTATCGCTTTTAATAAATTTTAAAACTTTATTTGATTGCATAATTGATATTTTTCATATAAAAATTCTTTTTTATGTTAATGGACAATCTAAAATATATATTACATGTAAAAAAATAATAATTAGAGTTAAAAAAAAAGAAAAAAAAAAGAATTGTTTTTACCTATACTCTGTAACCCGAGGAGCTCGGGTTTGTTCCCCTAGTATATATAAAATCCTAATGAAACGCATTTTATGAAACGGAAGTATGTAACGGAAGTATGAAACGCAAGAATGAATCGACTGATTAAACAACTGATTATGTTTCACGGCGATTTCTCCTAAAATATGGAATACTTTGCGATGAAATTAACACCAAAAATCAATATTGATCCGCAGATTTCAAAACTGGTATTAGAATTTTTAAATTCGAAATAGTTTTCGAAATATTAATTTTTTTCTAATTTTATATACATTTTTCTAATGATGGCAACTCAAATTTTAATCATAACTGATATACTGATATTTCTTTTCGTATTTCAGAAAGGGTTATTATTTTTAATTAATTTGTGACCAGTTTGGCCCCACTTGAATCTATGCTAAGAACAATGTTGTTGTTTTTTTTTTGTTTTTTTTCATTATCATTTTATTTAATATAAAGCTTTCATTCCAAACTGAAAAATTTAAAATCAATGGCTTTAACTTCTTTCTCTTTTTAAAACGAAACGAAAAGAAAAATATGTCATATTTACCTAAATAGCGCCAAAGGGCGTTGTTTTGCTTGACATGGTAACCCGGCTACTGTTGCTTATTTATTAATAAAGGTTTATTTACCTTTATTTTCTTTTTATTTAAAACAAAAAAAAGTTACAAATTGCTTTGTTCTATAGTTATTAATTAATTATTTTTATTTATTATTAGTTCATTTTAAAAACGATAGAAAATAATTTAAATATACATATGCATATGTAACTGGTATTCGAAAACGAGGTTTCGCCAAATTGTCGTAAAAAAAAAAAAAAAAACCCACGCCAAACCCGATTAAATATTGCAAAAAATCCTGACATTTAATTTCAAATTCAAAGCAATGTTTTAAATGTACTCTTAGTTATCCAGTCGACCAATTTCGCCAAATTATATAAATCTCCAAAGCACTCACCAAATTATACAAATTGACGTAATTTTTATTTTAAATAACGAAAGAACAAATAAAGGCACTGATGTCATATATTGGCGCGGTTTTTTCTGACGCCAATGTCGTATACGCAAAGGTACTTAACCCTTAACCGGAATCGTGGGTCCATTTTGACCGGACAACGACAAAACAAAAACAAACAAAAAAAAAAAACATTTAATTTCGAAACGCGCGCATCAACGCTTAAAGAACTAAATAAATAAAAAAAAATGTATAATTTCAAGATATATATGAATAAAAGTTGATTTATATAGTACATGAAACTTTTTTCAATGCGCTTATAACCCATCTAAGTGATAATTTCATACATATTAGAAAATAACTTGGATTTTAATTAAAGGGTCCTTTTGGACATAAGATTCCACTAATGTGGAACAATTTAGCGATTCCGGTTAAAGGTTAACTGACGCCAAAGTATAGTTATTTTGCTTGATATGGTAATTCGGATGTTGTTGTTTATGGTGCTGATGTTTTCGCTAAAATGGCGTCGGAAAAAAACCGCGCCAATATGGGGAGTATATGACATCTGTGCCGAAATAAATTAGTATAGCATTGGGCGCGGATGTCATATACGTATGACAGGTCATATATTTGGCGCGATTTTTTTCTGACGCCAATGTCATATATGCAACGGGTACTTAACTGGCGCCAAAGTGTCGTTATTTTGCTTTATATGGTAACCCGGACGTTGTTGTTTTTGCTGTTGATGTTTTCGCCAAATTGTCGTCGGAAAAACGTCGCGCCAATATGGGGCGTATATGACATCTGTGCCTAGCATTGATAAAAATAAAAATAAAACGTCGAAATAAAAATCCCTTGGTGGCGTAAACACGTGTAACTCCTTACAGTCAATTGAATGTGACATTTACGATCAACCATTATCGGCATTTAATCTTATATTCTGGCGATAGATTTTTGGTCGATTGGATAACCAAGTAGTACCGTTTTAATTTACCACTCGAAAAATAAAAAAATGCTAACTGGCGAGTTAAAAAAAGCTATTGGCGAGATTTTCACCCGGCTAACATAAAAGTATCAAGAATTCTTTGTGATAATGGCATCTTTTATGTAGTTTTATTCGAAAAAATAACTTTGATTCTTTAATCAAAATGGAAACCTTTAAAGCGAAGTGTTGTAATTGTTTATGGCAGTTACATGACTTGGACTATTGTAATATAACTGAAATCATGGCGATAGAATAATATTTGGCGACTTATCGCCTGTGTCTGGCTAACATTAAAGTACCAAAATGACCGCCTGGAATATAAAAAGCGAAGGAATCCGCCCAGAATTGTTGATAATAGTCACATGACTTAGGATATTATTAAAGAGATTATTATCAATTCTAAAAACAGCGCAAAGAATAATATTTCCTAACGATTAAAAATTTATTTACACGTGACTATTAAAAATAGAAAAAACCCTTTAAAATTACTATTAAATGAGTACGTGTTACAAGCAGGAAAATATTGAAAATTATGTCTTGAAAATTGTATTTACACGTAAATATTAAAAGAGAAAGGAAACTTTAAAATAATAAATACATTAATATGCGTTTAACTCTTTCAGGGGCAAGGTACTTCTATTCGTAAAATGTTGAAATCAGTAAATGGCACCAGAATTTACAAACAAATTTCGAAATACGAAAATGCTTTTGTTCACTTAAAAATAAAAGGAAAATTTTCATTCCAATATTCTGGTGCATTTAAGAATTAAAATTAAGTGGTCCAAAAATGAACTACCGCCCTTGAAGGGGTTAAAGCGATAAATTGTAGTAATTGTAGTAAATTGTATTATGTCACTCGTTTTATAACGCTGTTAAAAAATACCGGGAAGCAAAGACTCTATTTACTTAATTCATTTTATTTTAGCTTCCTTTCAAATGTTTAACTGGTCTTCTTTAATCAAACACGAAAACAACCGTTGGATGTCTTAATAGCAAATGATTCGGCCTTAAATTTTGGCAATCAAAGGGAATTGAATGGAAACCCGTTTACAGGAAGATCGCTATAGGTTTTTTCAATTATAATTCAGTCTTCTCTAATCTTTTTAAAACCGATCAAATTAGCGTGCTTTTAGATTCTGCGGTATCTGAATGGGGGGGTTGGCGAGCGTAGCTTGCAGGGGGCAGAGCCCCCTAGTCAATTAATAAAAATATCCGAATCTTCTAATATGTATTTATCGAATAGTAATTCGTACAAAATATATCGAAAGCATTTTGCGCATACATTTACTTGCATTTATGATGCATCAAGTGATGTAATATATGATGAAATTTGTTAGCCGCACAATTTTTATACCATGTGACGTCAGATTATAATTCTTTGGAAAGAATATTGTTTTAAATGTATCGTTTTAATGTATTACGTAATTTTTCACTACTAAATGTACTTCCCATGTAATAATTTATTTGTTTTAAAGTTTTTTCTCGTTTAAGAATCATATATTATTTATTTTAAAAGTGTTTGGCTATATTATTATTTAAGCTTTTCAAATATAGCCTAATATTTAAGATTAAAAGTTTTCCACGCGTAACAATTGATATATTTTAGACACTTTAAATATAACAATATTTGATATTTGGAAATTTTTCATATGACGAAATTATCACCTTTAAATAGGTTTGGCGTGTAATTATTTTAAAGTTCTATCTAAAATAGAAATCTAAAATCTAAATGATTAAATAGAATCTAAATGGTTTAAATTCCCGAGGAAGGCCATCACGAAGGTGTGCTGAAACCGTAGAATAGATATTTTAATGTTTTTAATGTTATAATCTGTATTAAGTGTTTATACACCATTTTAGAAAATGACTTATCGTTTATTCACATTTGACTTATTTGAATTATCTATGGTGTAATAGTCCAAAATTGTTTATTATCAATTACACATTTGAAAATTAGCTTGTATAAAATGATTAGTTTAAAAATGACGCTATCTTTCTGAGTTTGATAATAGATAATATTTAGATAATATTTAAATAAAGCTCAAATAAACATTGTGTGAATGTTTGTCTGACACTTCATTAACTATTTTTTTTCCAAAACTGAGACTTCCTTTATGGCGTATTTTTTTTCTCATTAGAATAAAAAGTTAGCCTATAGCTCATACTTTCTTCAAATGGTTTTGACTATTTTTGGCATATTTTGAATTTCAGGGTGGGAAATGGTTTTCGTGATTGATAGATAACATCAATTGTAAATTTGAAAATCAGCTTGTATAAAATGGTTAGGTTAAAAGTGCCGCTGTCTTTCTGACTTTTATAACGATGCCATGGAGAATATTCTTCCTTTAAGTTTGAGGTTAAAAAACTCTGTCTGCTTGGGAATAGCTTTCAGATCCACTTATTGAAAAGCATTGTAATTTGAAAATTTAGGCTTATATTTCATGTCTTGATCGAGTTTTAGGTATTCATGAATTCTTTTCTCTATTTTAATACGCCATCATGAATATTTTCAAGTTTTTTTTTACAATGTATATTGTTTGTATGGTACTACTTGATTATTTCAACTGCTAATATTTCATCAAATATTTAATACATTTACATTCTAATTACACCATATTATTTCTACTACATTTTTTCAAATCTTCTGAAACCGGCGTTAAATTTGGTAAAAAACTCCGCATGATATAAACACAAAACATGCAAAACATTTTTTTACTTTAAAAAAATCGATATATCCCCATGAATATACGCTCTGTTCTTCCACAAAGGAATACATACATTGCGCAATATCCATATATTCGTAAGCTATAGCCATAGATCATTTCGTGCATTTTATTTTACAGAGTGACCCCAAACATTATTCTTTTTCTTTGATTTTTTGTTAGCCCCCTAATTGTCCTTCTGATCAAACCGCCGTTGATAAATATGAAGTCGAACATATTCTTCATAGTCCGGAAGTTCCCGAAGAATTTCGACAAATATATCTTTAAATATTTGAGAAAATGTCTAAAATTGAAAGGGTCCGATCATCAATGGCTATATAGTATACTTAGGGTAGATATAGTTAAATATTAGTCAAAATTTCAAATTCCCAACATATTGCTATAACCGTATATATCTGACTTTAAGACATCCTTTACATTTTAGCCTCAATACTAAGGGTTTTCTTTTATCTTCGTAAACGCACAAGATAATTTGTAAGACAGAAAACTTAGGTATCTTAGGAAAATATATCCTAATTTTATTTATTCTCCAGGTGTATCCAAATTAGTATTCATTCCTTCTATACCTCTGTTCATCTAAGTCATCAAAAAATTCAATTTATGTATCTTTATCGCTACTTCCAGGTGTAGCTTCTTTGTTGTTCATTTACAGTTCCATCCATTGTTTTTGAAAGGCCGTGCTTGAGAGAAAAAAATACTGCTTAACTCAATCGTTAGAATTGAACTTCCACATACCTAAAAGTGACTGTGCTAATATGGATCTCACAAAGTACATCTAGATAAAATTAAACGAAAATTTGTGTAAAAAGGTTTCGTGCATTTATTGAGTGAAATAATTTAACAATTGTATAATCTATCTTCTATACTAATATTATAAAGAGGTAAAAATTGTTTATTTGAAGGAGGTAAGCTCTGGAACTACCGAACCGATTCCAAAAGTAATGGTATCAAAATGATGGTGTTAGTCCAACTTAGAACATAGGCTATATCTTATGTCCGTGCCACTGGCCAAAAGGGGGTGCAGGAGCAAAAAATCGTTCTAAAAATGTGATTTTTGTGTTACTGAAGGGCCTAGAAACATGAAATTTGGAATGGTAGTTACTTATAAGATACTAATGACCTCTAAGGACATTTCTTTAAAAAAAACGAAATTAAAAAGGGGTGAAAATGTGCGAAAAGCGTTCTAAAAGACGTTCTAAATGGCGATTTTTACGCAATTTCAGGACGTACCAAACCGATTTAAAAAATAATGGTATCAAAATGATGGCGACAACAATTGTTCCAACATAGGCATATATCTTATGTCCGTGCCACTGGCCAAAAGGGGGTGCAGGAGCAAAAAACGTTCTAAAAATGCGATTTTTGTGTTACTGAAGGGCCTAGAAACATGAAATTTGGAATGGTAGTTACTTATAAGATACTAATGATCTCCAAGGACATTTCTTTAAAAAAAAAGAAATTAAAAAGGGGTGAAAATGCGCGAAAAGCGTTCTAAAAGACGTTCTAAATGGCGATTTTTACGCAATTTCAGGACGTACCAAACCAATTTAAAAAATAATGGTGTCAAAATGATGGCGACAACAATTGTTCCAACATAGGCTTATATCTTATGTCCCTGCCACTGGCCATAAAGGGGTGCAGGAGCAAAAAACTTTCTAAAAATGCGATTTTTGTGTTACTGAAGGGCCTAGAAACGTAAAATTTGGAATGGTAGTTACTTATAAGATACTAATGATCTGTAAAGACATTTCTTTAAAAAATCGAAATTAAAAAGAAGTGAAAATGCGCGAAAAGCGTTCTAAAAAACGTTCTAGATGGCGATTTTTACGCAATTTCAGGAAGTATCAAACCGATTAAAAAAAGTAATGGTGTCAAAATGATGGTGACAACAATTGCTCCAACATAGGCTACATTTTATGTCGATGCCACTACCCCTAAAGGGGGTGCAGGAGCAAAAAAAACGTTCAAAATTGCGATTTTTGTGTTACTGAAGGGTCTGGGTACATGAAATTTGGCATGGTAGTTAGTTATTAGATATAAATGATCTCTAAGAATATTTCTTAAAAAATTCGAAATTTAAAAGGGGTGAAAATGCACAAAAAGCGTTCTAAACAAAACGTTCTAAATGGCGATTTTTATGCAATCTCAAGAAGTACCAAACCGATTTAAAAAATAATGGTGTCAAAATGATGATGACAACCCTTGCTCCAATATAGTCTACATTTTATGTCTTTGCCATTACTTCTAAAGGGGATGCAAAAGCAAAAAAAGTTCGAAATTGCGATTTTTATGTTACTGAAGGGCCCAGATAAATGGAATTTGGAATGGTAGTTACTTATAAGATATAAACGATCTCTAAGAACATTTCTTAAAAAAATCGAAATTTAAAAGGGGTGAAAATACGCGAAAAGAGTTCTAAATGGCGATTTCTACGCAGTCTCAGAAAGTACCCAACTTATTTCAAAAGTAATGGTTGGAAATTGATGATGACAGCCCTTGCTCCAACATAGGCTCTGTTTCATATGAGTGTCACTACCACCTAGGGGTTGCAGAAGCAAAAAACGTTCTAAATTGCGATTTTTGTGATACTGAAGGGCCTAGAATCCTGAAATTAGGCAGGGCAGTTATTTATAAGATACAAATGATCTCTAAGAACATTTCCTAAAAAATCACTTGAAATTAGGCATGGTTGTTACTAATAAGATATAAATAATCTCTATGAACATTTCCTAAATAATTCGAAATTTAAAAGGGGTGAAAATGGACGAAAAAAGTTCTAAATTGCGATTTCTACGCAATCTCAGAAAATACCCAACCGATTTCAAAAGTAATGATTGGAAATTGATGATGACAGCCCTTGCTCCAATATAGGATCTATTCCATCACTACCGTTTGCGTCACAACCACTTTGCGGTAGCATTTTAAAAAAACTTTCTAAATTGCGATTTTTGTGATACTGAAGGGGTTAGCAACTTGAAATTTGGCATGGTAATTACTTATGAGATGTAAATTCTCTCTGAAAAGAGTTCCTTCAAAATGTGAAATATAAAAGGGTTGAAAATGAACGAAAAGCGTTTAAAAACGTTCTAAATAGCGATTTCTGCGCAATCTCAGGAAATATAAACCGATTTCAGAAGTAATGGTTTCAAATTGATGGTGACAGTCCCCGCTCCAACATAGCTTATATTTTACGTTGTTGTCACTACCCCCCTGGGGTTTACAAGAGCAAAAAATGTTCTAAATTGCGTTTTTTGTGGTACTGAGATGGTCTAACATTTTAAATTTGGAATGGAAATTACTTCAACAATGCAAATGCTTTCTAAGAATTGTCGAAAGAAAATTCAAAATTTAAAAGGATGAAGTGAGCGGAAATCGTTCTATATGCGTTCTAAATTACGATTTTTATGCAATCGTATGAAATATGAAACCGATTCAACCATAATGGTTGCAAATTGGTGGTGGTAGAACCTGCACAAATATAAGCTATATTATATGTCGAGGGTTGCAGGAGCAAAAAGACTTTCTAAATTGCGATTTCTGCGGTACTGAAGAGGCTAGAAACTTTAAATGTAGCACGGTAGTTACTTATAAAATATAAATGTCCTCTAAGAACAGTCGAAAATAAATTCGAAATTAAAACGGGTAAAGCGAAGGGAAGGAGCGAAAGGCATTCTAAAAGAGTCCTAAATTACGATTTCTATGGAATGTCAGAAATAATAAACCGATTACAGAAGTTATTGGTTGGGAATCAAGAGTGATAGTCCCTGATCCTATACGGGCTATATTTTATGTCGATGTCACTACCACTTGGTTGGCAGGAACAACAAGACAGCCTTTAAAAACCTCTAAATTCCGTTTTCTATAGAATATTAGGAAATACCAACTGATTTCAAGATTAATTTTGGCAAATTAATGGTGACAGTCTCTGTTTCAAAATTTTTTGAGACATTTTATTTCAACTCTGTTTCGGCATTTCATGTTGGCGCCACTAACACCAGAGAGGTGGTAGAATGTTAGACAAGGAGCTTAGAATTTGACATGATGTTTAATTTTAAGATGTAAATGTGTTAAGATGGTTTCTAAAAAATTCAAAACTTCAAATGAATACTGTAATAAGGGTATGAAATGAGCAAAAAAGTCTCAAAATGCTTTCTAAATTATTATTTAATTGGAATTAGTTTTAGTTCTTCTTATTAATTAAAATATCATTTCTGTCTATTGCACTTTTATAATGAAGTTTATTCAAACTGTGGCTTAATTTGTAATTTTTGAATTATTTCAAAAAGTGTTCTTCTAATAAACAAGTAATATAAAAATTTTGTTTTTAAAGTCGATTCCTACTTAAGCCATAAAAGCAAAATTTAATATAATCCCTTAAGCTAATATTAGTTTTTGTTGCATTAAAATATATCAATTTGTTGATTTTCTATAAGCAAGTAGGTTTACAATGGAACTCTATGGGAATTTGGCGAAATATTAGAGATATCGCCAAATTGGCGTCACTTTTGGCGACTCATTTTGGTCGCCAAATTTGGCGATATATCGCCAAGTTGGCGACAAACATGGCGGTATTTGGCGACAGAACAGGGTCTTCCCTGTGGTAACCCCTTATTGAAAATACTTTCATTGAACTTAAATAACCAATGGCCGCCATTTTGTTTCCCATGCAAAACTAAAATTAATTAATTAATATTTAATTAATTAATTAATATTTGAAAAAACTGTATTAACATCAATTGTCATCCAGTACAAGTTTAAAAAAATTTATTTCAACTTGATAGGATGACTAATGAGTATTTTATTAACGATTGAAAATTTGAACAAGATAAATTTACCCTATATATATAAAATCCTAATGAATCGAATTGAAACGAATTTATGTAACGATTCTATGAAACGACTGATTAAACAACTGATTACGTTTCACAGCGATTTCTCCTAAAATATGGAATATTTTGTGATGGAAGTAACACCAAAAATCCGTATTGATCTCAAAACTGGTATTAGAATTTTAAAATTAGAATTAGTTTTCGAAATATTAATTTTTTTCTAATTTTAAATACTTTTTTCTAATGATGGCAACTCAAATTTTAATCATAACAGATATATTTTTTTTTCATATTTTAGAAAAGGTTATTTTAAATTAATTTGGCGACGAGTTTGGCCTCCCTTAAATGTATGCTAAGAAATGCATCATGTTACTTTTATTCAGAATTCAATTTGTATTTCATTAACATTTTATTTAATACAAAATTTTCATTTAAAATTAAAACCTTTAAAATAAAGGGCTTTTACTTCATTCTTTTTTTTTAAACGAAACGAAAAGAAAAATATTAGACACAGATGTCATATACGCAACGGGTACCTAATTGGCGTCAAAATGGCGTTATATTGCCTGAATGGTAAACCGGCTATTGTTGCTTATTTATTAATAAATGTTTATTTGAATTTATTTTCTTTTTATTTACAAAAAAATGTTATAAATTGTTTTGTTCTATAGTTATTAATTATTATTTTATTTATTTATTGTTATTTCATTTAAAAAATAACAGAAAATAATTTAAAAATACATATGTAACAGGTATTTGAAAACGAGGTTTTCGCCAAATTGTCTTAAAAACAATCTCGCCAAACACAACAATGTAACAATGCAACATATCATGAGATTTAATTTCCACTTCAAAGCAATGTTTTAATGTTATTACTTCTCCCGTCGACCAATTTCGCCAAATTATATAAATAGCCAAATTATACAAATTGACATATTTTTTTTTTATTTTAAATAACAAAAGAACAAATAAATTAGTATAACATTAATAAAAATACAAATAAAACGTCGAAATAAAAATCACTTGATGGCGTGAACATGTGTAACTTCCTTAAAGTCAAGTGAATGTGACATTTACGATCAACCATTATTGGCATTTAATCTTATAGTTTGGCGACAGATTTTTGGTCGATGGGATAACCAAGTAGCACCGTTTTAATTTACCACTCGAGAAATAAAAAATGCTAACTGGTGAGTTAAAAAAAAGCTATTGGCGAGATTTTCACCCGGCTGATATAAAAGTACCAGGAATTCTTTGTGATCATGGCAACTTTTATGTAGTTTTATTCGAAAAAAATATTTTGATTCTTTAATCAAAATGGAAATCCTTCTTATGAAAAGCGAAGGAATCAGCCCGTTGTTTATGACAGTTACATGACTTGGACTATTATAATACTAGTATTAAAAAATGCTCTGACGAGCACCAAAAAAGGCTAATATGTTTTTAAGTATGAAAAAGGGTTTGACAAGTGCTTCTAATTGAGCATGAAAAAGGACAAGGGGTACCTTCTTGGCTGCAGCTCACTGTCAATGCCAACTTTGAAAAAATCATATTTGCGCTTATTCCATACAAAAAAAAAAAAAAAAAAAAAATTCGCAGTACTTTAGTAAAATTTTCCGTCGTGCTTTACATGTTAACTGCACTGTTCCACTATTGTACTACGCATGCGTCTGCAATGCAACTTTGTACAGTGCACTGTGTACCATTATTTCTCTACAAATTATACTACACTGTACATTCCTATTATGCATTTGAACCTCAGTGCACACTCACAATGTGCTTTTGTACTTCCGTATTAAAGGTGTATGCGTCTAATGTTCGTTTATAATTTACATATGCACTGTTGTACTGCATAGTACATCTTACAGCCATATCCACTTGGATATAATTTGAACAATCAATGAATGCATTATATTGTAATGCATGCACATGTGGAATTGTTCCTATGCAGAGTGCTGCATCAGTCTACACTGCACTACAAATCAGTTTTCTGTACAGTTCTACACTGCGGGAGTGCTTGGTGGCACTGCATGAGTGTGATACGCTGCAGGAACTAAGATTTTTGGTACTATGTCGCCTTACATTAATATTTAATCAGGATGCGTCTTTACTGTCTGTGTCTTTACACTACACATTTTTATCGTAACTGTGACTGATTATTTTTTATATGGAATAAGCGCAAATATGATTTTTTCAAAGTTGGCATTGACAGTGAGCTGCAGCCAAGAAGGTACCCCTTGTCCTTTTTCATGCTCAATTAGAAGCACTTGTCAAACCCTTTTTCATACTTAAAAACATATTAGCCTTTTTTGGTGCTCGTCAGAGCATTTTTTAATACTAGTCTTTTAAATTTTTTGATAATTATATATTGAATATAAATAAACCTGAGTTCTTTTAAATATTCCCAATACTTTTATCTTATTTCGCACAATAACGCACTAGTTAACCAAGTAATGCACACTGTTTTAAGAGGTTCAAAGTTTTTAAATCAAATTCAAGTTATTTTTATGCATAATTTAATTTACTTGGGCTCCCTTAAATATAATTAATATAATTCCTTAAACTGATATTAGTTTTTGGTGCATTAAAATATCTCAATTTGTTTATTCTCTCTAAACAAGTAAACCCTATTGGTTTACAATGGGAGTCTATAGGTAATTGGTGATATATCGCCAAGTTGGCGATAAACTTGGCGTTATTTGGCGACAGAACAGGGGCCAGCCTATGGTAACCCCACTTATATGTATGGAGATGTATTAAATACTGTTCTATAAACAATGAGATACGTTTCATTGGAGCGTTGCCATTAAACAATTAACAAATAATCGTGATTTCTGTGACACATACGATAGCGTAATACATATATAGATTAGCGTGGAAATCGAAGATTTAGGCCACATCGTATTGCTTAGCTAGACCGGTTATACTAACGTCGTTCTCATGTTTTGCTACAATTTCTTTTATTGAACAGTAATTCGCTTAAGCTTCTTACTACTGCTATCACTAAGCACTTTTTCATTCTTAGAAGTCATAATGAGAGCTAATATTAGCGCAAACCTGAGTAAAAGTAAAACAAAAAGTTAATTTTTTTACAGTAATAAAGGTACACAAAGCACTCTGATATGCACCACCTTACTCCAAACTTGACTAATAACAACAGTTATGTGAAGGTTGCCAACTGAACTATTCGGCAGCCTTGGTCGTGAACCGAGATATTGCACGCCAACCGAGTCAAATTTTGATCATCGAAGTTGGACATAAACCGAACTGGTCGTAAACAGAGGTGGTCGTGAACCGAGGTTCCACTTATATTTTGACCTATAAGTTTGCAAATATGGCATCATTTATATATTCAGTGGTGATGATCATTAAGCATCTTGGCGATTTTGGCGATGAAACTCACCGATTTCAAAGTAACGTTCCGAAGTGTACTTGAACCGCCACAGATGTCATATGAACATCACGTTGACGCGTTTTTTTCTGACGCCAATGTCATATACGCACCGCACTGGGATACTTAACTGGCGCCAAAGTTTTGTTATTTTGCTTGATATGGTAACCCGAATGTTGTTGTTTATTTATTATTAAAATGTTTATTTACTTTGATTTTATTTTTTAAAATTATATAAATTGTTTTGTTCTATTGTTATTAATTAAACTTTTATAAATTTATTGTTAATCCCTTTTTAAAAATATATATGTAACTGGTATTCGAAAACGAGGTTTTCGCCAAATTGGCGTCAGAAAAAATATCGCGCGAACGTGGTGCGTATATGACATCTGTACCATACTTGGTACAACTTGATTATCCTGTCGACCAAAAAATTATCGCCAAACTATAAGATTAAATGACAATAACGGATCATTGTAAATGTTACATTCACTTGACATTAAACACGATACACGTTTTTGTTACGTCATCAAGTGATTTTTAATTCAAGTTTTGGCACAGATGTCATATACGCATATTGGCGCGATTTTTTTGACGCCGCCAATGTCATATACGCACCGGGTACTTAACTGGCGCGAAAGTGTCGTTATTTTACATGATATGGTAACCCGGATATAGATGATATATTAACGATGTTTTTGTCAAATTGGCGTCAGAAAAAATCGCGTCAATATGAGCGTATATGACCAGTTTTTATTAGTATTTTTATTAATGTTTTACTTATTTATTTATTCTTCCGTTATATAAAATAAAAATTAACGTCAGTTTGTATCATTTGGCGAATAGTTTGGCGGAATTGGTCGACGGGATAATCAAATAGTACTGTATATTTTTGCTGTACTTTTCGACAATATCTCAAGCAAAAGTATCTAGAGTTAAACGAAACCCTAATTATTTAAGGCACAGATGTCGTATACACAACGGGTTTGGCGCGGGGTTTTTTCTGACGCCAATTTAACGAAAACCGCGTTTTCGAATAGCAGTTACAGATATATTTTTAAATTACTTTCTATTATTTTAAAAAGGAAATAACAATAAATAAAGAAAAGTTTAATTAATAACTATAGAACAAAACAATTTATATAATTTTAAAAAATAAAATAAAAGTAAATAAAAAAATAATTGATAAATAAACAACAATAGCTCAGTTTCCGTATCAGGCAAAATAACGCCATTATCGCGCCAGTTATGCACACTGGTGCGTATACATCTCTTCCTTATTTAAAATAGATGGGATGATTTTTTTTAAGGTATGCTTAGTATGTGAAGTATTTATGATAATTAAAAAAACTTACATTTACCTCCTGAACAGAAGCTTTGAATTTACCCTGTTTTTTTCCTATTAATTCATTTGTGCTCCATTATGTCTATTACTGCAGTTCAAAATATTAATCAAGAAAGTTTATATATATATTTATGAAAATTATGCGTTATCTGCTTAGGTTGACGTCAGTTTCAAAAGTACAAAAATCTGTCAGTTGAATTTCAATTTTTATTGACTAATAAAAACAAAAGTACACGTGTTATCCTTTTTTTTTTAAATTATTGTACTGCTTTTTAGGGAGTGGCATCACGAAAGAAATTATTGAATTAGAAAATGAAAAGGAGAGATTTTTATAATTTTATGGAGACATTATAAAAGACAAATTCGATTTTCTCAGCGACCGTCAAACATACAAAGATGAAAAAAAAACCTATTCTAAGTTTTAACAAGAGGATCAAAATAAAACAAAAACGAAGTTAATCCACTCACTGAAACGTTAGCTACACTTTGTTGAATTTTGTGTCTTCATTTTTTCGTTTAAGATTAAATAAAAAACTACTGAAAGCTACAGTAATTTTTTAAATGCTATCAGTTTATTCGTCTCGTCGAGTTCTATCTTTCAAAAGAAAAATCATTGTCGTATGTCAACTGGTTCGCCAGAAATTTAAGAAAGTCGTTTGCATTTTCTATTTCTTAATCATATTATAGCTTAACGCTGCCGCGTTTGCTATGATAAACGAAATAATGGCGACAGAATAATATTCGGCGACTTATTACAGCTGTGGGTGGCTAACATTAAAGTACCAAAATGGCCGCCTGGAATATAAAAAACGAAGGGATCCACCTGGAGCTGTTGATGATAGTCACATGACTTAGGCTATTACTATAGAGACTGTTGGTACAGATGTCATATTCGCCCCATATTGGCGCGATTTTTTTCGGCTGCCAATTTGGCGAAAACATCAACAGCATAAACAACATAATCCAGGTTACCACATCAAGCAAAATAACGACACTTTGGTGCAAGTTAAGTACCTGTTGCCTATATGATATTGGCGACAGGAAAAAATCGGCCCAGTATGGGGCGAATATGACATCTGTACCAGACTGTTTTCAATTTTAAAAACAGCGCAAAGAATAATATTTCCTAACGATTAAAAATTTATTTTCACGTGACTATTAAAAACAGAAAAAAAAACTTTAAAATTACTATTAAATGAGTACGTGTTAAAGGCAGAAAAATATTGAAAATTATGTCTTGAAAATTGTATTTACACGTGAATATTAAAAGGGAAAGGAAACTTTTAAATAATAAATACATTAATATGCGTTTAACCCTTTCACGGACAAGGCACTTCTATTCGTAAAATCAAATCAGTGAATGGCACTAGAATTTACAAACAAATTTCGAAATACAAAAATGCTTTTGTTCACTTACTTAATAAAAGGGAAATTTTCATCTCAATATTCTAGTGCTAATGTGGCATTTAAGAATTAAAATTAAGTGGTCCAAAAATGAACCACCGCCCTTGAAGGGGTTAAAGCAGCAAATTTTAGTAATTGTATTATGTCAATCGTTTTATAACGCTCTTAAGAAATACCGAAAGACAAAGACTCTGTTTTCTTAATTCATTTTATTTTAGCTTCTTTTCAAATGTTTAACTGATCTTATTTAAAATAATTAAACAAACACGAAAACAACCATTGGATGTCTTAACAGCAACTGATTCTACCTTAAATTTTTGTAATCAAAGGGAATTGAATGGAAACCCGTTTACAGGGTGATCGCTAGATGTTTTTTTCAGTATAATTCAATCTTCTCTAATCTTTTTAAAACCGATCAGATTAGCGTGCTTTTAGATTCTACAGTGTCTGAACGGGGGTTGGCGAGCGTAGCTTGCAGGGGGCAGAGCCCCCTAGTATATAAATAAATAAATAAATAAATATAGAGAGAGTGTGAGCTAATAGTAGGAATTGAAAAATAGCTATGCAAATATCACCTAGCATATTTCAACTATTATGCGAGCAAAGCCGCGGGATTTGCTAGTTACTAATAAAAGCATTTAAAAGCAGTTAATCCTTTGATAACGGACCAGAACTGGTGGCCAGCTTTATAGTCAATCGTACCACAATTTACGAATGTTTTTCTTTGTGGCAGATTTTTCTTAAACATATCCTAGTGTAAGTGTTTGGCAGAGGTCTGTTTTCAAAAATTGGTACAAATAGAATGAAAAATAACCCACTGGCACGCATGTGTCCCAACTCGTAGTTCAATGGTTTAAAATCTTCAATGTTGTAAAGTCCTTATCACAAATCGTTTGACACGCTCATTATTTTTACAGAATTTAGTGGAATTTCAAAATTTTATATTTGATTATGTATTATTTGAGGCTTTTCTAAAAATTATTTCTATGTTTTTATTTATAATTATTTATTATTTATATTATTTCTAAAAAATATTTATTATAATTAATTTGATTATACTTGTGATCAAAACCTAATGATACAGCTTTCCTGAAACATAGTCCATCTTGAAACACAACATAAAAATAGATCTCTAAAAATAAAAGTTTTTAGTGCTTGACTTTAAAAAAGTATAAATAATTGTTTTCTAAATATTCATACATGATCAACGTATAATCTAAAACAAACTATTATGCATTTCCAACGATATAAGTATAATCTAAACATATTATAAGGAAATTAGTTTGTAATTATGCAAAGTGATGCACGGAAGGTATGAAATTTTTATTTTTGGAATATGGCCAGCATTTTGTGAAATTTCTCCATTGTGCGCCGATGAACTTTCGATTGTTTTTCTTCTTAGTAAAATGTT
The DNA here is from genome assembly GCA_963932465.1 of Maratus speciosus. NCBI lineage: Eukaryota > Metazoa > Arthropoda > Arachnida > Araneae > Salticidae > Maratus > Maratus speciosus. The sequence continues at coordinate 34,945,316 of OZ010792.1, forward strand.
TTAATCCTTTGTTTTGTGAAATGAATCCTATAAAGACTTTTTTCTTCGTAATTATATAAATACGTAGCACCTATAGTCGTCGTTTTGTCCGTCCTCTTGTCTGACCGTCTGTCCGCATATAATAGTATAAAAACTACCCAAACGAATGGTTTGAAATTTAATATATGCAACTTTTGCAGAATTTTGAAGAAATCGAGTCATTTCAAATTTTATGAAAATCGAATCAAAACTTAAAAGATATTAATAAAAGTTTTCTTCATTCTATTAAATCCTATCACACTTAACAAATTAGTTGATATCCCATTACAGGTAATGATTTTAGGTCGCCATGGCAATTACGTCCTATTTAAGATGGAGTCATATTATTTCTGTATTATTGAATTTAATATACTATATATAATTGTAATAAATTTTGTATGCAAGCATTTTTGCATAAGAATGCAACAGCTATTGCAACAAGATCTGTATATTTATAAAACTAGTTATAACGATCGCACCTCATTTGCCACACTTTCCAACTTGTTCAACTTAGTAAAGTGTTTTAATCGTTTATTTTGCAAAATGGAACCTATAAAGACTTTTTTCCTTATTTTATTTGGGTTTATAATTGAAAAATGTTTACAGTTAGAAAAAAGTTTAGCCGAAAGTTTTGAATTTTACCCAGTCCTTGCCAGAGAAGAAATAAAACAGAACATTAAAAGAAGAAAGCTTGCTGTATAATTATATTTTATGACCATAGTTAAGCGGGTGTTAAAAAGAACTAGTCACGCATCATATATATTAGATTCGAACATAAAAGAATGTTTCTAACTTTTTTTAGAAGAGTATATTTTGAAGAATAGTTTTAAGCTTCTAAAACTAAATTTAAAAGTGAAACAAAGTTGTTATGTATTAATCAAGTTTTGGGTTAGTATTAATTTGTTGTTATATTTCAAAATAATGTCACGGCCGTCCGTTTTTACAAGTACTGTAATACTTGTAAAAACGGATCTTGTCTATAACCGAATCTTGTCTGACGAGGTCTGTCTGATAATTATCCGAGCTTGATTTTCTCCTGTGCTCAGTCGTTATTTAAGGCAGCACCACTCTGTACGCCGGAAGGAGATTGTGCATGCTTGAATTTTTCCTTCGCGTTCCATTGAGCCAGTCGTTGCCTGCTGGCTGCCGAGTGAGGTGCTGTCATGCATGTTCATCGGATTTAGGATTTCTCTCAAGATGTCTGAACGAGCTGAGCGAAGGTACTGCATAAAATTTTGTTAAACGGTTGGTAATTCTCAAGGCAAAACAATTCGTAACATTCTTCAGATGTCATAAGATTTATGAATGCTCCAGCTCATTCATCGCACCTGTTTCAGACTTTCTTAGCGAAACATGGAATTCTACTCTTCCGTCAACCCCCTACTCTCCAGAAATGTCTCCTTGCGACTTCTGGTTGTTTCCGAAATTGAAGGCGCCATTAAAGGATCCAGTTTTGATAGCAGAAATGACATAATGCAGAGCGCGACGACAGAGTTGAACATCATTCCGAAAAAAGCCTTCCAAAAGTGTTTTTTGTCGTGGAAGGAATATGTTGGCAAAGTGTATGGAGATGAAAGGGGCCTACTTTGAAGGGGATTAGTGTACCAACCCCTTCAGGTAGCTTACATATATTTTTTTTGCTAAAAGGTCGGATACTTTTCAGATAGACCTCGTACACGGTAAACATTTTATAGTCCAGGCGAAAAGTGCAACATACGAGTCTAATTGCTGAGACGCAAGACGGAGTTTTCCCCCAGTCTCTAGCAATTCTATTTTTAGAGATTTTACTGTATTAAAGGCTAATAATTTAATATTTAATGTCCCTGAGCTTTTACTTCTAGAGATATACTGAGGACTAAATAAAGCTTATGAGTTGTAGTTTTTCCAACTCTGTAAAAAAAGTGTCCAGGCCGTGATTCGAACCAAAGACTTTGGATTAAGTTGCCAACGCTCTTCTAACTAAGCTATCTTGGATGAATCCGGCGGTTACATTTTACTCAGATAACAGTTCAACAGAATAAACTGCAGGTAAAGAAACTTTAATAATCGTTGTGTGCGTAATTACACATAATTATTGTATCACAATCATGCTGATTGATAAAGAAACCATACAAGTTGTAATTTTTCCGAGTGTAAAGGTGTCCGGATCGGGATTCGAACACAGGATCTTCGCTTAAGCTGCCACCAGTTATTCAGCTACACTATTCTGAACAAATCCGGCAGACATATGGAAGGTTTGTAGTTAGAAAATCGTTGTCAGCTCACGCCAAGCTCCTGGGTTCGAATCCCGACCTGGAAACGTTTCCAATTAATTGAAAAAACTCACTAAGGTGATTTATTTTCTAATCAGTATGATTGTGATTAAATAATTAAATGTAATTACCTATACAACTTTTATAGGAGTTCCTTTACCTGCTGATTATTCATTTAAATTGTTTCAGATGACAAACCAAATGTTATTGCCGAATGGTTGTCTGAGGGAAATGTTTTCGCCGGATTTGTCCAGAATAGCTTCGTTAGAAGAGCGTTGGCAGCTTAAGCCATGATCCTGGGTCCCTAGAAAATTTTTCATTCGCTTGAAAAAAAAATCTCGCATGAATTATTTACCAATCAATATGATTGTATTAAAATAATTAAGTATAAATAAAGCTTTTATATAATACTTTAAAATAGGAGATAGGTTTAGGTTTACCTTTGGTTTTTGTAATTTAAAGGCAAATTTAAGGCACGATTTTAATAATTATTCTCGAAAAAGAACTCCGGCTGCATAAAAGTTTATCTTTAGAATAAGTTTTAAGAGCAGCGAATTAACTTTGCTATTCTATCAAAATAACCCTTAAAGCTCAGTGTTCAAGATTAGTCATATTATTTTTTTACTTTTTTAAATTCACAAAATCCTTAAAAAAATGAACTGAAACAGACAATTTGGAGTATAATTAATTTATGCGCTGAAAAAGCCATTATCATTGGAAAAGTTAATGATATATTTTTAGAAATAATGTTTTTAAAGGTTTGTAAAATAATATTTACAGCTTTTTGTAGTTTATGTCATACTTATGAATTACCAGATAAATTATATATACATAAATAATGCTAGATAAAAAATTAATTAACCAAGCATATCGTCAAATTTTTGAGAAGTATGATACAATAACCTAACTGGAATAATAGAAAATGGACATGTTTCGATAGAGCTCAAATTCTTCTAATAGTGCAATACAATGTGAAAAATTAAAAAAGAAATAAGTTTTCTAATTAAGAAAAAGGTTACATTTCCAAAATACTTTTCCCAGCAATATCAAGAGGAAACAAATCTCTGTTAAATTTGTTTCCTCTAACTTGTTTTGTGTCTGTTAAAGCAATTTAAGTACTTATTTTTAAGTTATTTTTTTCTTAACTTTTTCCAGTCATTTTTCTCATTGTGGCTTCTATCCACGTTTAAACATTAATTTTTTTTAAGGGGTCTCAGGACTCTTAAAGCTTTAAAATTTTCGAAATTTTAATTTTTTTAGCTGTCATACTCCTATTTTTTCTGAACATTTTGATATAATTGTTTCCTTGAAATTCCTATTAGAACTGAAGTTATAGCTTTTATATTTATACAGGTTCAATAGCTAAAGCGTCGTTTCGGAAACTTCGAAGCCATTTTTCTCCAAATGACGTTTTTTGGGCATAACGCGCAAGATATCTCAAAAACTTATGAATATTTTTTCATGAAATTTTCGAAACATATGTTTTATGTTAGTCTGTATAAACTGAACCTAAAATTTCCTTTTTATTGTTCAAAATAATATTTTTTTAGGTGATTATACTGTTGAAATTTTCTTAATTTTGCATTAGCTAAATACAACTTTGTATTAAAAATATAAAAATGCTTTAAATACAAATTCATTTAGGTTCAGGATAATTATTATAATCTGAAGTATAAGGAGGTACCAAAATTTTCATTCTAGTTGCAACACTTATTTTGTAATCGTGCGTGTAAGCTGTTATGCCGATTTTTTGCTCAAAAAGTGTCTAACAGTTTGGAGCCCCCTGTAAATGCTAATTCTCCATCTTATAATTTTTTAAATGCACGAAATGAAAGAACATACTTATATATTTGATTCCAATTAAAATTGTGTCTTAAAATCAGTTACATTTTAAGATATTAAATGTTGAAAATGGTCTTTTTTTTTTTCATTTTTTCCAATTTTAAGAGTCCTGAAACCCCTTAAGGCTCCCAATGGCCTTGCAACACGATCACCTCTCAACTGGATGATAAGTTGCTACGCAACTAGGTAGTCCATCAACAAGTTCACGTTGTTCCATTGTTGTTTTATGTTATAGAGAATTTGGTCTGTTTCCTAAACGTCTATTGGGAAATTGACCTTTCCCTTTTCGGAATCTGTTTTCGAAAGGAATTAGACTCTACTTTGGCCCTCCTCTTCGAACTAAAGCCGACTATAAATTAGGAGAGATGGGTGATGAAAGGGACATTTTGTCTTTAAAAGCTTATAAAATAATGACACGAAAAGATATAGCTTTCAATTTTGCGCCTAATTGTCGTCTAAACATTTCCTTTGATACTAGTAGGAGGCGGCAACACAGACAATCACCTCATCGAGTTCACGGCTGAAATTCCAGAATTAGTTAAAGCTCTATTAGCTTATTAAAATGCAATCGGTCTGCCAAGTCATATCTTTGTGGAAAACACCGGAAAATCCGATTTTAGCGCTTGACTCGTAGTTTCACCATTGTGTTTCCGGGCTCCCCATCTTCCATGTTTTCATAGCTTTGGATGCAGGAAAATAATGAAAAACCTAAGAATCAGCAGCTAAAATCAGGTTTTCAGGTGTTTTCCACCAAGATATGACTTGGCAGACCTATTGTGTGTTAATATGCAAATCCAGTTTTGACTAATTCTGGAATTTCAGCCGTGAACTCGATGAGGTAATCGCCTGTGCTGCCACCTCCCGGTAGCAGCAAGCGTAAAGCCTCTTATCTTCAAGTACAGTAATTTAAAATATATGCGTATTTTCACATAGTGGGAGAAATGTCTCTTTTAACCTCGTTGTAGGAGATAAAAAAGACTCTGCGTGGGGTTAAAAGGGACACACATATTTAAAACACTTTTATGAACATTTTTAATTTTATTTTTGAATAATTTAATCTCAAATATGAGATTACAAGAAGAAAAACAAGAGAAAGAACATGTTTAGGCCTACTTGACAGAAATAAAATTTAAATAATTTCACAATTTTACGAAAGATTTAGCTCTAGATGCCTCACCAACAGTTACGGGTTTAGGTAACTTCGTCACAATATCATTAATATTCACCACGCTCATGTCAATCGTATCAAGAAATACAAAGTGGTTTGACTCTGCTTTTTTCTTCAAAAAATTACTACGAATTCATTACGAGAGATTTTTTTGGCAATTTTTCCAACATACATTATTTCTAAACTTTTCCCTTAAAACAGCAATAAAACGAAATTATTAACATTTAAATTGTCTGAGATGAACCTATATCACTGTCTGGTTAATCACTGCTGGGACTACTAGTATTATCTCGGAAGTCAAAAAATACCATTTCCTTCTCTCCGTCATTCGGCTTGCCTCCTTTATATGGAAAGGGGCGGCGCTTAAATTTAGGTCTTCTGTTGGACTTAAAAGAAAGATGATTTTTAGATTTTTTTAAAAGAAATTCTTCTTCCACTTTGTATTTTTCGGGATTATTATATATATCATGCGTTAGAATAATTAAAAGTTGCGAGGTGTTGAAAGAGGGGTGTTACTTTCATCCTCATATCCACCTAGCGAAATTAAAGTGGTGTTCATGCGTGACAATACTTTAGTTAACAAAATATACTGCTATTCACATAAAGTGCATACTTTACAGTGTTAAATAACATAAAAATTATAATGATAAACAAAATTTTATTTTATTATGAGAATAAAAAATCATTTTTTAAAAATAAAAAAACCCGACTTCGTAAAAAGCAAACTAATTAGTTATTTCTCATCAATGTGAAACTACTTTTTAAATTACTTACCTATTTTTTTTATTTACTTGTATTGATGACTTTTAAGTTGTGTTTAATTGTTAGTTCCTATCTATCGACACATGTCTAACAAGGTTAGAGTTGCAGTAAAGCTAGAGATCCTACCTACACAACTTCCAGGTTGTGTAATATTTAAACGGAGCTTCGGACTGTAAAATAGTCAATAAAATATCATCTTCATTTTGAAAGATCTATCCAATGATATGCCACTCAATAGGGTGCGTAAATTTTTTTTGTCTCTACCACCATTTTGTATTTTACGGCCGCCATTTTGAATTTATAAAAACAAAACCTAACCTATAACCATCGAATGGATAAGACGAATCGATCGAGACCTCATTCATTAAAATCCTTTGGGATGTTTCGAGGGTATAAAGAAATCCACATACCCAGATACGCGTGAAACACATAACCGTTCTTGGCAGCCGGGTAAAAATAGCAAAGCAACATCAAAATTTACTTTTTAACACTTTCCAACAAAGTTGAAAAGTGTTTATGACTTCGGTTTGTCTGTCCGTCTGTCCGCGCTCTAACTCCCGTAAATATACTCGGATCATTCAGAAATTTTTGGATGTTAGTAATCTCTACCATAGCACGAACCCTATTTCAAACGAAGTTTGTAGCACGTTTAGTTCATTTACAGGGACAGTCAAAAGTTTTCCGTTACATTACGGCCTATGGGAAAAAAATCGTTTAAAATGATTTTTAATGGTGTTACATGCTTTCAAACATAATAAAATTGATGTGTATTTGTCAAGTGTACTAAAATATGCATTCTGTAGAATATGCGGCGCAAGGAATAGTTATTATTCATTTACAGGGCCACACAAAAGGATTCCGTTACATTATGATATAGGGGTGGAGGGAATTTTTTCCAGCGTATTTCAATTATGTTAAATTATTTCATGTGTAATGAAATTGATATACGTCACTGAGGTTTACTATAAGTTATTTCATGTATAATACGAAGTACATAGCATTATTTACAGGGACACACAAAAGATTTCAGATACTATATTGTATCCGAAGTATTGTACATTAGCAATGATTGCTGGAAATGTATTTTTAATTATGGTATGTGCTTTTATGTTTCACTATATGTATGCATTGTATATGGTGTGTACAAATGCTCTAATTGATATACAGGGCTACACAAAAGAATTCGTAATGGTTACTGGGTATGATTGCAAATTGCTTAAAGGTGGTTTTTAAATCAGTTATGCATTTTTACGCTGAACTTAATATAGTTTACTAAGAAATGTTTGTAGAATATGCATAAAATGATATACAGAGTCACACAAAGAATTGGATACATGGCCGTCTATAAATGATAATTTCTGGAAATGTGATTCCAGTAGTTTTAAGAGTGTTTTACTTTGAATTAAACTTTAGATAAATAGTGGCGTGTAATAAAGGTACTAGGTTAACTACAGGGTTGTACAAGTATGCTTAGTATACAAGTATGTTTCCGTCTATTAGTATAAATTGCTGAAAGAGAAATTTCAACCTGTTACATGTTTTCTCGCTAAACTAAATTTCTCCATTATATAGTATCTATATCAACCTACAGATCAAATACAGGGCTGTTCAAAAGAATTGGAATATATATTTGCTATGGAAGGTAACTGCTGAAATCAGTTTTTCAAATGTTTTATGCGTTTTCTAAAATGTTTAGTTAGTTCTCTTATATACCTTATTTCCGTAAATATCGAAGTTTTGTTAAAGCATTCAGGAAGTGTTGGAAAGTGTTTCATAATGTATGCTTAACGCATGATTTTTCTTACTTGTTTATATCAAAAACAGGTTTTGCTTTCGTCAAGTAAAAAACTAAAGTGGCGGGCGCTAGTTATAAGGATCATTAAGATAGAAAAAGTATCGTCATCTACTGACCAAAATTGAAACTTTCTACACTTTATTTTCTTCCTGAAATATTGAGAGTCCTTTTCCTCCCCACTCTCCCATAGATGAGTAGGACTGTATCCTCTGTTTTCCTTTCAATATACGAGCTAATATGTCGCCTTTAAGTAAAGGTTACCGCGTAGGAAAACAATTTAATCAGGCGGAAATTAATTTTTAAAATGTCATCGAACGGTCGGGTATATTCCAAAGACAAGAAAAATAGAAAGTCAAATCAATGATCTTTAACATATTAAAATGCAGGTCATAACTCATCCTTTAGAAACTCTGTAGATGATAATCTCACAGTTAGAAATTAAGAAATCAAAAGCTAAAATTAAAATAAAGTTCCGAACATATTTTCGTACGATGTATATTTTAACCAATTTAACTTAATGTAATCTTAGTTTTATTTTCAACATAAAATAAAAATGTATCTTCTCGTTTATAGATTTTTGTTTAGCTCCAAAATTCGGTATCTTACGGTTATGGTTCGTCATATGTTCCCAGAGTCTATCTGCTTTCTTTCTTCCTTTTAATTTGCTCTTGGAAATCAATTTCCAATTGTGGTAACTCTGCAACTAGTTGCTTTACATTATTATAGCAAACAAATTTTTACTGTTGAGATAGACTTAAATAAGATCTCGCTTGAAAATTATTTAGCAAGGCATAAAAAGATCACTAAATTGAGCTACCATTTTTCAAACAAATTTCAGGCTGAGTTTCCAGGCTCTGTGGCAACATTATTTATATGAATAATTAATATTTTTTATTATTCAAATATTTACATATGAGCGGTTCACAACCCAGTGTTGCTAGATTGGGGACTTTTTTGTCCCCAGATGGTTGATTGTCACCGCTCTTTTGAAGTAGAAATATTCAACCTATTTATAAATAGATTAAAAATTCTGAAAAATAAGTCGAATTATATATTTTTACTTCCTTTACAAGAAGAATGAAGTTTCATGAAAATTTTCAAATTCCAGTTTTCGACGGATTTACACGTTTTATGGGTCAGAGATTCCAAAAAACATGTTTATACAAAATGTCTGTCTGTCTGTATGTGACACAAATTTTGTGGGCACTCTATCTGAAGAACCAATGCACGGAATTTAATAAAAATTTATATTCAGGTAGTCCCTGATATAGATTGGTGCTGATTAGTTTTTGGTGTAAATCGACCTTCTATGTAGCATTTTGCAGGATTTTCGCAAAAGCTCTATCTCAAGAACCAACGCACGGATTTTTATAAAACTTCAGATTCCGTTTGTCCTTGACATGAATGGATGCTGCTTACGTTTTGGTGTAAATCGCCCAACAGCTGGCGCTGCTATGCTGTATTTTGCAGGATTTACACTGTTTTCGCAGTAGCTCTATCTCAAGAACTAATGCACACATTTTTATCAAACTTCGGATTTAGTTAGTCCTTCATATGAAATGATGCTGACTACGTGTTGGTGTAAATCGCCCAATAGGTGGCGCTGCTGTGCTGCATTTTGAACTATTTCCTCAATAGCTCTATCTCAAGAACTAATGCACGAATTTTCATCAAACTTCAGATTTAAGTATAACTTGATTAATATTGCTGCTGATTATGTGTTGTTGCAAATCGCTCAACAGGTGGCGCTTCTATGCTGCATTTGTCATGATTTGCGCAGTACATCTATCTCAAGAACTAATGCACGAATTTTCCTCAAACTTCATATTCAGTTAGACGTTGACATAAGTTGGTAATAATTAGGTTCTGGTGTAAATAACCCAATAGGTGGCGCTGCTATGCTGCATTTTGCTGGATTTACACGATTTCAGTGACAGTCATACCTCGAGAACTAATGCAAGGAATTTCATATCTTTAGAATTCTCATGATGAACACAGATTGCCATTTAATTTGCACTGAGATAGTGAATTTTGAAGTATTGACATGTATGAGATAGAAGAAAGTTTTGTGATGGCCACAACATACTAGTTTAAAAAGTGTTGACAGTCAAATAATCTGAATCCCCAATCTGGCAACACTGTCACAACCATAGTAGACCAAGTGTATTTTGAAAAAAAAAATGAGATAGTCCATCTAGAAGGTGCATAAAATCTGTTTTATCCACTCCCACAGTAAACGAAATCTGTAAACAGATGACATATATGAGAAAGTATGTGAAAACAGACTTGATTCACTGTGGGAGTGAATAAAACAGATTTGATGCACCTTCTAAATGGACTATCTCATTTTTACTTTCTTCTATCCTTACAAGAAGAAAGTATTGGATTCATGAAAATTTTCGAATTCCAGTTTTCGACGGATTTACACGTTTTAGGGATCAGAGAATCCAAAAAACATGTTTTTACAAAATGTCTGTCTGTGAGTCTGTCTATCTGTGTGTGACACAAATATTGTGGGCGCTCTATCTCAAGAACTAATGAACGGAATTTAATAAAAATTAATATTCAGTTAGTCACTGATATAAATTGGTATTGATTAGTTTGTGGGTGTAAATCGCTCAACAGGTGGCGCTGCTATACAGCAGTTTTCAAAATTTCCACAATTTCTCAATCTCCAGAACTAATGCACGGATTTTCCTTAAACTTCAGATTCAGTTAGTCCTTGACAGGAATTGACGTTTTATACATTTTGGTGTAAATCGCTCAACAGGTGGCGCTGCTATGCTGCATTTTTTGCGATTTCCGCAATAGTTCTATCTCAAGAACTAATACTTGGATTTTCAACAAACTTCAGATTCATGTATACCTTGATATAAATTACTTCTGCTTATGTTTTGGTGTAAATCGCTCAATAGGTGGCGCTGCTATGCTGCATTTTTCAGAATTTCCACTGTAGCTCTCTCTCAATAACTAATGCACGAATTTTCATCAAACTTCAGATTCAGGTATACTTTGATATCAAATAGTACTGTTTATGTTTTGGTGCAAATCGCTCAATAGGTGGCGCTGCTATGATATATTTTTCACAATTTCCGCGATAGCTGTATCTCAAGAACTAATGCACGAATTTTCATCAAACTTCAAATTATAATTTGATACGAATTGGTGCTAAATTAACGTAATTCCTTGTATTATTTAAATGATTTAATATTGATTATTGTGACTGATTGATTTGATTGTATTGATGATTGTATTTATGATTGTGATTTATATAGAAGAAAGTTTTGTGATGGGCACAACATATTAGTTTTCAAAATGGACGTGGTCTACTATGGTTATGAGCACATCATATATTCCACTTTTATATCACACCGTATTTCAATTATGCTTTTTAACACTTTCCAACAAAGTTAAAAAGTGTTTATGCATTCGGTTTGTCTGGACGTCTGTCCGCCAGTCCGTCTGCTCACATTCTAGCTCCCGTAAATACACTCGGATTTTCATGCAATTGATAAAAATTATTAAGGGTCACGAAAGCATGTTTGACATTGTATATGAAGTATATAGGATTAATCGTTCATTTACAGGGGCACTCAAAAGTATTACATTACATTATGGTATATGGGGAAAAATCGTTTGCATAGTATTTTAATGACATTACTCTATTTCAAGTGCATTGAAACTGATATAAATCGCTGAATTTCTCTACAGAACAGTTAGAACAGGGCATTCATAGCATTTTTTATTCATTTACAGGGACACGCAAAAAAATCCGTTACAGAACTGTCTTTGAGTAATAATTGCTGGAGTGTACGGTTTAAAATTCAGTATGCGCTTTTAAATTAATTAATGTTTTGCATGTTACTCTTTATATATAAATTCTATACATCATGTACAGGGCTGCACAAAAATATCCACGTACCTTTCTCCTTATTAGAGGAATTTGCTGAAGGGAAATTTTCAACTAAAGTATATTTATTTCTTAAGTGAAATAAAATTTTGGCATGCATGTAGTTAATAGATATAGAAATCTGTATATCATATACAGGGCTGCTGAAAAAATTCTAATAATTTTCCGATCGTAGATGGGAACAGCTGAAAATGTGTTTTGAAATGTGTTATACATAACACATTGATGAGGTTGAATTACTGACTGGTTACTGACCACATGGTTGAATTAGACGTAATATTTAAATTTTTTAAACGGTGCAATTTTGTTACATTATTCTGAATGTGTTGGAAAGTGTTTCATAATCTATGCTTGACGCATGTTTTTTCCTTTCCTTTTTTATGAATTGCTATTACTTTTTTAATAAATATTCCGTGATATCGTTTCCAACGTTTCTAGAAATATGATTCTTTTACACATTTATCGCAATATTAATACATTATGTGAAATAAAAAGAAAAATGTATAAAATAAATAAGTGAACAATGGATTTATTTGCATTCTTTTTAATTGATCTTACACAAAAAATACCTTATCAGACAATTAATTTCAATTTTCAGCTTAAAGTACTTATGCGAGAATCGCTATGTAGCAGATAAACATTTAAAGGGTAATAAAGGCGTATTTACAGAACAAGCTACTCTTTAATTCAGTCAATGAAAAGAAAAAAACTTTTTATTAATTGTCCAGAAGTTTAAACATATATTTTTTTTTGCCAATAAGAATCTGAAATTAAGATAAGTTTACAAAAAATTAAGTATTCTTTTATAACTTAATCTATAAAGAAATTACCTACTTTTTCATTTAAAATTGTTATTTTTTTTTACTTACGATAAATGCAGTTATCAGATTATTTCAAACTAAAAAGCATTTAATTAAAAAAATAATAAATTCTCCATTTCTGCTTTTAGTCATTGTGTAAACCAAGTAATTAAAAAAAAAAAAAAAAAAAAAAAAAAAACTGACTTCAAGTGATTGTATTTTCTTTTTTTTGCACTGATAGTTCTTAATTTACGCCAATTGGTGTATTTTAGTGAGAGCAGTTTGACAAGCAATGTTTTATCTAGCTATTAATGTTATGTTTAGCTAATCCTAGAATTTAAGCCGTTTGCTCGATGAGATGATAGTTTGCGCAGTCTCCTCTCGTTCTTTAAACTATACCCGAAACGACAACTATTTTAAAAATGTAAATTAGAACTGTATACTTTATCCTCTTCGGTCCCTGAGTCCCCAAATGGGGACCTCCGTTCCTTTCCTTATAAAAACTAAAACGTAAGATTTTTTTACATTTTTCACATCACTTCTTAATAGCTGAATGTTTTTTGCGTTTAATGCAAACGAATAAATGGCAGCACCTAAGCTGATTCCCACAAAAAATAAAAGTTATTTTCATCTGAGTTTACAAAATGCCTAAAAATGCCCAAAAGACAGTATGACCAAGAAAGTGAGAAATTTTCATAAATATTTAACTTAAATCTTTTTCAATAAAAAATTTTGAAAGCTGTTAAATTTATGATTGCGTTAATTTAGGTTAATGGTTATTAAATTGATGTTTTAAGGGGTTTGTAGTTTTAGATCTATACTTTTGACCCAAAATTACTAAGCGCCTGAAGGATCAATTTCAGAAAAGATATTTTTTTCTGTCATTTAAGATGTCACTTTGTTTGGAATGAACCAATGAATAAGCATTTGCATTATTATTTTAACTTCGGAGCTGAAGAGGTTAATACTCTGCTGAAACTTCGTGAAGAGCGAACAATTTTTACTAATGCTAGAATCTTTAAAGCAATGTTTCTCAACCTTTTTTTCTCTCCAAAAATCTCGAGGCCCATTCAAACCCACGGATGAACTTCCGCAACACACTAAACTTATGATAATTAAGAATTCATGAAAGGAATGTAAGTCTTTTGTAATTCATTCAATATCATAAACAAAATGCCGCATCATAGATAAACAAAGTAAAATGTTTTGTTATTGTTCGTAGTAAAATGTTTTTTTCTTAATATCTTCTTTAGAAAATAAAAGAGGTTATATAGGGGCTATATAGGACTATAATAGTGAATCTTTTGACGATGATCTAGATCTAGATGTTTTATTTGCGTTTTTAACGTTATTTGTTGCATAAACATTTAGTTCTTCTAAATGTTATAATGAAAGCAGATGAAATTTTTGTAATATTTTTAAATTTGCTAGTAAAGGAAAACCAATAGAGTATAATATGTTTTTTATTATTTCCATTTCAATTTTATGGCATTTATTATAAAAACGCATTCAAACTCTGAAGGAAATTTGGAAAAAAATGCATGTCGTTTTAAACAAAGCGTCAAATGCATGAACTTCATGTCACTAAACCTCATCACTGTAAAAAATTTTCCGGAAGGTTCCGGAAAAAGTGTGGCATTAAGATGCCACGGCTTTTTGCTGTTACGTTTCACAACAAAGTAGTGAAGCATTCCAATTTTTCAGAAACATTCCGTAATATATACTCCGAAACCTTTCATAACAAAGTAGTAAAACATTCCAGTTTTTCAGAAACTGTCCGTAATAGAACTCCGAACAGAAACAGAATAATCCGTTCAGAAACTCCGAAACCTTTCATAACTGTTATGAAAGGCTCGGAGTATATATTCGGGAATGTTTCTGAAAAATTGGAATGTTTCACTACTTTGTTGTGAAACGTAACGGCAAAAAGCCGTGGCATCTTTATGCCACCACTTTTGTCCGGAACCCTCCGGAAAATTTTTTACAGTCAAGGTTAACAAACAATATAAGAGTATTATATTTGTTCATAAATGCAATCTCGGTGGGAAAAAAAGGATTTTTTCAATATAAAAAAATCATGTTATGAAACGTTAAAATATTACATAAAAAATGTGAAAAAATAAAAGGAAACACTATTTTCAGATCTACTCGCTTTTTTCAACATTAAATAGGGTAAATAAATTTCAAATACCTTTTTAGGCGTATTCGTAAATGAGTATAAATGAGTAGCACCTATAATCGTCGTCCGAACGTCCGCATATAACAGAGCAAAAACTATCCAATCGAATGGTCTGAAATTTTAAATATATAATTGTTGCAAAATCTTGGCGAGTCATTTCAGATTTTATGAAAATCGGATGTATAGTTTAATTACAGGGGCAGTCAAAAGTTTTCCGTTACATGATGGTCAATGGAAAAAAAATATTTCAAGTGCATTTTAATGATGTTACAGCTTTTTGAACCGAATAAAATGGATATCCACTTATGAATTGCAGTAAAATATACGTTCAGTACAATATGCGGTGCGGAAATATTTATAAAACTAGTTACAGTACGAATGCACTTCATTTGCCAAGTTTGACGTGCAATTTCCAACTTGTTTATTTTAATTTGATATTGATAAACTATTATTTTTTTAAGAATTCAACCTCTGGGAAACATCTAAAAAAAATAGGTAAGAATTTATTTTTCTGCCTTGGATTTGCAACCTTGCTACGGGCAGCAACTACAGGTGAGAACCGGGTAAAATTCCTCGGCGGCGGGCGGTGGCGCGAAAGAGCGTGATTTTAAAATTTCTAAAACTGCTTATCACTATAGTTAATTAATATTAAGAATTCAGTTTTTACATGCTATTAACTTTCTTGGTTGCCTTTCTGAAGTAATAGTTTTCACTTCATATAATGTTAGCATATTTTGTTTGATGTAATTCTCATACATGGTAAACAATTAAATTTTTGTGTTAGCTTTTAAATGTAACACTAGAATCAAGCTGAAAGCGCATTAATTCTGAAAATATTATTTTTTATTTATCATGTAACAAAATAGAAGCTGTACGACAAAAATATATTAATCGAAACGCATGACTAAACATATAATAAAAAAAAAGTGCCCAGTGAAACTGATGGCATTGAGCTCACCGGCTATTCACACTAATTGTATATTATACTCTTACTCGGCAATTCACACTAATTGTATATTATACTCTTATTTCAAAGAATAATGCCACTCGAAAAATAAATTAAGGTGGGGGATTATACCCCCTGTTTCACATCTTTATACTTTACCAATGAGCTTCCAAATCTCATCAGGGAAGCGCCTTATCAGAATAAATCGGTATACCAAATTTGAAGCAAATCGGATAGAAAAATACATTTATGTAAAAAAAGGGGGGATTAGCACCCCATTCCCCTCTTTATACTTAAACAATGAGCCTCCAAATCTAAGCAGGGAAGTTCCTTATCAGAATTAACCGGTATACCAAAGTTGAAGGAAATCTGATAATTCTGCATAAAAAACCCATTTATCTAAGTTAAAGGGGCATACCCCATATTTATAATTAACTAATGAACCCCCAAAACTAATCAAGGAAGCACCTTATCAGAATGATCCTAGAAAAAAAATTGAAGCAAATCGGATATTTCTATCAAGAGTTATCGAGTTACGTACATACATACATACATACATACGTACGTACATACAGAACCTGCGGGCACATTAGCTCGACGGCTTTGATAGTCTGTGAGCTAAAAAGTATTTGCTAAAAATGAGTTCCGAGCTCGGACTTGCACGAGTAAATAAAGTGTAAAACTGTTAATTATACTTTTTAAAAATGCTAACATTATTTTTCTTCCTTTATTAAAATCATAAGTTTTTAGAAAATATAAAATTTCCTTTTAATCAATTTTTTTCTCGTTTAATAATTTACATCCTTGCTAGAAGATTAGATAAGCAATACAAAGGACAAGTATAAAACGTGCAAAAACTACTTTTATGTGTTAATTTCTTTTCCAAATTTTACATAATAAAATGAGAGAAATAGTACATTACACTTATTTTACCTATATCATATTTTATAAATGGGAGAGGCGGTACATTAAAAATTCTAAAATTATTTCAACTGCCCCTATGGCACAAATTTATTAAAATAATTTTGTTTATGATTAATTAAACAACAACAACAGCAACAACAAAAAAGACAATATATGGTTATTTCAACGGATAAGATTTTTGAAAACAATTTACATATTTACATATAACATAGGCTTAATGATGTATTTAAAGGACATTTTAATTAATTTATAAATTAAAGAAAGCACAAAAGCTGATTAATAAAATATATACATTTTTGAAAGATAACAAAAGATTAACATGGACTTGATTTTATTACTCTAAATTTAAAATACATAAATAAATAAAAATACTTGTAGCATTTGCTCTATGATTCCAAATGCATTAATCCTTTGAAGGGCATTGATATATGTCAGAAATACGAGGTTTTACAACCTGTATTTTACTATAATAATTTTTACATGTAAAATATCCAAAATATAAAAGCAAAATTTATTCGAAAATACTTGTGGCAAACTTGTGAATTTTGGGTGTTTGCGCCGTGCAAACGGCACCCGTTAAATGGTTAAAAAAGCTAAATTTCATGAAGCAATACAAACATTATAAAAACCGTTTGTGGAATATTTAAATATGCTTTATTTAATAAATTATTAAAAATATTAATTTTTAACAGCATAATTGAATTTGATTATACTGCAGTTCTATGAAAGTTTTAAAATAAAGCCTGATGTTAATCTTAAAAAATGAATTTCATAGTGTTTTAAACTTATTAATGCATTACTCGTATTAAATATTAGGAAACTTATTTCAAAAGAAAATTGAAAAATATTACTTATCTATACATTTTAATAAAAAACATTTTCTCAATTGGTAGATACATTCAGTTTTTATTACAAAGAATAATTATTTAATAATCAGACATTAGGAAAAATAATCAATATACTTCAAAAAGGTTTAAACTAGCTACTTACTTTATTGGCTGATATCCAAACAAAAATGGCATTTGTTCAGAATACATGTGTCTCTAAGTACCTAGGAAGCTGTTTTTTATTCTTCTTTATTTATCAAAATGGCAAATGGAAGATAAAACATGAAGTACGCATGCGCAGAAAGTAGTTTACGGAAAAGTTGAAACCTCTCAAAAATATTACACGAATTATTGCCGTAATTGACGTGATACATAAAGAAATTCAAAATTCCGGTAAAATATGCGAAATGTTTCAGGATAATTTCCAGAAACGTTCCGAAAATTCTTTACAGTGTAGTAAGTTGTAGAATTTAGAATGTTCCAATTTAAAGCACTTTTGTCAGTTCGCAGAATCTTAATTTAACCTTACTAAGAATTTTCGTGGCATACTTGAGGTTCTCTCTTGGCACACTGGTTGAGAACAACTGCTATAAAGTAACAACTTCAACAACAATAAAATGAAACATGTCGAAATTGTAAGTCAAACGTCGCAAATGACTCGTGACTTTCGTACTATAACTAGTTATATAAATATTCAGATCTTGGAGCAATAGATGTTGCACTCTTATGTAAAAATGCATGAATATAAAATTTATTATGATTATATATATTAAATTCAGTAATACGGAATTAATATGAATCCATCTTAAATAAGACGTAATCACCATGGCAACCTAGAATAAATAACTGTCATGGGATATCATTGAATTAGTTACGTATGATAGGATTTGATAGATTGAAGAAAACTTTTATTAATATCTTTTTAAGTTTTGTTTCGATTTTCAAAAAATTTGAAATGACTCGACAAAATTCTGCAACGATTATATATATTAAATTCCAAACCATTCGTTTGGAGAGTTTTTGAGCTGTTATGTGCGGACAGATGGACAGACAGACGGACGGACCGGATAACGATTATAACTGCTACCTATTTATATAATTACGACGTTTACCCATAGACCATAATGTAATCGAATACTTTTGAGTGTCTGTGTAAATAAACCATGAAGGCTACATACTTTACTTTCAATACCGAACATGGCATAGGAAATCTCAATAACATGTATATATTACGGAGCAATCCAACTATATTAACGCAAGTTAGAGTTCGGACTGACAGACAGACGTACAGACAAACCGGATTCATAACATTTTTCAGCTTTGTTAGAAAGTGTTAAAAACGTATAATAGGTTGAAATTTTACTTTCAGCAATTTATACTAATAGACGGAAGAATACTTGAATATTTTTATACAGCTTTGTATTTTACTTTTTATCTTTATGTACACACCTTTATTTAGTTAAAATTTAATTAAGACTAAAACACGCTTAAAATTAATGAAATAACACTTCCAGAGATTATCATCCATAGACGGCCATGTGCCCAATTCTTTGCGTGGCGGTGTATATCATTTTATCTATATTGTACAAACATATCTTAGTATACTAAATGTAATTCAGGGTAAAACTCATTTAAAAACCACCTTTAAGCTATTTTCGTTCATATTCAGTAACCCTTACGAATCCTTCTGTGTAGCCCTGTATATGATCTACAGCATTTATAAAGACAACGTAATATGCAAAAATTTTGTTAAACTTGAAAATATCATATCACAACTAAAATTGCACTTCCAGCAATCATCGATAATATACTGTACTTCGGATACAGTATAGTATCCAAAATCTTTTGTGTGTCCCTGTAAATATTATGCACTTTCTATTATACAGGAATTAACTTGTAATGAATCTCAGCAGTGTATATCAATTTCATTATGCGTGAAATACTTAATTAAAATATGCCGAAAATACTGTTTCCCCCTATACTGTTATGTAACAGAACACTTTTGTGTGGCCCTATAAATGAATAATACATATTACTAGCACCGCATATTCTACAGAATGTATATAGAACTCTGATTTTTTGGTCATAATTCAGACCAATCAGAGTTCTAACTTTTTACGATTGTTCTTTCATCTTCACCTAACGCTTCATTTATAATGGCTGTTTCATAATAATAGAAACCACCAGTCCACCAGAAGAAAATGAAGTAATGGAAATGCCGGGGGCGACATTAAATTCGGAAGAAGCGGATTCCTGTTCTCTAGTTTTTGTTCTTTTTTGTAATCAAAGAAGATTTGTGAAAATCGGAGCATTAATTCAAAAGTCATGCGTGGACAACATTTTTTGACATATGCATATACAAACGACTTCTAATCTCTCTATTTTTATAAGTCTGTTCAAAATTACTTTGAGGTTTTACTTTTGACAGTCAAATGTTGTATTTAGTTGTTAGAAAACTGAAAATTTAAAAAGAAACAAAAAAGAAAAAATCATGCCTCAAGCCAGGGGCGTAGCTACAAAATTTTTTTCGAGGGGGAAGAGTTCAAAATTTTCCCAACTTATAATTAAAAAATTTCTCCAATGTGAAACAAATTGCTCTATTTTCCAACTAAAATGATATGTTCAATGTGTATTTAATAATAATGATACTTATACGAAAAAAAAAAAATTAAAGGAAAATGTTGCAACTATAAACATAACAATTATAATTATTGGTTCATTTAATGAAAGATTTTGCCTTCAATTGTGTCAGTACCACAGAGAAATGTAATGAGAAATTGAATCCGGCTGCTTTTTGTATTTCTTTTGAAAGTTTAACCATTTTACTATTACAGAACTCAGAATGGTAGTCAGGAAAACAATAAAAAATTCTTTTTTTTAAAACTGTTTATTTAAAAAAAAAGAAAAAGTGTTTCAAAAATCTATAATTTCCCAACTCTAAGCTCAAATTTCCCAAGTTCACACATATTGGGGTGGGGGGGGAGGAGGCTTCCCCCATAACCCCCCATCGCGACGCCCCTGCCTCAAGCATAGATTATTTAACCATTTAGGTTAAAATATTATGTCTAATTCAATCATATGGAAACGCATAACACATTTGAAAACCTAATTTCAGCTGTTCCGATCTACAATTGGAAAATTATCCGAATTCTTTGAGCAGACCTGCATATGATGTATAGATTTGTATCTATTAACTAAATGCATGCAAAAATTTCGTTCAGTTAGGAAATACATACTTCAGTTGAAAATTCCCCCCGTCAGCAATTTCCACTAATAAAGAGAATGGGTACGTGAATTCATTTGTGGAGCCCTGTATACGAGATATAGAATTTATAAACAACGAGTAACATGTAAAACATTAGTTAAATTTAAAAGCGCCTACCGAAATTGAAAACGCACTTCCAGCAAATATGGCTCTATGCAGAATAACTCATCATCGGTCAGTGTTAAACTCTACAGTGTGTCCACATATAACCTGATCGACCTTTATTTTCGCAACCGTTAGTCCTAGATGCATACTTCCAGTTCAAAAGTGGTCAAAATTAAGTGCAGAATTACGATAAAAAGGTTTGAAGCGAAAAAACAATTTAGTGAAGAATTACAGAATCTAAATTTTTATACGTTCCCCGGCCCTATAAGTTATATTTAGTAAAATTTTCCTGTTACACTGACAAGCAAGGCAAAAACAGTCCCGTTATTCTACGATTAAAATTGTCCGAGTAATAGCTGTCTAATGTTGGAGCATATTTTTTGCTGCAAATTAGGGAAAATTCACAAATTTAGTAGAAATATAATTTCGTCAGATATATTAAAGAAATGGTTGAGAGTAAAATTAGCATTGCAATATAAATTTGAAATCTTTAATCATTCTGACATATTAATGCAAAATATACAATTTGTACTGAACATATAAGATGATAAAAATAACAGAATTTTTGCTAAATAAAAGGATGAATAATATATTAAATTTAAAAAATCAAAAAACCCGACAGCGTAAAAAGCGAACTAATTAATTATTTCTCATCAATATGAAACTATTTTTTATATTACTTGCCTTTATTTTTATTTACTTGTATTGAGGACTTTTAAGTTGTGTTTAATTATTAGTTCCTATCTACAAACACTCTTTTGATGAGGCCTATAGATGTCTATTATGAAGGTTAGAGTTACAGTAAAGGTAGCGATCCAAAGTACACAACTTCCAGGTTGTGTAATATTTAAACGGAGCTTCTGACTACAAAATGGTCAATGAAACATCGTCTTTATTTTAAAAGACCTATCCAATGATATGCCACTCAATAGGGCGCGTAAATTTTTTTTTCGTCTCTACCACTATTTTTTATTTTACGGCCGCCATTTTGAATTTATAAAAACAAAACCTATCCTATAACCATCGGAAGATTAAGACGAATCGATAGAGATCTCATTCATAAAAATCCATCCAGCCGTTGGGATGTTACGAGGGTATAAATAAATCCACATACACAGATACGCGTGAAACACATAACCCTTCTTTTCAGTCGGTTAAAAACAACAGTCTTAATTCTTTACAAAATAGTACAGTCGTGGAAAAAAAAAGTAAACACCCACTACTCTTCAACAAATTATCGTAGAAGGAAGTTACTGTTCCGAATGATTGGAAATAAAGTCTACTTTTAATTGATTTATTTGGAATTTGCTTAGGGGATCATCTACATATTAAACGAACACAAACTTCATTTTTTTCAATGGTAATACCCAATTTTAACAAAATAATTCATATCCTCGGTTCAAACTATGCCTAGGCACAAAATTTCAAGTCATTTGAAAGATAAGTTTTTGAATTATAAACATCCGAAATTTAGTACTTCTAATGTTAAATTACATTTTCATATTTTTATTAATATCTCTTGAAATTATACTCCTAAAGTGCCAATTTTTTGTAAAGCAATAATACTAAAATACCCAAACATAAATACGTTGGATTTACAATTTTTATAATTTTATGATATGAATTATGAATTATGAAATTAATATTCGAAAAAATTATGAATTGCGACCTACAATTTTTTTGATGGATTTAGATTTATTAAGTCCGCTTTATGGAAATCCAAAATTTCGCATTATTCTTCCAAGCAGTTTTCAAATTATACTTAAAAAACGGCAAAATGATAGTTTAAGGGGCCGTCTGTTATAAAAGTGACTAGATATTTTGAAATTTCTTATGCTATCCTCTAATCTAGCAGTCTTCAATGATTTGCCTTGATCAAGAAGGGGGCTCTCTTGGTCAACAATGGAGTACTGAACTTCAATTTGGATACAGTCACTAAAATAGGCTCTTTTTAAAATAATTTATTTCTCGGAAACTTATCGTATGAATTGCATAAAAATTTGTTTTTAGGTTAATTGAAGGGTGTAGAGTTCATTTATGCTGTCAGAATTGTATACTGCTATTGAAAAAAACAAAGTTATGGTTCGTTTCAATATGTAGATGGCCCCCTAACTAAATTTTATATACATCATTTAAAAGTAGGCTTTATTACAAATCGCGTGGTACCAGCAACTTTTTTCTACGATAATTTTTGCAGAGTCAGTAAGGGGTGTTTACTTTTTTTTCCGCGACTGTACATATTTATAAATACTGTTAGATTACACTGTCTTCTAAATTTTGGGATGTGCTATGTTTTTCAGGTTTTGAAAATTGATTCTTATGTATTTTTAGCGCAGAATCCAAAAATGACCTTCATTTTAAACCATCACATCAGGATATTTCTCAAATCGCACATTTCAGAGTTAAAAAGCTCCAAGTTAAAATTGATCCCGCCTCCCCTCCCAACCTCATCGGACCCATGAGCTGTTTAGCTGTAAGAAACCCAGTATAACCTCAAAAATGAATAAATTATTGAATTAAATAAAATTAAACGGAATAAAAAAGTATTACATCTATTTTATAGTATCAGATATTTCGCTATTTTTTAATCTTGAAATTTACGATTTGCGAAAAATTCTGACATAATGGTTAAAAGTGAAGGTAATTTTTTTATTCAGCGTTAAAAAATACATGTCATACATGTACATAAAACCCAATTATAAAAGTTAAAAACATAAGCATAGCAGGTTTATGTTATCTAATCTAAAACTCTTTCTTAAACTTGTTGACGGTAATCGATCCGAATTTTTTTTGTGTTATCCTCTAATATAAGTATGTATAAGATGGTAAGCGTCGAAAATCCTAATAATATTACATTGTTATAGGATTTAAGTCAGTATGTAAAATTTAACTGCGATCGGACATCTGAAAGTGAGTTAAAGTTCGAGTACAAATTTTTAACTGGAAAGGCGATCGTTACAAGTTAAATAAAACCTTATAAAAATAATATAATATTTGTTAAAAGAAATCATAGCCTCAAATCCTTACAAAATAAAACTTATGTTAAAATATAATTATTTTAACTGATCTGAAACTTAACTAATAAAAGCTAACTCTATCGTAATAGTTGTACGATTTCTTTCAAAGCGCAGATACCTTGAAATAAATTTAAGTACTTTATATACGACACCTGAAAGCATAGCCGAAATCATCTTTTTTGAGATGCAATAAAGTGGTTTAAGTCATGCATATCAAAGTTTCATAACTCGGTCAATTTTAATGTTAGATGAATGGGACTTTTTTTGTCTTACTTGTTAGTGCCACCGTAAATTTTAACTAATTATCACTTATAGGACCGGGGGACCGTATAAAAATTTAAATTTCGTAAATTTTTAATAAATGTTTTTCTTGGTCCAAATCGCTTTAAAAATAATTCCTTACCTTATTTAAACCATTTTTGTAATTGGAAGTATGAATCTAGGACCAACGATTGCGAAAATAAAGGTCGGTCAGATTATACGTGGGCACACTGTATATAGCTATAAATTCTCGCTGTATTACTTCTATAAAGCATTCTATTTTATAACAGTATTATTTACAGAAACAAAATATTACAACTCTGTACATATTTCTACTTTTTATATTACTTACATATTTACAATGAAAAGGCATCTTACCAAACTACATTTTTAGTTGGATTCTGATTGGTTGAATCATGTATCTCGGCTCCTATTGGAATTTTCTAGAAAATTCGTTCTGTTTTTGAAGGCCATTTTTTACCGAATGTCACCAAAATGTCTCCAAAGTTAGGGATATTCTTTCATTTTGCATCAATCATGTGTTTTGGCATTGGTAATCTTAAAAATCGATTTTCCCGTCAAATATCGCCAAATTTGGCGAAATGTTGTCAACTTTGCGACTTCGTTTACTGCCAAACAACCTTCATGCCCATTGAAATGCATTGACTCGTTGCGACTCCAAAGTGACTCACTAATTGAATTTTCCCGAACTGAAAGGTGATCTAGCAGAATGGTGTTCTCGTACTTCAAAATAGTAGGATACAAAATTTAGGCAAAATCGTTTGAGTAGTTTTTTAGATAAAATTTGAATACATACACACACAAGATTTACTCATATTATAATGTATGATCTGTTGTAAAAATATCATCCTACATACGATACGGGCATGTGAAAAAACCCCCAGTTTTTTACAAGAGAAAGGGTTATAAAAAAACTGCGTTAAAATAGTTTCTTTGCTTGAAAGAAAATTTAATCGAAACTTTTTTTTAATACTTTTCAGAAGAATCGTACTAGTTTAAAAACCTATTGATAAATCTTTAATCATTGAAGAAATAAGCTTCATTAAAGTGTTTTTCTTTCTCTCCGTCATTTGTCTTTTAAACAAAAAAGAAATGGAAAAATAGAATGAAGTTTATCCTGTTACTATAATTCGATGGTTCTAATTGGATTGATACTAAAAAACGTGCCGGCGTATTCTATTACATTTTGAAATTGTTTATCAATTTATTGCAGAAACGTATAGATATAAATAAATGGTTAAATTTAGAAAAAAAAAATGTTGAATATCAGTATTTGGAAAATTAGTAGCATACTTCGAAAATATTTCTTTAATTAGAAATATTAATATTACATGAATTCAACAAGAAAATATTTCGTTAATTAAAATATTACGTGTCATTTTAGAAGTAAAAAAAAATGCTACTACTATTATTTTAAATATGTAGGGTAAAGGTGGGTAAGAAGGTGAATGTAAGATTTCAGGCTTTCTGTTGGGCACTCGAGCAGAAAGAAGCAACTGCAAAATTAGGACTATCACTACGAATTCTGCATTTTAAAATTAAAATGGCCTAATAATTTCTAGTTTATCAGCGAAGTAATGAAAAAATTCATTATTTCCATAAGAACAAGGGGATATACTTCGGTTTCCCGTGTTACAGAATAGAGGAGAAAACTATTTTATTAATTAATAACTATAACAGATTTCTTAAATTTAATATATTCTTTAGAATGAACACTAACAATAAGAAAACTTATGCTTTTATGAAAAATGGAAATTATGCATTTAAATAAAGTTTTGAAATTTATTAAAAACGATAGTTTTATATTGACATCGCACAAAGAGTTAGCCGAAGAAATCGCCAAAAATCACTATTTAAAATCAGCCTTTTTGATTCTGATCATTTAAGTGGATTAAGAACATAGTTCAATATTGCATGTCTTAAATTTATATTTTTTGATATTTTATTTATTTATTGATTGATCGGTTTTAATTTCGTCATGGAATGTAAGCTGGAAACAAATACTGAGCTGTTTATATTAATTTAAATTCAAACAGATTCATTTTTCGTAATCGCCTGCACGCGCTAGAGATAGATAAAAAAAATCATGCTTGAAAATTATTTTAAAAACAAAAGATATTGAGTAAATGGCGATATATTTTTCTAATAAATTGCGATACAGTTTTCAAAGAAATCTTATTTGAAAGTACATTTTTCCCCTACTCAACTGTGTAAAAATTTAAAATGTACGATGTTTAGAAGTTTAAAGAAATTTTAGTGAAAGTTAAATTTAATCGCCAGCTGTTGCCACCGTCAAAATGATGTAGCGTTAGAAGCAGACACGTTTGTCCTTTATAATATAGAAAGTCATGTTTGTCATCTTATATTCAGAGGCGACGAATAAAATAACGAATAAAATGAGAAACAGAGACAAGTATTCATTTTAAACAAATTTCGGGTAAATCAAAAGTATTAAAAATTAATGGTAAATTTAAGACCTAAATGGATAAATCTTTACATGCCTAAAATTAAGTCCTGAATACGTTCAGTTTTAGAGCAAAGTTGAACGAGGTAAGGGCAGACGAGTAGTTTAAGCTGCGGGTTTAAGTTGTGGTTCTCCGAAGGGGTCTTGGTTTCGATATCTACTCCCGTTGGAATAATTTCTGAAACTAGGGGGCTACGAGCTACGCTCGCCAACCCCCGTCCAGACACCGCAGACTCTAAATGCACGCTAATTTGATCGGCTTTAAAAAGATTTCGAAAGATTGAATTATAATTTAAAAAACAGTGGCGATCTCCCTATAAACGAATTTCTATTCATTTCTCTTTGATTGGGGAATTTTAACGCCAAATCCGCTGCGGTACTACTTGATTATCCTGTTGACCAATTTCGCCAAATTATATAAATCGCCAAACCACTCGCCAAATTATACAAATTGATATAATTTTTATTTTAAATAACGAAAGAACAAATAAATTCGTACAACATTAATAAAAACACAAATAAAACGTCGAAATAAAAATAACTTGATGACGTATACACGTGTAACAACATTTCAAAATAAGCTAATATAAAAGGAATTAAGTAAAGAGAGTCTTTGTCTCCTGGTATTTTTTAACAAAGCGAAAAGAAAGTTCTTTTAAATGAGACATTTTAAATTAATTCTCAAAATATCAAATAAATGTTTAGCGCAATTTCTAAATTTAAACTTTTTTGCAATATTATTTTGTGCTCATTTTATGTAATAACTATAATGTGACGTAAATATGACGTAATTTCTCCTAAGACTTCTAACGCATGTTAAGGAATTTATTATTTTACAATATCCTTTCTCTTTTAAAATTCACGTGTATACTTTTTATGACGTAATTTTTAATAAGTTTTTGCTTTTATACGTAATTATTTAATTCTAATTTGAAAGTTTTTTTCCTGTTTATAATAGTCACGTGTAAATAAATTTTTAATTTGAAGCAAACATTATTGCTTGCGCTTTTTATACAGATGGCAACAATTTAAATTAGTACAATTTTCTGAAATCTGTAAAAAATATCTCTAGAATTGCTGAAAATTTGAATTTAAAATAGAAATAAAAACCTGAGAAAATGAGTGAAAATAAAAAAATTAATGCAATCTGCACTACGGCAAATTCTAACGCACAAAATGATCTAAAAATGATTACACTGCCATGTATAGTTTTTGCTGCTATAAAACTTTTTTAGTGGAACGATTTTGTCCAACTTTAGCATTAAAGAACTCTTAAAATAATTCTTCGATTTGAAAACTGTCTGCATCAGCGTGTTTATCAAACATTTCTGTATAAAACCACCGATTTTCATATTTTTGCATGCATTATTTTTGTTAATATTAACGAAGAAAGGCCTCCGGTCACAAAAAAAATCAAAACCGGCGGCGGCGGCGGTGACAGCGGTAGTTACTTTTTTTTAGAATAGAGAGATATTACGGGCAATAAGATATTTCTGCCCTATAACGTTATTTTATTTCAGGAGGAGAAATTTCATTTGTATTTTTTATCAGAACTAGGGGGCTTCGTCCCCTACGAGTTACGCTCGCCAACCCCCCGTTCAGACACCGCAGTTTCTAAAAGCACGCTAACTTGATCGGCTTTAAAAAGATTTTGAAAGATTGAATTATCTCTATATTCTAAAAAAAAGTAACTACAGCTGTCACCGACGCCGCCGCCGGTTTTGAATTTTTTGTGACCGGAGGTCTTTCTTCGTTAATATCTCTCTATTCTAAAAAAAAGTAACTACCGCTGTCACCGCCGCCGCCGGTTTTAAATTTTTTGCGACCGGAGGTCTTTCTTCGTTAATATTAAGAACAATAATGCATACAAAAATATGAAAATCGGTAGTATTATACAGAAATGTTTGATAAACACGCTGATGCAGACAGTTTTCAAATCGAAGAATTATTTAAAGAGATATTTAATGCTAAAGTTGGACAAAATCGTTCCACTAAAAAAGTTTTATAGTAGCAAAAACTATTCATGGGAATTTAATCATTTTTAGATCATTTTATACGTTTGAAGTTCCCGGTGTGCAGATTGTATTTCTTTTTTTAATTTGGCTAATTTTTTGAGGTTTTATTTCTATTTTAAATTCAAATTTTCAGCATTTCTAGAGATATTTTTTACAGATTTTAGAAAGTGATATTAATTTAAACTGTTGCCAACTGTATAAACAGCGGAAACAATAATGTTTGCTTCAAAAAAAAAAAAATATTTATACGTGTAATAAATTAAAAATTTATTTACACTTGACTATTATAAACAGAAAAAAAAACATTTGGAATTAGAATTAAATAATCTCTCTATTCTAAAAAAAAGTAACTACCGCTGTCACCGCCGCCGCCGCCGCCGGTTTTGAATTTTTTGTGACCGCAGGTCTTTCTTCGTTAATATTAAGAAAAATAATGCATACAAAAATATGAAAATCGGTAGTATTATACAAAAATGCTTGATAAACACGCTGATGCAGACAGTTTTCAAATCGAAGAATTATTTTAAGAGATATTTAATGCTAAATTTGGACAAAATCGTTCCAGTAAAAAAGTTTTATAGGAGCAAAAACTATACATCGGAATTTAATAATTTATAGATCATTTTATACGTTATAATTTCCCGGTGTGCAGAATTAATTAATTTTTTTAATTTGACTCATTTTTCGAGGTTTCATTTCTATTTTAAATTCAAATTTTCAGCATTTCGAGCGAGATTTTTTTCTTATTTCAGAAAATTGTACTAATTTAACCTGTTGCCAACTTTATAAACAACGGAAACAATAATGTTTGCTTCAAATTAAAAATTTATTTACACGTGACTATTATAAACAGAATAAAACTTTCAAATTAGAATTAAATAATTACTTATAAAAAGCAGGAACTTATTGAAAATTACTTCATCTATAATTACACATGAATTTTAACAGAGAAAGGATCTCTCTATTCTAAAAAAAAGTAACTACCGCTGTCACCGCCGCCGCCGCCGCCGCCGCCGCCGCCGCCGGTTTTGAATTTTTTGTGACCGGAGGTCTTTCTTCGTTAATATTAAAAAAACTGTTGCATACAAAAATATGAAAATCGGTAGCATTATAGAAAAATGTTTGATAAACACGCTGATGCAGACAGTTTTCAAATCGAAGAATTATTTTAAGAGATATTTAATGCCAAAGTTGGACAAAATCGTTCCATTAAAAAAGTTTTATAGGAGCAAAAACTGTACATAGGAATTTAATCCTTTTTAGATCATTTTATGCGTCAGAATTTCCCGGTGTGCAGATTGCAGTTAGTTTTTTAATTTGAATAATTTTTCGAGGTTTTATTTCTATTTTAAATTCAAGTTTTCAGCATTTCGAGAGATATTTTTTACAAATTTTAGAAAATTGTATTAATTTAAACTGTTGCCAACTGCATAAAAAGCGCAACCAATAATGTTTGCTTCAAATTAAAAATTTATTTTACACGTGACTATTATAAACAAAAAATATAAAAAGCAGGAACTCATTGAAAATTACGTCATAAAAACTATAGTTACACGCGAATTTTAAATGAGAAAGAATATTGTAAAATAATAAATTCAGTAACATGCGTTAGAAGTCCTAAATAGGCGAATTTACGTCATATTACACTTATTACGTAAAATGAACAAAAAATAATATTGCAAAACAGTTTTAATTTAAAAATTGCGCGAGACATTTACTTGACATTTTAAGATGATCACAATATTTCATTTCTAACAAAAGTATTTTGACGTGAATATTAAAAAGAGAAAGAAAAGTTTGGTGAAAATTACGTCAGATTATAATTGTCAGATTCAAATTATAATTCAATCTTCCGAAATCTTTTTAAAGGCGGTCAAATTAGCGTGCTGTTAGAGTCTGCGGTGTCTGAACGGGGGTTGACGAGCGTAGCTCGTAGGGGGCAGAGCCCCTAGTTAAGAAAAATAATGCATACAAAAATATGAAAATCGGTAGTATTATACAGAAATGTTTGATAAACTCACTGATGCAGACAGTTTTCAAATCGAAGAATTATTTTAAGAGATATTTAATGCTAAAGTTGGACAAAATCGTTCCACTAAAAAAGTTTTATAGGAGCAAAAACTATTCATGGGAATTTAATCATGTTTAGATCATTTTAAGCGTTTGAAGTTCCCGGTATGCAGACTGTATTTCTTTTTTTAATTTGACTCATTTTTTGAGGTTTTATTTCTATTTTAAATTCAAATTTTCAGCATTTCTAGAGATATATTTTACATATTTTAGAAAGGGATATTAATTTAAACTGTTGCCAACTGTATAAACAGCGCAAACAATAATGTTTGCTTCAAAAAAAAAAAAAATATATATATATACGTGTAAATAAATTAAAAATTTATTTACCCGCGACTATTATAAACAGAAAAAAAAAACATTTGGAATTAGAATTAAATAATTATGCACAAAAAGCAAGAACTTATTAAAAATTACGTCATAAAAACTATATTTACACGTGAATTTTAAGAGAGAAAGGAAATTGTAAAATAATAAATTCATTAACATGCGCTAGAAGTCTTAAATAGGAGAAATTACGTCATATTTACGTCACATTACAGTTATTACATAAAATGAACATAAAATAATATTGAAAAACAGTTTAAATTTAGAAATTGCGCGAGACATTTATTTGATATTTTGAGAGAATACTTTTCAACTATTTTTGTTAGGAAAGCGCAAATAATATTTAATTTCTAACAAAAGTATTTTCACGTGAATATTAAAAAGAGAAAGAATAGCTTGGTCAAAATTACGTCAGATTAAACACAATTAATTTAAAATGTCTTATTTAAAATAACTTTCTTTTTGTTTTGTTAAAAAATACTGGGAGCATAGCTGCCAACTTTTACGCTTTCTTCCTACCACTAAAATTTTTCAGAAAATATTAACTGATTTAATCGTCGAAATCTCATGATAAAACAAGGCGAAAATGTCTATTACATTTTAGTGGTAGCAAAAAAGCGTAAAGGTTGACAGCTATACTGGAGTCAAGGACTCTGTTTACTTAATTACTTTTATATTAGCTTATTTTGAAATGTTTAACTTATTTTACTTATAAAAACATGTATAATAACATTATTGATTATTTTACTTAATCAAAGACGAAAACAGCGATTGTATATTTGGTACTACTTAGTTATTCCGTCGACCAAAAATCTAATATTCGCCAAACTTTAAGATTAAATGTCAATAATGGTTGATCGTAAGTGTCACATTAACTTGACTTTAAGCAAGTTACACGTGTCTACGTCATCAAGTTATTTTCATTTCGACGTTTTATTTGTATTCTTATTAATGTTGCACTAATTTATTTGTTCTTTCGTTATTTAAAATAAAAATTATGTCAATTTGTATAATTTGGTGATTTATATAATTTGGCGAAATTGGTCGACGGGATAATCAAGTAGTACCGCAACGGATTTGGCCTTTAAATTCTCCAATCAAAGAGAAATGAATAGAAATCCGTTTATAGGGAGATCGCCACTGTTTTTTTAAATTACTAGGGGGCTCTGCCCCCTACGAGCTAAGCTCGCCAACCCCCGTCCAGACACCGCAGGCTCTAAATGCACGCTAATTTGATCGGCTTTAAAAAGATTTCGAAAGATTGAATTATAATTTAAAAAACAGTGGCGATCTCCCTATAAACGGATTTCTATTCATTTCTCTTTGATTGGGGAATTTTAACGCCAAATCCGCTGCGGTACTACTTCATTATGCCGTCGACCAATTTCGGCAAATAATATAAATCGCCAAACCACTCGCCAAATTATACAAATTGACATAATTTTTATTTTAAATAATGAAAGAACAAATGAATTAGTACAACATTAATAAAAAGACAAATAAAACGTCGAAATAAAAATAACTTGATGACGTAGACACGTGTAACTTGCTTAAAGTCACGTTAATGTGACATTTACGATCAACTATTATTGGCATTTAATCTCATAGTTTGGGCGATGATAGTTTTTTGGTCGACGGGATAACTAAGTAGTACCAAAGATACAATCGTTGTTTTCGTCTTTGATTAAGTAAAATAAGTTAAACATTTCAAAATAAGCTAATATAAAAGGAATTAAGTAAACAGAGTCTTTGTCTCCTGGTATTTTTTGACAAAACGAAAAGAAAGTTCTTTTAAATGAAACATTTTAAATTAATAGTTTTTAATCTGACGTAATTTTGACAAAGCTATTCTTTCTCTTTTAAATATTCACGTGAAAATACTTTTGTTAGAAATGGAATATTATTTGCCCTTTCCTAACAAAAATAGTTGAAAAGATCTTCTCAAAATATCAAATAAATGTCTAGCGCAATTTCTAAATTTAAACTGTTTTGCAATATTATTTGGTGTTTATTTTATGTAATAACTGCAATGTGACGTAAATATGATGCAATTTCTCCTATTTAGGACTTCTAACGAATGTTAATGAATTTATTATTTTACAATATCCTTTGTCTTTTAAAATTCACGTGTATAGTTTTTATGTTTGCAATATTATTTGGTGTTCATTTTATGTAATAACTGTAATGTGATGTAAATATGATGCAATTTCTCCTATTTAAGACTTCTAACGCATGTTAATGAATTTATTATTTTACAATATCCTTTGTATTTTAAAATTCCCGTGTATAGTTTTTATGACGTAATTTTTAATAAGTTCCTGCTTTTTGTACATACTTATTTAATTCTAATTCCAAATGATTTTTTCTGTTTATAATAGTCACGTGTAAATAAATTTTTAATTTGAAGCAAACATTATTGTTTGCGCTGTTTATACATTTGAGAACAGTTTAAATTAACACCATTTTCTAATATAATGTACAAAATATCTCTAGAAATGCAGAAAATTTGAATTTAAAATAGAAATAAAACCTCAAAAAATGAATCAAACTAAAAAAAGAAATACAGTCTGCACATCGAGAACTTCAAACGTATGAAGTGATCTAAAAATGATTAAATTCCCATGAATAGTTTTTGCTCCTATAAAAATTTTTTAGTGGAACGATTTTGTACAACTTTGGCATTAAATATCTCTTAAAATAATTCTTCGATTTGAAAACTGTCTGCATCAGCGTGTTTATCATACATTTATGTATATTACCACCTATTTTCATATTTTTGTATGCATTATTTTTCTTAATATTAACGAAGAAAGACCTCCGGTCACAAAAAATTCAAAACCGGCGGCGGCGGTGACAGCATTAGTTACTTTTTTTTAGAATAGAGAGATAATTCAATCTTCCTAAACCTTTTTAAAACCGATCAAATTTGCGTACTTTTAGAGTCTGCGGTGTCTGAACGGGGGTTGACGAGCGTAGCTCGTAGGGAGCAGAGCCCCCTGGTAATTTAAAAAAAAAGTGGCGATGTCCCTACAAACGGGTTTCTATTCATTTCTCTTTGATTGGGGAATTTTAAGGATAATTCAGCTGCTGTTAAAAGATACCATGGCTGTTTTCCTCTTTGATTAAATAAAACCAGTTAAACATTTCAAAATAAGCTAATATAAAGTGAATTAAGTAAACAGAGTCTTTGTCTCCCGGTATTTTTTAACAAAGCGAAAAGAAAGTTGTTTTAAATAAGACATTTTAAGCGGGCTCTCATGTCAAGCACACGAGTCGTATGTTTGTCGTTCAATAAATAAATAAATAAATGAAAGACATTTTAAATGTATCGTTTTTAATCTCACACAATTTCCACCAAACTTTTATTTCTCTTTTTAATATTCACGCGAAAATACTGTTGTTAGAAATGATTTGCGCTGTCCCAACAAAAATAGTTGAAAATTTCATCTCGAAATATCAAATAAATGTCTCGCGCAATTTTTAAATTTAAACTGTTTTGCAATATTATTTTTTGTTCATTTTACGTAATAAGTGTAATGTGATGTAAATGTGACGTAATTTCTCCTATTTAAGACTTCTAACGCATGTTAATGAATTTATTATTTTGCGATATCCTTTCCCTGTTAAAATTCACGTGTAAATATAGTTTTGATGAAGTAATTTTCAATAAGTTCCTGCTTTTTATACGTAATTATTTAATTCTAATTTGAAAGTTTTTTTTTTCTGTTTATAATACTCACGTGTAAATAAATTTTTAATTTGAAGCAAACATTATTGTTTGCGCTGTTTATACAATTGGCAACAGGTTAAATTAGTACAATTTACTAAAATAAGTAAAAAATATCTATCGAAATGCTGAAAATTTGAATTTAAAATAGAAATAAAAGCTCAAAAAATGAGTCAAATTTAAAAAATAAATACGTTCTGCACACCCGGAAATTCTAACCTATAAAATGATCTAAAAATGATTAAATTCCGATGTATAGTTTTTGCTCCTATAAAACCTTTTTAAAGGAACGATTTTGTCCAAATTTAGCATTAAATATCTCTTAAAATAATTCTTCGATTTGAAAACTGTCTGTATCAGCGTGCTTATGAAACATCTCTCTATAATATCGCCAATTTTCATATTTTTTATGCAATATTTTTCTTAATTTAAATGGAGAAATCCCTCCTGCCACAAAAAATTCAAAACCGGCGGCGGCGGTTTCAATAAGTTCCTGCTTTTTATACGTAATTATTTAATTCTAATTTAAAAGTTTTTTTTTCTGTTTATAATACTCACGTGTAAATAAATTTTTAACTTGAAGCAAACATTATTGTTTGCGCTGTTTATACATTTGTCAACAGTATAAACTAATACCATTTTCTAAAATAATGTAAAAAATATCTCTAGAAATGCTGAAAATTTGAATTTAAAATAGAAATAAAACCTTAAAAAATGAGTCAAATTAAAAAAAGAAATACAGCCTGCACACCGGGAACTTCAAACGTATAAAATGATCTAAAAATGATTAAATTCCCATGAATAGTTTTTGATCCTATAAAACTTTTTTAGTGGAACAATTTTGTCCAACTTTAGCATTAAATATCCCGTAAAATAATTCTTCGATTTGAAAACTGTGTCTGCATCAGCGTGTTTATCAAACATTTCTGTATAACACTACCGATTTTCATATTTTTGTATGCATTATTTTTCTTAATATTAACGAAGAAAGACATCCGGTCACAAAAAATTCAAAACCGGCGGCGGTGACAGCGGTAATTACTTTTTTTTTTTTTTTAGAATAGAGAGATACTAAGAAAAATATGGGATCTTTTTCGCAAAAAAGGCAAACAAAAAAGAGAAAAGAGAAAGAAGGAAAAAATTCACGTACAAACTGTAACCCTGATATCCAAGGTTTATTAAATAAATAATATATGAAAACGTAAAATAAAATTAAAGTAATTTAAAAATATATATTATAAATCGTCAGCTGCAAACAGCAAATTTTAAGTTCAGAGTTTTAGGCTCAGGCTCATAAAATTAAAATGATTGAAAATTGTTAAAGGTCGCATAATTAATAATCTCTCTATTCTAAAAAAAAGTAACTACCGCTGTCACCGCCGCCGCCGCCGCCGCCGGTTTTGAATTTTTTGTGACCGGAGGACTTTCTTCGTTAATATTAAGAAAAATAATGCATACAAAAATATGAAAATCGGTAGTATTATATAGAAATGTTTGATAAACACGCTGATGCAGACAGTTTTCAGATCGAAGAATTATTTTAAGAGATATTTAATGCTAAAGTTGGACAAAATCGTTCCACTAAAAAAGTTTTATAGGAGCAAAAACTGTTCATAGGAATTTAATCATTTTTAGATCATTTTATGCGTTAGAATTTGCCGGAGTGCAGATTGCATTAATTTTTTTATTTTGACTAATTTTTTGAGGTTTTATTTCTATTTTAAATTCAGATTTTCAGCATTTCTAGAGATATTTTTAACAGATTTTAGAAAGTGATATTAATTTAAACTGTTGCCAACTGTATAAACAGCGGAAGCAATAATGTTTGCTTAAAAAAAAAAAAAATATTTATACATGTAAATAAATTAAAAATTTATTTACACGTGACTATTATAAACAGAAAAAAACATTTGGAATTAGAATTAAATAATTATGTACAAAAAGCAGGAACTTATTAAAAATTATGTCATAAAAACTATAATTACACGTGAATTTTAAGAGAGAAAGGAATTTGTAAAGCAATAAATTTATTAACATGCGTTAGAAGTCTTAAATAGGAGAAATTACGTCATACTTACGTCACATTACAGTTATTACATAAAATGAACACAAAATAATATTGCAAAACGGTTTAAATTTAGAAATTGCGCTAGACATTTATTTGATATTTTAAGAGGATACTTTTCAACTATTTTTGTTAGGAAAGCGCAAATAATATTTAATTTCTAAAACAAGTATTTTGACGTGAATATTAAAAAGAGAAAGAATAGTTTGGTCAAAATTACGTCAGATTAAAAACGATTAATTTAAAATGTCTCATTTAAAAGAACTTTCTTTTCACTTTGTTAAAAAATACCAGGAGACAAAGACTCTGTTTACTTAATTCCTTTTATATTAGCTTATTTTGAAATGTTGTTACACGTGTCTACGTCATCAAGTTATTTTTATTTCGACGTTTTATTTGTATTTTTATTAATGTTGTACTAATTTATTTGTTTTTTCGTTATTTAAAATAAAAATTATGTCAATTTGTATAATTTGGCGAGTGGTTTGGCGATTTATATAATTTGGCGAAATTGGTCGACGGGATAATCAAGTAGTACCGCAACGGATTTGGCGTTAAAATTCCCCAATCAAAGAGAAATGAATAGAAATACGCTTATAGAGAGATCGCCACTGTTTTTTAAATTATAATTCAATCTTTCGAAATCTTTTTAAAGCCGATCAAATTAGCGTGCATTTAGAGTCTACGGTGTCTGGACGGGGGTTGGCGAGCGTAGCTCGTAGGGGGCCGAGCCCCCTAGTAATATAAAAAAAAAAAACTAAATATTGTTAGTTTTGTTTAAGAAAATGAGACAGTAGAAATTAAAAATCTATGTCCTACCCATTCAGTTAATATTTTTATTTAAACTCCAGCTAAAACGCAAGCATAATAGGTTTTAAATTACAAGCTGAAAATTATTTTACTTTTTTAACACTAGAAGGACGCTGAGGGGTCATTTTGACTCACCCGTGCCAAATGAGTATATTTCGGTTCGATCAAGAAATTTCTTTATATTAAACTAAATTATAAAGTTAAATAAATAACTAGAGAACAGGAATACTGCTTTTTCAGAATTTAGTGTCACCCCCGATGAAAAAAAAATGTATATAAATATCAATACAAAAACCCTTAACGGGTTAAAAGTTTGTGACGCAGCGCTTTATCTTATGCTCTAAGAATTTTAAATATGGAACTTAAAAATAATGATATCAAATTTTGAGTGACACTATGCTATTAATTATAATATCTATATACATTTATTTCATCATTTTATTTTTTTATAATTGCATGTGCAAAAATTATGTTCATTTTAAAAAGATGTATAAAAGTTTATTCATTGATGCATTATCATCCGTATCTCTCATAAATTCAAAATATGAGTTTTAAAAGATATGATATCAAAATTTAAGTGACGCCTTGATGTTGCTTAAAACGATTAGTTTTAAAATTCAATTTAAATTTTCTTTTGGCTAAATACATTTACACATCTAAACAATACTTTTCATTTTCCAATGCACTGTTGAATATATTACTTTCACTGAATCTATATAATGCACTGAAATGTATTCATTTGAAAAAATTGATTTATCTTTTGTGCCACGCTATCCAAAAATCAAAAGTAAAATTTATGTAAATAGTTTTTTTCGTCATATTATCCATTTGCATACATTTAACTTAGTTTGGATACAATGACGCAAAAACTATTTACATAAATTTTACTTTTGATTTTTGGATAGCGTGGCACAAAAGATAAATCAATTTATTCAAATGAATACATTTCAGTGCATTATATAGATTCAGTGAAAGTAATATATTCAACAGTGCATTGGAAAATGAAAAGTATTGTTTAGATGTGTAAATGTATTTAGCCAAAAGAAAATTTAAATTGAATTTTAAAACTAATCGTTTTAAGCAACATCAAGGCGTCACTTAAATTTTGATATCATATCTTTTAAAACTCATATTTTGAATTTATGAGAGATACGGATGATAATGCATCAATGAATAAACTTTTATACATCTTTTTAAAATGAACATAATTTTTGCACATGCAATTATAAAAAAATAAAATGATGAAATAAATGTATATAGATATCAATACAAAAACCCTTAACGGGTTAAAAGTTTGTGACGCAGCGCTTTATCTTATGCTCTAAGAATTTTAAATATGGAACTTAAAAATAATGATATCAAATTTTGAGTGGCACTATGCTATTAATTATAATATCTATATACATCTATTTCATCATTTTTTTTTGCATAATTGCATGTGCAAAAATTATGTTCATTTTAAAAAGATGTATAAAAATGTATTCATTGATGCATTATCATCCGTATCTCTCATAAATTCAAAATATGAGTTTTAAAAGATATGATATCAAAATTTAAGTGACGCCTTGATGTTGCTTAAAACGATTAGTTTTAAAATTCAATTTAAATTTTCTTTTGGCTAAATACATTTACACATCTAAACAATACTTTTCATTTTCCAATGCACTGTTGAATATATTACTTTCACTGAATCTATATAATGCACTGAAATGTATTCATTTGAAAAAATTGATTTATCTTTTGTGCCACGCTATCCAAAAATCAAAAGTAAAATTTATGTAAATAGTTTTTTTCGTCATATTATCCATTTGCATACATTTAACTTAGTTTGGATACAATGACGCAAAAACTATTTACATAAATTTTACTTTTGATTTTTGGATAGCGTGGCACAAAAGATAAATCAATTTATTCAAATGAATACATTTCAGTGCATTATATAGATTCAGTGAAAGTAATATATTCAACAGTGCATTGGAAAATGAAAAGTATTGTTTAGATGTGTAAATGTATTTAGCCAAAAGAAAATTTAAATTGAATTTTAAAACTAATCGTTTTAAGCAACATCAAGGCGTCACTTAAATTTTGATATCATATCTTTTAAAACTCATATTTTGAATTTATGAGAGATACGGATGATAATGCATCAATGAATAAACTTTTATACATCTTTTTAAAATGAACATAATTTTTGCACATGCAATTATAAAAAAAATAAAATGATGAAATAAATGTATATAGATATTATAATTAATAGCATAGTGTCACTCAAAATTTGATATCATTATTTTTAAGTTCCATATTTAAAATTCTTAGAGCATAAGATAAAGCGCTGCGTCACAAACTTTTAACCCGTTAAGGGTTTTTGTATTGATATCAGTACTTTTTTTAAGTTAATCTCTCTATTCTAAAAAAAAGTAACTACCGCTGTCACCGCCGCCGCCGGTTTTGAATTTTTTGTGACCGGAGGTCTTTCTTCGTTAACATTAAGAGAAATAATGCATACAAAAATATGAAAATCGGTAGTATTATACACAAATGTTTGATAAACACGCTGATGCAGACAGATTTCAGATAGAAGAATTATTTAAAGAGATATTTAATGCTAAAGTTGGACAAAATCGTTCCACTAAAAAAGTTTTATAGGAGCAAAAACTGTTCATAAGAATTTAAACATTTTTAGATCATTTTATGCGTTAGAATTTGCCGGAGTGCAGATTGCATTAATTTTTTTATTTTGACTCATTTTTTCAGGTTTTATTTCTATTTTAAATTCAAATTTTCAGCATTTCTAGAGATATATTTTACAGATTTCAGAAAATTGTACTAATTTAAACTGTTGCCAACTGTATAAAAAGCGCAAGCAATAATGTTTGCTTCAAATTAAAAATTTATTTACACGTGACTATTATAAACAGGAAAAAAACCTTCAAATTAGAATTAAATAATTATGTATAAAAAGCAGGAACTTATTAAAAATTACGTCATAAAAAGTATACACGACACGTGAATTTTAAAAGAGAAAGGATATTGTAAAATAATAAATTCATTAACATGCGTTAGAAGTCTTAGGAGAAATTACGTCATATTTACGTCACATTATAGTTATTACATAAAATGAACACAAAATAATATTGCAAAAAAGTTTAAATTTAGAAATTGCGCTAGACATTTATTTAATATTTTGAGAGGATATTTTCAACTGTTTTTGTTAGTAAAGCGCAAATAATATTTCATTGCTAACAAAAGTACTTTCACGCGATTACTTAAAAGAGAAAGAATAGCTTGGTAAAAATTACGTCAGATTAAAAACGATTAATTTAAAATGTCTCATTTAAAAGAACTTTCTTTTCGCTTTGTTAAAAAATACCAGGAGACAAAGACTCTGTTTACTTAATTCCTTTTATATTAGCTTATTTTGAAATGTTGTTACACATGTCTACGTCATCAAGTTATTTTTATTTCGACGTTTTATTTGTATTTTTATTAATGTTGTACGAATTTATTTGTTCTTTCGTTATTTAAAATAAAAATTATGTCAATTTGTATAATTTGGCGAGTGGTTTGGCGATTTATATAATTTGGCGAAATGGGTCGAC
The DNA here is from genome assembly GCA_963932465.1 of Maratus speciosus. NCBI lineage: Eukaryota > Metazoa > Arthropoda > Arachnida > Araneae > Salticidae > Maratus > Maratus speciosus. Next base: position 34,986,485 of record OZ010792.1, read on the forward strand.
GGGATAATCAAGTAGTACCGCAGCGGATTTGGCGTTAAAATTCCCCAATCAAAGAGAAATGAATAGAAATTCGTTTATAGGGAGATCGCTACTGTTTTTTAAATTATAATTCAATCTTTCGAAATCTTTTTAAAGCCGATCAAATTAGCGTGCATTTAGAGCCTGCGGTGTCTGGACGGGGGTTGGCGAGCGTAGCTCGTAGGGGGCCGAGCCCCCTAGTGATAAAAAAAAATAAAACAATAACAACAAAAATTAAAGACCAGACAAAGAATTCATAGTCAGGATTTCTATTCACCTTCAATCTCTCCCCCTCCCTCCCCGCAAAAAAAGATGCCTCATATTTCAATTTTAAAGAGCACTGTGCTATGAGATTTTTTTAAACCACTCATTGGTAAATATGGAAGTAATTCACAACATGCATGTTTAGATGGTATTTCTGTTGGTTTGTTTCAGAGATATAAAAAGCTATGTTAAATTTTACTAAATAAAAAATTTACTGTCTTAAGAAAAATAGCAAGAAATATTGCTCTTTAAACATACATATATATATATAAATTTCCACCATCCTTCTTTAAAGCTCTTTATTGGCAATAATAGTAAATCATATAAAATAATCTCCTGAGTCCCAAAAATTTCACTTCTCCCTTCTCACCCATCTCTCCAGCTTACCTAAATAATTGAAATCTTTCAAACTTTAGTTTGAAAAAAAAAAAAAAAAAAAATCTGCAATATTTGTTGCTCGCTAACATAAATAAATAAAGCCCTAACTCCCCAAATGTACATTTCTCCTCTCCTCTCCCCCCTACTGCACAGCATAAAAAAGCACTCGCAGATATTAAATCTTTAGGGTTTTTGGTGAGTGAATTACATATGAAGATAAATACGATAGGTCTTTATAACACACCTTGGGATGAGAAGTTCTGCATAATACAGAATTTTGCATTATATAGATCATATTTCATTCATCATTAAATTTACCTTGTAAACGTGCTTTAAATTACATTCCTTGGAACTAGAAATAGTGAAAATTATAAAATTTTACATAATAGTATAGGTGCAGATTCCCAATATCTGGAAGGAGAAAGTGGCTCCTAAACCCAAAAAGTCCAGTGGCCTCATTGTGAAACAAACACATAAAAAGAATTTAGTGTTTGTAAGGGACTGAATTCAAAGTGGAAAATAATTTATTTTATATATACATATGTCTATGTACAAGAAAACACAGACTAATTACATCAAATGGGTTTGTTTAATTTAATCACAAAATTCTTTAATTATTAAGTCTAATACAAATCTTAAACTATGTTCATTCAGAAGATATAGTTGGACAAGATACATTTTTAAAAAATGTAAAGCTAAGCAATCATGGTAGTGGGAAATATTAGGATAAAAATATTTCTAATTTTGATTTTATCGTATAACATTACATTAAAAAATTTGTGAATGTGAAAAATTATTTAGCGCTATAAAAATCAAAACACACTTCAGACGTTTGTTTTTCTATGTAATACAATAGTTTTCTGTGTTAAACAGATCATTCAGGATTGTAGGAAGGAAAATACACTGATTTCATTTTTTAAAAAAGGTAGAAATCCACCATTAGCAGAAAAGGAGCATCCCTGTATAGCGTATGGCGACTGAGACAATGAAAGTTAGCAGCCGAAGCAAAAAATTTAGTCGTCACATGGCGACTGTGAATCTGCACCTATACATAATAGGATCACAGGGCCAAAACTAGCCTTTTTTGTACCCGGGGCAAACATGGATTTTGGCGCTCCCCCCCCCCCCTCTTCTGTAAAGTTTATTTACAAAGATAATTTTATTAATTTTGTAATAGCCGACTTATTTTAAAATTTAAAGTATGTAATCATAAGACATGTTATTCTGAACTACGTAATCTACAATGGCGGGTGCAAAGGGGAGGTCACAGGGGTCATGATTCCCCTCTGAACACCAACAAAAATTTTCTAAAGAGCATTTTTAAAATTAAATATACAGTAGAGTCCCGATTATCCAAGTCCTGCTTAACTGAGTTATTTTCTTCTGATGGATTGATGGCTTCCATTTTTATGAAACAGCCATTATAAATGAAGTGTTAGGTAAAGATGAAAAAGCAGCCGTAAAAAAAAAAAGCCATTTCCCTCCCCCCCCCCCCATTCTGACCGGAAAATCAGAGTTCTAACTTTTTATGACTGCTCTTTCATCTTCACCTAACACTTCATTTATAATGACTGTTTCATAATAATGGAAGCCATCAATCCATCAGAAGAAAATGATCCATTCCAAAAGTATAATCCTTCATTTGGCGCCGGAGCTCATGCCCCCTCGCCCCCTTATTTTTGGCCCTGATAGATCATGTCACACATTATTAAATTACCTTTAGCTCGTGACTGACAGTTTGGGGGCACTAAATGCATGGCTGGCAAATTTATTCCTTTTTCACTATTTTTAATAATGAAATCTTTGCCTTATTTTTGGCAGAAGTTTCTTATATTAAATAAGGCAAAAATTTCTTTCTTAAAAAATATTACTTTTGGAAGGCATGAATTTAGTGCCTAAAAAAAAAAAAAAAAAAAAAAAACCCCGTCAAGAGCTGCCACCAATTATAACACTCATTTACAAAAAAATTTAATATATTGTTTTCATTGCTCCAAAATAATGCGTTAAAGAAGACAATGTATCAAATTTAGTGTTTCAAGAAATTAGCAATATTTGTGAAACACATGTGCTTCTTAACTGCAAAATTTATTGTTTACATCTGAGAAAAACATTATATGCATCTTCTGTATTAAAATTTTTTAGTGGCAGGCTTTTGTGATTGAACAAGGACTGCTTGCAGAATACTTTAATAATTTTACAATATAAAATTATGGCTCTTGAACTACTATTGATGAAATACAGTAATAAGGAGGAAAAAAAATCATTAAATAAATATAGTTTATTTTTAAAAAATTAATTGAATTTTCATCAGATATACTGATTATTACTACCATACATTATATGTAACATATTTATTAGAAAAATTACAACTATTTAGGTGAAGTTTTAAAATGTAAACAAAATGATGCCTTATAAACACATCAAAAATACAGTTCGTTTTCGAAAGCTGTGCCTGACACTCTGAGATAATTTTACGATCGGTATTTGCCGAAGTTCCAGTTGTATGTTGTCACTCAGCTAAACAGCCTCCGATCATCCTTATTTTGATAAAATCAAAACAGATCTGATGCATGCACAAAAGCACAGAAGGTTTCGCTTTACGAAAACAAACAGTACCTCTGAACAAAATCATTATACAGTAGACGCCCTCAAATCCGCTCAACTTGGGACCAGAGGTTGTGCAGATTTTAGAATTTCGCAGATTTCTGGTCCTTGCTTTGTTTACAGTTTTTAAACAGTCATTTGAATGTATTTATGCAATCAAAGTTATAAAATATCCTTGCAATATAGTAAAATATTAAAATAATTAATTACAGTAATAAACTAAAATGATAAGAAGTAAGATAATTTAAAAAATGATTAAATTATTAAAGATAAAGATCAAGTAAATAATAATGTATAATTAAATCTGCATTTTAAAGATAAGAATCATTTTCCTTGAATTATTGAATGAAACTTACCTCCTTCCTAATGGTACCTATTAATTTGCATCAAAATTATAAAGTAAGGAAGTTTTATTTCAGGTTTAGCCAGTCTTAATAGTAAAAAAATCTCGATTAAAATACATAAAAGGATTTGATAAAAAGATTGTGATTACCAATTTTTTTTTTTTTTTTTTTTTTAATCAGAAATAAATTGTACTTTTTTCCTAAAAAATCATGAGTTCAGTCATATTATAGAGAATTAATTACATACTGAAATACAAACGGAATGATATAAAATTAAAAAAATCTGAAATTTTGCCCTTACATCTGAACTGAAAGTTTCATTGTTTACATCTGTGATGATGTGCAGATTTAACGCTGGTAGCTGGTTGGGTACCCGGGCAGATACCCACTACAACCCTGAAAATTATTGCTTGTTTTTAGCACAACATATATTTGTTTTAAATGCTTTCTCGTCACTTCTTTATATGAAAAACAAATACAGGAATAAACATAAACATCGAATCTGATTTATGCCTAAAACTAAGATTGAATCAGATATGAGGAAGATGTGTTTGGTAAAGCAAGCATCACCCTTATCATTAGCAATACAACAGAATTAATAGTCATCCTTGTGCATATGTATCAATCTACACCAATATGCCATTAAGTATTGTAGCTTTTTTTTAAATCAAAACACTATATTTTGATAATGTACATATTAATAATATAGTAATAATGATACTAGTACTTTTTACTTGAATGTTAATATAAAGCAGTCAATCTAAGTATACCAATTTAATAAAATAATCATCCAATTAAATACAGTAAAATCTGCTTAGACGGAGCACAAAAGACTGCACAAATACCTTGTTTTAGACATATTCCATTTACACAGGTTTTTCTGTAATAGCATGGAGTTTGTAACTTGGTGGTATGCGGAAGTATGAACTTCTATTCAGTGGTACGTCGACCTAAAAGTTTGGGAACCCCTGCTCTAGAGGGTAGCAATATTTCTACAAAATGGATTGCAGGCTCTTTTTAAGAGTAAAATTCATTGTTTACATTAAAGAAGCTGTCTGTTATACAGAGAATTGCATTAAAAAGATCTTTTACTGCAACAATCCTTTTACTACAATGCGGTCCTTTGACGAAATTCACATTTATCTCGTAATCCTTTGATGAAATTCGTGTTTTTTTACAATCCTTTAACGAAGTTAGTGTTTTATCTGCGATCTTGTTTCAAAATTTGTGCTTTTTTCAACATGCTGTGACAAAATTTGTGTTTTTTCGCAATTATCTGACAAAATTTGTGTTATTTCCGCAATCTATTGACGAAATTCCAGTTTTTTGCGGCCTTTGGCTAAATTTGCGTTTTTTTCCGTGTTTTTAACCAATCCTTTGGCGAAATTCACGTTTTTAACCAATGCATTGACAAAATTCCTGTTTTTCGGCATTCCTTTGACAAAATTCGTGTTTTTCAGCGATCCTGTGATGAAATTTGCATTTATTTCGTGATCCTTTGGCGAAACTCGCATTTTTTTTATGATCCTTTGGTGAAATTATTGTTTTATCCACGATCTTGAGGCTAAAATACGCACTTTTTCTGCAATAGTGTGACAAAAAGTGTTTTTTCCGCCATCCTGTGACAAGCGTTTTTTCGCGATCCTTTGATGAAATTAGTGTTTATTTCGTCATCCTTTGGCGAATTTTGCATTTTTAACGACATTAGTGTTTTATCCTCGATTCTGTGGTGAAATTCGCGCTTTTTCCTCGATCTTGTGACAAAATTCGCATTTTTTCGCAATAATCTGACGAAATTTACGTTTTTTCTTGATCATTTGACGAAATTCATGTTTTCTTTTGTATCTTTGGCGAAATTCGCGTTTTTCACGATCCTTTAACGAAATTCATTTTTTTCTGCGATTCTTTGATGAAATTCGCGTGTTTTCCACGATGCAGTGACTAAATTCATGTTTTTTTCTGAGTCCTTTGACGAACTTCGCGTTTTTTTCGTTATCCCTTGGTGAAATTCGCGTTTTTCCAATATATATATTTATTTGGTGGGCAGAATGATCGGGGCCGTTTGCCCCCCCCGGGTTTCCGTTTGTTTGTATTTTCCGCAAAAACTGCCATAAAAAAGTTGGATTTATATTTTTTTTTGGAGGGGGGGGGGGATCAGCGTGATTATTCCCCCCCTGCACCTACCATAGGGACCTGGTGGATTCGCACCTGCCATATGGACACTAAATGGTAAAAAGTGACTATTAAGAAATTGTCAGCGGCTACCTTCCTACAAGGACAAAATATTTTTTTTCAAGAGAAAAACAAAAACTGCCTAATATTCATAAAATATTGGTTGACGGTTTTTCGGGTGCGAGGCCCTTTGCGGCCGCACCTGTCGCACACTCGTAGGGACGCCTCTGTCGGTATGAGGTAAAGGAGAATGCAATAACTTTGAAACGAAAGATGTTGTACTTTCACTGAAAAAAAAAATTAACATGTAAATATACATTTTTTCAGGGGTGCAGAAAATGTTTCTACTCCCAACATTTCCCCCAATCCACATGAAAATTTCCCGAAAATTTTACAGTATGTTGTAGGTAAATGCTGTTATTATCGTAGGTTCCAATATTTCTCAACTTATGCGCAAGTATATATAGCAGAGGTGATTTTGAGTGAAAAGCAAAAATTCTGAAATTAACAGCAAATTTTCTGAAAGGTTACAGCACAGTGGAGGAAAATGGGGGGGGGGGGGAAATCCACTCCCAGCACTATGTTTTTTTCGCAGCCCTTTGACGAAATTTGCGTTTTGTAGCGATCTTTTGACGAAATTTGCGGTTATTTCGCCTTTCTTTTGACGAAATTGGCAGTTGTTTTGCCATCTTTTGACGAAATTCGCGGTTGTTTTACAATCGTTTGACAAAATTGCGGTTGTTTCACGATCTTTTGACAAAATTGCGGTTGTTTCGCGATCTTTTGACAAAATTTGCGGTTTTTCCGCGATCTTTTGACGAAATCTGTGTTTTTTTCGACGAGTTTTGTGGTTATTTCACCCCTTTTGACGAAATAAATGGTTGTTTCGCGATCTTTTGATGAAATATGCGAGTTTTTTCACGTTCTTTTGACGAAATTCGCGATTATTTAGCTATGTTTTGACGAAAATCATGGTTATTTTGTCCCTTTTGACAAAATTTGCAGTTTTTTTGCGATCTTTTGACGAAATATGCGTTTATTTCGCCTTCCTTTTCACGAGTTTAGCGGTTATTTCGCCCTCTTCTGACAAGATTTGCGCTTATTTCGCCCTTCTACGAAATACGTGGTTGTTTCGCGATCTTTTGACGAAATTTGCGTTCATTTCGTGCACTTTGACGAAATTCGCGGTTGTTTTGTGATTGTTTGACGAAATTTGCTCTTCTTTCGCGATCTTTTGACCAAATATGCGTTTTTTTTGGCGATCTTTTGACGAAATTTGCGTTCATTTTCCGAACATTTGACGAAATTTCCTAGTTTTTTCGCGTTCCTTTGACGAAAATCGTGGTAATTTTGTCCTTTTAGACGAAATTCGCGGTTGTTTCACGCTCTTTTGACGAAACTCAATTGTTTTGCGATCGTTTGACGAAATTTCCGTTCCCTTCGCGTTTTTTTGACGAAATTCGCGGTTGTTTTGCGATTGTTTGGCGAAATTTGCTCTTCGCGATCTTTTGACGAAATGTGCGGTTTTTCGCGGTCTTTTCACAAAATTTCCGTTCATTTTGCGATCTTTTGACGAAATTTGCGTTCATTTCGTGAGCATTTGACGAAATTTCTGGGTTTTTTCGCGTTCCTTTGACGAAATTCGCTGTTATTTCGCCACGTTTTGACGAAAATCGTAGTCATTTCTCCCCTTTAGACAAAATTTGTGGTTGTTTCACGCTCTTTTGACGAAACTCGGTTGTTTTGCGATCGTTTGACGAAATTTGTGGTTATTTCGCGATCTTTTGACAAAATTTGCGGTTATTTTGCGATCTTATGACAAAATTTGCGTTTTTTCCGTAATTCTTGGACAAAATTCGCGGTATTTTTATGTCCGAATTTTCAGATTGATGAAAGATTTTTTAAATTTTCGGAACCGAATGCCTTAATTTTTTGGAAAATTGGGAACAGAATCACCCGATATACGGTACATATTATTCTGAGATTGATTTTGTGAAGGTCACCATACGGATCTTTTTATTTATAGTGAAATTTTTCTATCTCAGGAAATGATGGAATTTGTTGTTAAAACCGAAATCAATTGTATATGTTTCTGCAAAATTTCCCCCGATCCTAGATCGCCGGATCGAACATATTCTGCACCCCTGCATTTTTTTTTTTTTTTTTTTAAGGAAGAAAAAGACGAGGTTTGTAGTATAAATTTATCGCCCCCTCCGTGCCTGCACCATTCGTACAGCCCTGCTGAGACATATGTAAATCTGACAGCATAGCAAATTGGATTAAGCTTTCAACCTGGTCAAGTTATGCTAATATATTATCATGGTGCAAGAAGTTCATCCAAGCGAAGACTGACAAAATTTCTGAGTATTAGGAATAACCAAATGTAAATAAGGAAATGTAAATAATTAATTTCAAATCCATCTCCTCGCAAGAAGTACACAAGTAAATATAGATTATCTATCACTTGAAAGTGACAGCACTTCGCACTCAGGAATTCACGTTTGTAATCAAAGATAGGTGGCGCTTTTAGACCTGCTAATGTTTGTAAACAGTTTACGTGAACGCGGTTATCATTGCTGGCTTTCGCTTTTGTCTTGTGTTTGCCTCATGTGAATTGGTTACTTGTGGAATAAATTTTTTGCTTTTTTAAGTCTCTTAATGGAAAATCAGCTTACTTTAGTATGTTTGTAATGTAGTGTGTAAAAAAACAAGTATTTTTATTATTATTATTAAAAATGGATTTTTATGATTGTTTTTCTGTGTTAACCTTTTTTGTGCCGACGATATTTTAAAGTACCATTGAAATTACTTTTCATAAAATTCATTTAATACATCGATTAGTAGTAATACAGTTTAGAATCAGCTATAGATACATTATTTTATCTTGTTTCAAAATCATTACTGGTTGCACAAAACAAAAATATTTAAAAAAAAAATGATTTCTTTTGCCTTTGCATCTTTTCAGTTTTCTTGACGTTAAAAGATTAGGGAGGGGGGGAGTTTCAGTTCGGAAATATTTCTATTGTAAGAACATTATATTTGTACATTTCCTAATTCTACAAAATACTAAAAAATATTTTTTAAATAAAAGATTTGAGTGGAGTTATAAATATTGCACAAAATCTCAATAAATTCAAATTTAATTAATTTTATTTGGCAAAATCCTTTTAAAATTTATTAAATGATTATGTAAATCTTCTAATATAGTTTAAAAAATTCACGAAATTATTGCAGTTGCATAATTCTAAGCTGATGCAGATATATGTGCATTAACAACAAAAATAATAATAATATCTGTTAATTCATACATATACAGAGACTAAATATAATCATGTTAATGGTTAGTCATACATTCTATCAACATTAACTACCCAAAATATTAAAGAAAAAAAGAAGAAGAAAGACATTTAGAATATATTAGTTTTCATGCTAAGTGCATTATGTTTCAATTTCTAATTTGTATGGACTCCGAAAATATTTATAATCATCGATAAGTTGACCATTTTGAAATTATTGTGATATTTATTAACCTTGATTGGAACGTAGCTCTTCCAATTAAAAAGCAAAAAAATTTTGTTACTTTTCATCTTTTATCAATTGCTTTCTTTGATATGTTGTGCTAATCCAAAAGTAGAAAATATTTTATAACCTTTTACTGAAGTAGTTCTTCCTAAACATTTTTATACTAATTGGATTTTTTTTTACTTTTTTCCATTCTCTTACTATAACTGTATAACAGATGTTATCATTCTGAAATTTTGTTTTACCTGAAATTTATTATGTATTTATTTATAAAAAACAAATAAGAATCTTTTATTTATTTATTTAATCTAGAAAAAATTATTTTATTTGTTGTGCTTATTTTCTATAAAAGAGTGAATAATTTGATTATTCAAAGAAAGTTTTTATGACTATGACCAGATTTAATTAAAGTTTTAAATGAAATGCTTTTTAAACCTGGTAACATCTATTTTAATATACTTTCACATCATTAAAAAAATATTTTAATCCATTATTTTTTTTAATAATCTGATTTAAATCACGATTAAATTTGAACAAACTGTCAGCCTCAACGAGACATCGGATTTTCTGCTGATCAAAGTTTTGTTGCCGTTTTTAGAGACGACAGGTATTTTATTTTTTTCATTTGGAAATAAATGAAAGCTTAAATCGGGATTTTTCGGTTATCTAGAGTTGCATTGGGGCACATAGCAGCATGTATTATCTTTTTTTTGCGGTTTTATTCATATTTATTAAGAATTAAAAATCCCAAATGATATTTGACTCACGGTAAGTAATGCCGGTAATGCTAACGCGATGAAAGAAGCAGTGGTACCCTTTAGATCGCTAGAGGGCGAGTTTTTTGTTACAAACGCGAATAACTAAATGTAAATAAGGAAATATAAAATAATTAACTTCAAATCAGAAAGGAAACAACGACTTAAAACACTAAATCCATCGTTATAGCGTAATTTGTAATTTCTGCTCGGTACACAAATAAACATGGATTATCTTTATCTATCTACTGAAAGTCACAGCCCTTCGCGCTCATTGGCGCGATGTGATGACGTCAAACCTACTCATTACGAGGCTAATGTTAGCCTCGCACTCACTAATCACAGACGAGAAAATTACCAGAGATTAATGGTTTGCTGGGCATTAACGGAAACGAAAATGTCAAAAATAAAATGAGTTTTACCAGATAAAAGATATGTCTTATTCACCTCGCCTTAATCACATTTGTATTATGTATCAATTTAAAGATAATCGTTAGAACCGTTTTCGAGATTTTCAAATTAGGAACTTCCTCGATATCATACCAACGTTTTCACTTTAAAAATGGCTATTTAGATCTCAAAATATACTGCACGTAGAAATGTAAAAATTTCAGTATACGATTAGACTGCAGATATAAGATTGTTCTAGAAAATTCAGAACAATAGGACCTATATCTGCTGAGTTATTAAAAGGCGGCTTTTCGCGTTTTCTTTGATGTCGAGTTGGCTGTATATATGAGTTCCGCCATCTACAAATTCTACGATACGATACGATACGATTTTAACGATACGATATGATACAATTTTAGGCTTAAGGCTGCGTCACTCGGAATACTACCATCTTCCATGATAGATGCAGTAGAGTCCCAATTATCCGAGTTAATCGAACTTATACCTTTGGAATGGATCCTTTTCTTCTGATCTTTTTTTCCCATTCTGACTAGAAAATCAAAGTTCTAACTTTTTGCGACTGCTCTTTCATCTTCACTTAACACTTCATTTATAATGGCTGTTTCATAATAATAGAAGCCATCAGTCCATCAGAAGAAAATAACTCGGTTAAGCAGGACTCTGATAATGACTCTAATGTAGTCCAGTTTTAAGACTTAAAACGCGCGATTTTATTTTTTATAAAATGACATCATCCGTATCCGCTGAAGAATTCCTGATTTGCGATTCAGTCTTAAACAACATCTACAGTAAAGTACGCATAGGACGTCACTATCGCTGAATAATACACAAATAATAAAAAAAAGATATCGTCATTAAAAAAAAAAACTCCACAAAGAAAAAAAAAATTAGTTATTTCATAATTCATATGCCTTCATTTGTTTGTAATATTAATATAGATACTTAAAATTAAATTTAGTTTATAATAGCTCCATGTTTTATCAGAAATCATTCGTTTATATTTTTTCAAAATAGCACGTAGTTTATATAGTTTTTTTTCAGTTTTTATGAGAAAATGGCAACAGAAAGATATAATTACTATTTTACAACTATTTTTCCTTGACTTTCTACAGAAATGGAGTACTTGAGTTGCCAAAATTAAACAAATTTCGCTAAAACCTACAAAAATATTAATATCTCAAAAATAAATGGAGATGCAGCTTTCAAAAAAATTGCATTAATCCTTAAATACCTGATTTTTCAAAAATCATTGTAATAATGTTTTTCGGCTTTCCTTTTTTTAAATAAATCATTGGAAAAATACTTAAAAAAATGATATTTTGTTTTAAGTATGGTCTACGGCTAAAAACAGTTTGTTACTAATCAGCAATACTGCTCTTTAATTGAAAAAATAATTTTCCTTGATAAAATTCTATAATATTAAACACATAAGAATTTTAGGAACTAGTATAATAAGAAATAAATTTTACTTGCTCACTGCAGAACAAGATAGGGTATTTCGCAAGCTTCCAAACAAAACAAAAGGAACAAGTAGCAACAATTGAAAAAATAAATCTATCTTTATTCTTAAATAGCACAAGTGATGCCATCTACATGTTATAAATCGATTTAATAATATTTTCAGAATGTATTTTATTGGCAACATTAGGTATTATAGCTTCAATATTATTCTAATAGTATTTTAGAGCCTAAATTGGGTATGCCGAAAAGCAACACCCGGCATTTAAGGGTTAAAAAGTACTTTTTTTCCCCAATACGAGGTACAAAAATTGAAAATGTGCGATACTTAGAATTTAAAAAAAAATTCAGTAGAGATTATTCCGTATAATGATACATCTGCTTTGTTTTACATCTGGCTTATACAATGCAACGTTATTTTTTGGAGGCGACACTTTATTAGCTGGGAGAAAGAAATAGCATACCGGGGGCTAATAAGTTAACTGTTTTAAATAAAAATTCTTGTGTAAAATATTTTTATAAAACCTGAGTAAAATGTCCCGTCTTTCTAGTGTTAATTGGGTAGTTTGGTACAATATAGGAGGTAGGTACAATATAGTATGTAGGAGCAATATAGCAAGTCATCGAATTTTCCATACGTAATTAATTTTAAAGGAAATAATTAAAAATACAAACCTTTTCCTAACGAAAGTATCAATTTATTAACCATTAAACCATTAACCATTACTACCTTGCATTAATAAAATAAGTAGGGGATTCTTGGACTGGGTAAGGTTCACTGAAACTTTCATCCTTTCGGGGTCGATAAAATGAGTAGCAAGCTTGTTTTAGAACTTAAGGGGCCGCTGCACTGAAACTCCCCGATCGCGAAATCCCATGTTTGCCTATGGGAAAACTGTGAAGCATGATGACCCATTACCTAATATAATTATTAAAATACCCTTTTCACCATGAGAAAGTAGACGTCAGATGCCGATGTTGTGCGTTTTTAAAATATGCCTATGTAAATTTTAATTATTTTAGGAAGGTGATAAAATTTAATCAAATGGGAATTTCAAAGTTTATAGGGATTTTTATTACTGGGGAATTAAACGGAGGGATTAAAATTTACGAAGATAAATTTTAAAAACGCACATCATCGGCATCTGATGTCTACTTTCTGATGGTAAAAACGGTATTTTAATAATTACATTAGGTAATGAGTCATCGTGCTTCAAAGTTTTCTCATAGGCTAAAATGAGATTTCGCGATCGGGGAGTTTCAGTGCAGCGGAGCCTTAACACTGAGGTCTCGCGTTTTGTTGACCACCTGAGCGGAACATCTGATGTATAGCAAGCACATCAGGGCCCATGGTCAAGAAAACAGAGCTGTGCACTGTAGTTCAAGATCCATAGGGATTGTAGTGCCACAGAGTTAGAGGAATTATTTGAGCGCTACCCATCCCAACTTTACCTATCTGTTTGTTCACAATGTCGAGATATTATCGCTTATGAAACTGAAATCTGTAATATAAAAGTATTATAAATCTTTATATTCACTGAACAATTATGTTGGCTGAATTTCAGAGTAAATTTGAAATGTATACAACAAGAAAGTTCAAAAGCATTTTTTTTTTTTGGGGGGGGGGGGGGGTACGAATGCGTCAACGTATCCCAATACAAATCGTAATCTTACTTCTACAAAGCCCTTAAAAATATAAAATAATTTCTAGTCACTTTCATTTGTCAAAAAAAAAAAAAAAAAAAAAAAAGAAAAGAAAAGAAAAGAAAAGAAAAATTGATAATAATATAATTATAATAATAAAATAAGAAATAATTATGAAAGTTTTGAATAACTTTTTCATTATATTAAAGTGAGAAACTAACAATGCTTATTTAATTTGAGTAAAAAGGGCATTTGGATAAAAAATACAAATGGAATTTATCCTCCTGAAATAAAATAGCGTTATAGAAATGAATATCCTTACGCCGCCGTTTCTTCTAAATTTTGTAAAAATACGTAAGTAAAAACACTTACTTATTGGGAGTTAAAGCAAGAACAAGAAACATATCTTTATCCTGAGTTACTTGCCAATTCATTATAGTCCAAGAGCCGACAGCACAAAAACCTATGTTATTAAGCACAAGAAAAAAACCTTTATTTTATGGAAGAGTAGAAGTAGGGGAATCCAATGATCCATGTCTGCCGGAAGTGAAGTGGTGCATAAGCCAAAAATTAATACCGCCAGTAGTTGACTCGTAGGTTTATCATTGTGTCTGTCCTACATGTTTTCATACCTTTGTTTGTAGGACAAACACAATGATAAACCTACGAGTCAACCACTGGTAGTATTTATTTTTGGCTTATACACCACTTCACTTCCGGCAGACATGGATCATTAGCTTCCCCTGCTTCTACTCTCCCATAAAATAAAGGTTTTTTTTTTCTTGTTGTTGATTACATAGGTTTTTGTGCTGTCGGCTCTTGTACTATTAAAGGTCTCTATTGAGGAATCTATCTTTTTGGTATTTGTTAAGATAAACTGCCAATTCGTCATCTAACACACTTTGCCATTTTACCCCACTTTCCCTGTATTATTTTGTTTTATCTTTCAGTTTAAGGATGAAAAAAAAATCCCTTTGTCTTATTTCTGACAATTGTATTTGATCCTTGTTATTTATCCTACCTGTCCCTTATTGTAAAATTCGAAGTTTTTAATATGATATTTCGAGAAAAAATATGCTAAAATGAAGGGTTGATTTGAAAAAAAAAATTATCATCAGATATATTATTATGATAACCTCATCTCATTAATAGGGAAATTTATCTCATAATTCAGTTTTCTATATGCCAAAATGACAATATTTTAACTAGGTGAATTATTTAATTTTGTAACATTATATTCTTTTTAGATCAGAATAGGGTTTTTTTTCGCAGTGTTCAATTTTCTTTGAAGCAACTTAATCACACAATTTTCACAGATCTAGAAAAATAAAGAAAGAAAACTTTGTCTTTTCTTCTAATAAACGGGGTCAAACCGAAAAAAAAATCTGACAACTTTGTCAACTTGAGCATGAAAAAAAAAATCTGACACGGTATTGATTTCCAATTCTCTTAGACCGTATGCCCACGTTTATGAATTTTAATATTTCTAAAATTTCTCTTTTTCAGAAAGTCCAAGAGGGGTTTTAAATGACTCGAACAAAATAAGTTTCATAAATTGATATGCATTTCATAATTTGCTTATTTATTGTATACGTTAAGTTTAAATGTTATAATTTATTAGTTTGCTTAAAAATTAAAATCGGAATTTTTCTAAAACTACTTAATTTTGTCCCCCCCCCCCCATCTCCCTTCAGAATTTAACTCTCTGATGCATAACAAACTTTCATGACGTATAAGGGAAAAACAACAACCCGTAGAGAAAGGCTTCATCACATATAAAGCTTAGGTAAAGTTTCAGAATTCTTATGAAATACAGCTTTAGGTGGCGGAACCATTTTTTAATTTTTTTTAATATTAAGATGGAAAAATATTCAGATGTAAAAAATAGAAGTCGCAAGTTTAAGATCAAAATATGTAAATATAGTTGGATGTGGCTGGCTGAAAGATATTATGGTAATAGTTCGTGGATTCTAGGGGTTACACACATTTAAAACACTGCGACCATAAGCTATATAAACAATTTCAAATTAAATAGAGTTTCGTTAGAGATGCTTTGCTACAAAATAGATCTCAAAACTGTGAGATGATAGAAACTCTGACTAGTCAATTGCAGATTTTCCAACTACAAATTTGTATTTGTTCATCCAACTTGTGATCTCAACCAGTGCCATATTTAGGACGCATGAAACATTTTGCAAATGTTCTAACTACTGCCTTGACCGCAGCATTTCAAATGTGATGTAACATTTAGCTGAGTAGTCAATTACAGAACATAGCCGTTCAAAATAATCTACATACGATTAACAGAAAATCACAATTTTGGAAGGTGACATAGTCTTTATTTTTTTTTTCAATTTTTTGTTATAATCTGAAATTTAGGAATTTGCGATTATACAATCGCGAATAATGTTCTTCGCGAGCGAGCATTTTTGTTATCCCTGTAACCCCTAGACCTAAAGTGCTTAGCTTAATTAGCAGTGATTTAGAAAAAATCCCGAGCGATGTTTTGGTCAACAGAATGAGTACGATTTCTGCCGGCACTGTTCAAAGAACCCTGCGCCCTAAGCATAGAATGTCGGAATAAAATATCAGTGAAAAGTTACGTCATTTTGTATTGCTTGTCGCAATTATAATAGTTTTCTTTAGTTTTGTAAATGTAAATGTAAGTTTATAAAATAAGTTTTCATTGATGGAAGGGTTCTGCCGTTCTGTGTAAAGAAATCTAAAATTCGTTTGGAACAAAAATAGTTTTGTTATGATATGCTGACTAAAGTTTGTGAATAAGATATCAAACGTTTGTATTTTAAGCGTTTCTACCTCCTGTAGTTTAGAAGTGTGTTGGGAAAAACAGTAAAGCCGACAATATTATTTCAAAAACTAGATTAACTTAGTTTTTTTCGACATTCCCTTTTTGTTGCAAGCGTTTCCTTGAAAGCAAGCTCATATGTGTAGACAGAATTACATAGGCTTATTTATAGATTTTACTGAAAACAAATGCAAAAAAATGTCTATTATTACAAAATCAACATTAGTCAATAACAATACCAAGTTGTATTACAATGAAACATGAAGGATATGTGAATATGTCTATGTGATTTAATGTCAACCCTTAAAATCCAGATGTTAATGATTTAGGTCTACTTTAGCAGATACCTTAAAAATGGCATTAATACTTTTTCCTATCACATGTAGGTCACTAAATGCCGTTTCTAGTGAAAAAACAAACAAACAATATCATAAATCTAACAGTTTTAATTAATTTTTTAAAATTTTAATTATCACTAAATAAAAAAAATGATAATCGATTTTCAAATTTAAAGATTTGACAAATATAATGAGCATGAAAATATTTCTTTAAAATCTTTCATTTGTGTGTAGCACAGTTTTTACTGATTTCTGAAAAATTCTGAATCTTTTCTTATGTAGTTTTTGAAATGAGTGATTCAATTATAGGCATATTGCATAAATATAGCCCATTTCATATGGTAAAATTAATAATGTCCAATTGATTATCTTGAATATTTAGAGTATCACATAAAACTATACCTATATGTCCAGGGTAAATTATGTAAATAATTTAAATAAATAAGTTTATAACTTTTATACAGGAATTTAAAAAATAATTCCTATTTTCGCCAATGGATAACACTACTTTACCTCGAAATGAAAGAATTCTTAAACTAGCGTGCAAATATGGATTACATGCTACTCAGTTATTGCTCTTCATTATGTTTAATTGCTGATATACGCAAAAAAAAGCATGCATTTTTAAATTTTCGGTTAGTTTGAGAATTCTTACAGGGGGAGATTATTCAGCGCCTCTTACTGACTAAAGAAGTGTTTTTTTAGTCGTTGTATACAAAATTCAAGGGTATCTTTAAAACATATTTCTATTTAAAATTGTTAATAAATTAATCAATTTTAAATTTTAAACAGGTAATCTTTGTGCACCTCTTCTATCCACTGTGATACACTTTAAATAAGAAGAGAGAAATTTTTCTTGATGTTTTCTATGGCTTTTTTTAAAATTTAATTTTTATCGTCTTAATTTTCAAGATTTAAGCATACGCTATAAAATCAATAAAAAAATTATGAAAATGTATGTCAATATTTTAAAACTACTTTATTTTGTTCTACCTCTCTTTTAAAATCAATCTCAGATTTCAGCATAGAAAAATTAAAATACATTCAACAATGTTTTTCCTTCAGATGAAAGAAAATTGGAAATCAATAATATGTCAAACACTTTTCCTTCGTTCAAATTGACAAAGTTAACACTTTTTTTTTGTTTTCCCCTTTTTATCGAAATAAAACAAAACATTCTTCTCTATTTTTTCTAAGCCCATCAAAATTGTGTGATCAAGCGGTAAAAAAAAATACAAATCTAAAGGGAAAAAAATTCTCCTTATTGGTATAGAAGAAAAATGTCAGAGTTATTAAATTAAATATATTATTTAGTTAATATATTTTCATTTTGGCATGCAACAAACTGAATTATGAGATAAAATGTCAGTTTTTAAATTTCCATTAGAAAAAAAAACAAAAACAAAAACAAAAAAACAAGCAAAAAACATTCTTGCGGTTATGTCTGGATGAGAAAAAAATATTTTACTGAACCAATTCATTTATCTTTTGAAAAAAATAATAAAATTTCTTTTTTTTTTTTTTTTTTTTTTTTTAAGTTGTTGAACTGAAAAGCGGACACAAAAATATGGCATATTTTTATTCAAAAATAGTTTTTTAGTAATTTTCTTTTACTGACTACACAGTAAAAAAGAAAAAGAAAATGTTTCTTTATTTAGCAAGAAGGTTTACGAAAATATACTATAAGCTCTTCAGTGCTACCCTTAATTTTTTTAAAAAAACATGCCTTTTTTTCCAAACCTTAGAAACAAATAGACTTCCGAGATTTAAAAAAAGCATTTCTGAAACAAATGTCCCTTTTGCTGACAGCAACTTTTGAGAACGCTACCACGTAGTTTTACAGTGTATTAATCGGTTTCGCAACCCGGAACCAACAAGAACGTGAAACTCCTCTAAAGAGACCACTGTCGGTTGCATGTGAAAATGGTCGTTAGGAGGAGTGGTCGCTTCTAGTTTTTACAGTGTATTAATCAGTTTTCTCTATCCGGCACCAACAAGAATACAGTGAAATTCCTCTAAAGTGACAACTGTCGGTTGCATGTGAAAATGGTCGTTAGGAGGAGTGGTCACTTGTAGCTTTTACAATGTATTAATCAGTTTTCTCAACCCGGCAACAACAAGAATACAGTGAAAATCTTCTAAAGAGACCACTGTCGGTTGCATTTGAAAATGGTCGTTAGGAGGAGTGGTCATTTGTAGTTTTTACAGTGTATTAATCAGTTTTCTCAACCCGGCATTAACAAGAATACATTGAAACTCTTCTAAAGAGACCACTGTCGGTTAAATGTGAAAATGGTCGTTAGAAGGAGTGGTCGCTTGTAGTTTTTACTGTGTGTTAATTAGTTTTCTCAACCCGGCATCAATAAGAATACAGTGAAAATCTTCTAAAGAGACCACTGTCGGTTGCATTTGAAAATGGTCGTTAGGAGGAGTGGTCACTTGTAGTTTTCACAGCGTATTAATCAGTTTTCTCAACCCGGCATTAGCAAGAATACATTGAAACTCTTCTAAAGAGACCACTGTCGGTTAAATGTGAAAATGGTCTTTAGAAGGAGTGGTCGCTTGTAGTTTTTACAGTGTGTTAATCAGTTTTCTCAACCCGGCATCAACAAGAATACAGTGAAAATCTGCTAAAGAGACCACTGTCGGTTGCATTTGAAAATGGTCGTTAGGAGGAGTGGTCACTTGTAGTTTTTACAGTGTATTAATCAGTTTTCTCAACCCGGCATCAACAAGAATACAGTGAAAATATTCTAAAGAGGTTGCTATTGGTTGCATTTGAAAATGGTTGCTAGGAGGAGCGCTCGCTTAATAGGGGAAGTGGTTGAATTTCAAAGCGAAATATTATTTTTATACATTTTTATTTGCATTTAATTTATGAAATCACCAATCCTTTTTTGTTTACATTTCCATAATTGCGTCTTTACAACACTTGTTACAAAGGCTTTCTTTAAATTATAAAATATATTTTGAATTTTTCCACTGTCAGCGCAACTGTGATTAAAACTTAAAATTGTTTTCCCATTTCTTTTAGAGTCTCTTTGTTTGATATTTTAGGAAATTCAGCGTGATCATTGTGTTTTTCACCGCACTGTGTGACAGATTCACCTTATCTCAGGACTTGGCGAAATGTCTCTGAAAAAGCCGAGATAGATAAGGAAAATGACGCACGAATACTGTTCGGTAAGAGGGATTGACGTGGTCTTTTAATAGGCGGCAGATTTTGCATTAAATCTGTGGGCTATAAAATGTGTGGAATGAAAAAGTGGTTTTTATGAGGGATTACCGCTTAATAGGGTCAAAGGTGTCTTATAAGAGAGGTTTTGCTGTAATAGTGATTTTGGATGCTATCAATTCTCAAGCAAACATTTTCAGTATCAACAAACATGTTCGACAGGCAACCATGCTAAATTAACAGCGCAAAATAAACATTATTTTGTTAGGGCTCGATGTGTATATGGGGCATTCTCACAATCTTTTGACTTTTGGGGGAAAAAATCTGGCGAAATTAAGCTTGCTAAAATAACATTTTAATCTGATAGACGAATGCCTTAATGATTCAAAATAAAGAAAAAATGGTCAGCAGCGAAAAATGCTTTATTTAACTGAGGTTTAGGTTAAACTTACGAGTTTAATTTTTCTTACCATTTTACCCCGATAACTTTTTATTTTCTTCTAAATTTTTACTTATAATGAATTTGCATAGTACCCACAGGACATTCAAATAAGAAATAATACAAATGTAGTACTTTTAATACAGAATTTTTGTATAACATTGTCTTAAAGGGGTGTTAAAGAAGGGACAGTAAGGTAAAAAAAGGGACGAAATGGTAAAAAAAGGGACGAAAGGGTAAAAAAAGAGACGGTAAGGATGGAACGGTAAGGAAAATTACCACCTATTTTTAGTAAAATCATGTTAAGACTAAGTAATAGCCACGATGTTCATTGATTTTTCGAAACAGTTGTTAACATTGGATTAAATTAATTTTTTTTTTTAAATTTACCTCGAAAAGTGCAGGAATAAACCTTGGGGACTGTGAGACTACCACTAAAGCCACGGTGCTTGAAATTGATATTTAAATACTGATTTATATTCTGCAGTAAATTTCCTTTCAAAGAATTTTAGATATTCTTTCTGTAGCATACATCTGCATGAGCAAAAACTGAATCGCCGCTGCATCTGAAGTGATTTTCTGTGTCATTTTAGAAGAGGGATGGTAAAAAATCTAAAACCCAGGGACAGAGTTCAAAAAATAATATCAACCATAAAAATGTGTGCAGGTTAATTTTTAGCTACATATTTATATAAAAAAATAGTTCCAGTTTCAGAAAAAAAAATAAATTGAATTATTTTTATTGAAACAATTTTATCCAGACAGCTCCAAACTTCAAAATCAGCATCAGTAATACGGGACGGTAGATGGGTTTTCCATGTGTTTGGACCCCCAACATCGTCCAAAACTTATTTATCTAGTTAATATTGCTGTGCAATCATGCAATGGGATGTTCCCAAGTATATGAAATAAAAAAAAACACAAAAAAGTGTATTAAATAAAAAATTATTATTCAGGGACATGAAAGTTGTGAGAATGACCCATATTCTGTTCAGTTAAAAATGTTTGGTTGAAAATTAATAGCAACCTAAAAAACAGTTATTCTTGTATAGAAATCATTGTACAATCATTGGACATAAAATTTGTACCCCCGAGCAATTAAATAATGAAATAAATAAAATATATGATATTGCAAGAATCAATGGATAAAAAAAAAGCACCATAGAAGAATTAATTAAGAGCTTGAAGAATAAAAAGAAGAGAAGTTTCAATCCACAAAATTCCATGTTATCCACTTTACAATATTTTTCTGGTTTCTTCGAACGTTTGAAATATAAACTCAATAAATTCAATATCTCCCTAGTTGCAAAATCTTCTATCAAATTAAAAAATATAGTATGCAAGAAAATAGATCCAATAGAGTCAAACCAGTTATCGGGAGTATTCGAAATACCCTTCACAAAAGAAGATGGAACAAAGCAGTTTTATATAGGTATGACAAGTAGAAAACTTAAAACCAGAATCAAAGAACATATAGCAGACATCAAGTACAACAGAAGAACCACAGCTTTGGCCAGATTATGCAGCGAAGAACCGTTACAGATCGATTTTAAAAATAGCAAGTTAATTTATACATCAAGATTTTATTTACCATCCATAATCCGAGAACTAATCGAGATATTTTTACGCAACAAGAATATTTGCAATGATTCAGTGTCCCTTGATTTACCTAAAATTTGGAAAGAGATGCTATGTAATTTTAATAACAATAGTAAAAATTAATCCACACTCACAAATAGCCAAGATAATTTTATTTTTATTTTATGCTTTGCAATGTTTTTCATTATGCCTGTTGTCTCGTGACATTGTTTACCATGTTATCTGGGAGCACGGCAGTGCGTCCGCCAAGTTCGCACAAGCCGTAAGCTACCTTTTCCTGAACCATTTCGGCATACTTTTCACCCCATCATAACGTCGTTTTAGGGAGAGATATAGAAATTTTTCTTTTATACACATGTTCGTATGGTCAAACTGAACTAAGGTTCCACGATTTCATGTTTCTATATTTAGTAGTTTTCGAAATATTAAATTCCGAAAAAGCGCTTTTTTGTCACTGACTCACTTCGCATCATCAAATAACTAAGGTACTTTTAAAAGCCGTAGAATCATGAAATTTCACAAGTAAGTCGGGTTTGTAGCACAATTAACCAGAAAAATCTGAAAACACAGAATTTCCGCCTCTAAACCCTTCAAACAGGGGGTGTTCATTTGGCCGTAAACAGTTCTTTAATACATTCAATTGTGCCAATGTTGGTCGCCAAAACTCGATTACAGAGATTTGAAGGGGGTCACGTGATTTCAAGCAAAATAACATTTTATATATATGCTTTTCCAAATATGTTTGTTAAATAGAAAAAAATGAATATACCTAAAAATTTTAATTAGTATAGGTTATGATATATTTACGATATTAAAACAACAAAACATTTAACAAAATATAACCGCAATTAGGTACGTTTCCGATATAGTAGCCTTGGCGAAATACAGAAAATAGCCTTGACGGAAAAGAAATTTGATAATAACGTATTTTATGGCAACCTATTTACTGTGTCCTATACACAAGCATTTTTTTCAATATGTATACAATTTATTTAATGTAAGGAACCCGTTTATTTATTTTAATATACCAACATAAATAATTTGTATATAAAAAATAATATTTTATACATGTATAAATAAAATGTTTATATGTATATACTAGCAGGCTATGCCCGCTGCGCTGGTCAATATTTCCAAATGAACCTTGGATTAAACTAAATGGTGAATTTGAACTTGTATTTTAAACAATATGGATCTTCAGCTTGACCTTGTACATTACTGAAAACGATGCGAACGCCATTGCGATATAATGTTATCTTAAGCGTTGGACAAAATTTAGCAATTAAGAAGTAATTGTTTTAGTTGATTATAAACAGCGCACTTATAGTCGGATAATGAGACCGTTATGACAACAGGAATTAATACCTCTGTAACTAATCAACATATAATGAAATCGTATATACTAACACCATTCCTAAAAGTCATGCAACAGGTGTCACTTGTAACAAAATATGTTCTGTAGATTTTTTTAAAAAGGCTAAACTTTCATAATCAGGTTCACTTAATTTTTGAACTTTTACTGTTGCTCTATAACTAAGTACCCTTGAACAATATGTATACACTAAAACCTTTCCAAAATTATTACCTAACTAATTGTAGTATATCCTACGAAAGTATTATAAACAATCGGAATGAAATACAAATTCCCGTTGTAAATATATAGTAGATAATGATGATGCGATTTTGTGTAATAGAATTCATAGTAAAGTTTTCGCTTCAAACAAAAACGATGCTTTCAACATTAAAGCTAAGGTTAACTTGAATTCTCATGAGCAACTACTCAAAGAAAATTGAATATGTGGCTTTTGTGATACTTTTATGTCAGCCGGGCGCAGGTAATAAATCAATAAAGATTGTTTTCATAGCATATTCTTATTTTATTATTTTCATTTAAAACACAAACCTTTCACTCATTTAATTTAAAATGCATGCCTTATACTAATTTCATTTAAAAAACTGAAAAGATAAACAATAACAAAAAATAATGCCATAATTAAAAGCAAAAAAATATTTTTAATTTACATACGCAAAATGTAACTACTGCTACTGGGAATTTTAAAAATGCTATCAGCGAGATATGCGCACGGTTGTTATAAATGTACCCATTTTTTCTTCTTATCGAGGAGCAATTTATAAATCGCACAATATTATTCCAATTCCAATTTCTTTCAATGAGGAACCTATGACCGGAAAAAATGGAAAAAGACTCTTGTAGATTCTTCGGATGACGGCATCTGACGCCATAAACCGAGTTGATATATATGAAAATAATTTTTAAGTCGTTACAAACATTGCTTTCATACTTAAATATTTTCATTGGTACTACTTGTTATCCCGTCGACCAATTTCGCCAAATTATATAAATCGCCAAACCATTCGCCAAATTATATAAATTGACATAATCTTTATTTTAAATAACGAAATAACAATTAATAAAAATACAAATAAAACGTCGAAATTAAAATCACTTGATGACGTAAACACGTGTAGTTTGTTTAAATTCAAGTGAATTTGAAATTTACGATCAACCATTATTGGCATTTAATCTTATAGTTTGACGATAGATTTTTGGTCGACGGAATATCTAAGTAGTACCTTTTCCATTTTTGTTTTATAACGCTAAATTCTCAGTAATTTTTTCCCTTTTATTTTACATAAAATCACTATTTTTTAAAAAAATTAAGATGCTTGCATTTTTATATCAAACTCATGGAGCCGTTTTTATTTTTTAGCCAAAAGGGTTGATTTGAATTTTTTCCGTTGCTAGAATAACGGATGTAATGATAGATATTTTGAGGTTTAGATGCCAAAGACACCGCCAAATTAGAAAAATATGAAATGTGTCATGAACTGTTGGACTTATAAACATTTATTTTGTAGCATTCGATTCAGCATACAAAACTACATTAAAATATGCTATCATTTGACGCATAATTTTGATATTCGATTTTTTCCCCTCCCCGTGCAAAAACCAGTAGGGGTGACACTTTAGAAAATCCTTTCTTAGCAGAAGTTTATGTCATAAGAAGTATTTTTACCACGATTTTCAAGATTTTAGGTTCAGTAGTTTACGCTGTGCATTAATTAGTCCCCTAATCCAGACTTTATTTTTTATACTATATTAGATATGCGATTTTGCGGTGAATCGATGATCGAAAATTAGTCCAATATCATTTGAAATATTACATAACAGAGGAGAAAGTACGAAGAAAGACGAAGAAGAAATGACGAATTACAAAAGACTTGTAACTTTTTTTTTCAAAATGTTGAATTTTTCCATAGTAATAACATATTAAAACATAAATTTCCTTAAAAATTATCTTTATTTCCTAGATTTCGAATCTGTGAATTTTCCTATAAATGAAATTGGCGATATGACTTGAGAAAACAGATAATATTTGCTTAAATAAAATGGGTAATATTCGTTGATCTGAGTTCGAGTTTATAAATATCACATGCTTTCGGAATTACGGCGAAAAACATTTTAAAAAGTATGAAATTATTTTACAATATGTATGTGTGGCATAAATTCACACTGAAATTTAAGTATTCGATTCCATTTTTAAAATATTAACTGATATCTATATACGTTACAATTGAATATGAAAATGTACTCAATAAATGATCTCTTTCACCTAAAAAAACACCATTTGTGAGAACATCCTCAAGCTAATGTCACGCTTATGCATTTTTGGCTTAAAATCACATTGTTTGGCGGCAAAAGAAAAATAAAAAATTGTAAAGAAACAAATAGTAATTACACATGTGACTCACAATTACATCTGCTTGTTTCTTCTATAAGTCACGTGATGGGACAATTAGATATAAAAAAAAGAAAAGAACAGAACAGAAAGAAAATGTCGTTAAAATTTCATCTAATCAAATTTTCAGATTCGTTTCCATATCTAACGCAAGCGATAAAGTGCCAAATATTGCGTATCAAGTGTAATATTTCTTATTAAATTAATTTTTAAGCATTACAAATATTTCTGTCAGGTTTTGATTAAATGTTTCCGTTTTTTAATATTATCACTCATTAAAACGGATTTTCTTTTTTTTCTTTTTTTTTCATTTAAATAAAATTAGTAACAGTTTTTCTTTTATTTTTCGAGGTTTAATAGCCGTTTCAATTTTTTTTTTTTTTTTTATCAACGATGAATTTCGCCAAGAAATAAAATGGTAAACTTATCGCCCAAAATAACAGAATTTTCCGTCATAATTCTAAAACTAATATAGGTAGAATAATGTGTTATAGATTAAAACCTTCCCTGAAACAATACCTATCTAACGGTATAGGTTCCGTAAAAATCCATGCAGTAGAACTCGAAATCTAGGCGTTCGGAACGAAATTTCCGTTTGGATTATTTATATATATAATAGATAATAGAATAGATAATAGATTTTATATATATATAATAGAATGGATAATAGATTATGTGTTATGAACTATCTCAAACATTAAAACAGATCGCATTGTTAGATTTCCTAATTTTAATATTATCGCGTTATGTTAGTTCCACATTCCACCACCAGGGAGCGCACTCTATTCTTAACGAAAGCGTATCTGAACGAAACTCCTTCATGCAACCTTTCCGTAGATACATGAATCGGGAGGGTGGCGGTCTTAACCAATAATTTAAGATAACTGCTGAAATTACTATGCAAAATATTTTAAAGGGGCTTCTACGCGGGCCCCTAATAGAGTTAGAGGAAATCGGAAGACGTCAAAATAATCGCGGGGAAACGTTTGCTTGGGTGCTTTGGAGCTACTTTTGGCGCGAGATCTAAGCTCTACGACCAATAGGAGCCCAGATATTTAAGGAAATATGAAGTAACAAAGTCCAAAATAACAGAATTTTCCGTAATAATTCTTAACTAATCTAGGTACAATGATGTGTTATAGCTTAAAACCTTCCCTGGAACGATACCTATCTAACGGTATAAGTTCCGTAAAAATCCATGCGGTAGAACTCGAAATCTCGGCGTTCGGAATGAAATTTCCGTTTGGATTATATATATATAATAGATATATATACATGGTACTTCTTAGTTATCCGTCGACCAAATTACTGTCGCCAAATTGTAAGATTAAATGCCAATAATGGTTTGCCATTAATTAATTAATTGTAAGATTAAATGCCAATAATGGCCAATAAAACCATTAATTCGAAGTTTTATTCGTATTTTTATTAATGTTTTACTAATTTATTTGTTCTTTCGTTATTTAAAATAAACATTATGTCAATGTGTATAATTTGGCGAGTGGTTTGGCGATTTATATAATTTTGCGAAATTGGTCGACGGGATAACTAAGAATAATACCAAATGTACCAAATGTAATATGTAAGTACCAAATACATATATAAATAACATAAAAGTTCATCAGGTTTGTTTTCATAGTTGTTTATATCATTTGGCAACATATCTCAGTTTCTGAAGTCCGAATTGCGCCATGATTTTAAAAAAATGCCAGGTACCTATAGTGGAAAATTATCCTAATTCCATATGAAAGTTTAAAAATCTCCTTTTAATTAAATGAAATGTGTAACTAATAAACTGTCTTTAACGATGTGCGAAAGATGCGGCGTTCGAAGTCCGCTGCTAATGTTATTATATTGTATTATTAGCCTACTTACTGTTAATTTATTGTTAATTTTAAATCTGTAAAAGAAATATTATAGTTATAGATAAGATATGTTGTTCGCCAAAACTCGATTACAGAAAATTAACCTGAGTTATAAAGATGTTACATGATTTCAAGCTGAATGAATTTTTATATGCTTTTACAAAAATCTTAATGAGGCAAATCTTTCAGTTTATCTGTCCATCTTTCTATCTTTTATTTCCTTAAAACAAATTTTATTAAAGACC
Source organism: Maratus speciosus (assembly GCA_963932465.1). Taxonomy (NCBI): domain Eukaryota; kingdom Metazoa; phylum Arthropoda; class Arachnida; order Araneae; family Salticidae; genus Maratus; species Maratus speciosus. The sequence continues at coordinate 35,014,283 of OZ010792.1, forward strand.
GGCAGGCGTCTGCACAGATCATCAACTCATCGAGTTGACGGCTGAAATTTTAGGATTAGTTAAATATCGATTAGCGTATTGAAATGTAACTTGTCTGCCAAGTCATATCTTTGTGGAAACCACCTACAGACCCGATTTTACGGGTTAATTGGTGGATTTTCCTGCACTCATTTCTCCATGTTTCCAAACTTTTGGATGCAGGAAAATACAATAGTAAACCTATCAGTTAACTACTAAAATTAGGTCTTCAGGTGGTTTCTACCAAGATATGACTTAACAGACCAGTAGAATTTAAATATGCGTATCTAGTTTTAACTAATCCTAAAATTTCAGCTGTAAACTCAATGCGGTGATGGTGTGTACAGACGACTCCCGGTCTATTATAAATGTCGGAATTCTAATCTCAATAGCACTCTGGTCAATCTGGCAATTATCCCTACTATTTATGGAACACTTTTTCTTTAAGTGCGTTTTAGTGATGTTAATGAACTTATGTATATGCATCATACATATTATACATATGCATATAATACGTAATACATTTGCATCATACATATTATAGGTATGTGTATAATACATAATACATATGCATCATTATGACGTCAGAATAAGCAAAACATTTTTTGTCGCCAAATTTGAGAATTGACATGATATATTACCAAATTTGGCGAAACTTTTCTAAATGTCGCCCACATTGGCGAATATTTGACGCTAGTGGCTATTTTTCAATGAGTTAATTATTAATGCGAGCCATCTATTTTCAATTTTTCGCATATCATCTGGATAGTTAAATGATATAACGTACTAATATTTTCAAAGTGCTAATAGGTTCGTCACTGCCCAAAACCTCTGCTATTGTTATTATATTGTACTGTTATTATACTTACTGTGACTATGTTGTTAATCTTTACACCGCTAAAACTTCTGTATTATGTAAAGAGAATTTACGGAAACTATTAAAGCATTGAAATTACCAGTTCTCCTTATGATTATTATAATTCTATAATATGTAACCCGTTAATCGATATGTACGTTAGAATGAATCTTCTATAATCCGGCTCCTCGCATTTTAGTTTTCAGGTTTCGAATAAAATTAGCTAAAATCTTAAAACCATGGTACATTGACTAATTCTTCAACACGATCAGATGAGAAAAATGATAGATTTTCAAATGGATCATGGCAGTGAGCCGGTAGATCTTCTATTCTTCCGTAATCGAGTCTGTTGAAAAGGTTAACGTGAAACAAAAAGATATTAGCATCAATATGGTTTAATGCAAATGCAGATATTGTCAAAGGATTTCATAAGAACCATTTGACTTGTACCCAGTCGTATCAGTTAAAATACAACAATTAGCAGTGAGCCCAATTAAAAAAGATTACTTAATAGGATTAAAAATTTCCGCATTAGAGAACGAATCGTAACTGCTAAGTAAACATGCATAAGTGAGTTAAGAGATATTTGTCACGAAAGATGAAATACATAACAACACAAAATATCCTTCCATGATCGTAAAAAGTTTTTGATTTCTCTATCAAAAGCTTCCGACTTTGCGAATGAATGGGCAAGTAAATTAAATTATGAATAACAATAACATGATGCAACGTTTAAAATGGAATTAATACGGTAAATACTGCTTGCTAGAGACGGCTAGTACTTTAATATAAAAAGAAATAAAGTATAAATTTGTAAAGCTCAATAGAATAAATTTAGGTATTTTTATGTTAGCCGGGCGCAAGTGGCAAATCGCCAAATACTGTTCCCAACTCCATTGTTCATATTGCATTCATTTCATTTAAGGATATATTCTTTTCAGTCATCTCATTTAAAATAGATGCATTTCCCTCATTTTATTTAATAGAATATTTAACGTAGAAATAATTAAATAAATAAATAAGAAATAATAACATAAACCAAAATATTTTATTTGAAAATCAAAGCATTATTTCTAATTTACACATGTGAAAAATGAAAACTGCTATTGGCGAAAAAACAAAAGGCTAATGAGGAGATTTGCTCCCGGCTAACGTAAAAGTACCGAAATTTAAGTTTTTTCATATTAATATAGTTTAGAATAACAAACTTGAAAAACCATACAAAAAGTAGTGATATCCCAACAAAAAGTTTTCGGTAAAAAAAAAAAAAAAAAAAAAAAAAAAGCGCCAAGTTCTCCTTAACGTTTCGGCCAGAAAAAGTAGTGATATCTGAAGTTCGCACAAGTTAAAAGCCAAACATCCCAAATCTTTCATTGAAAATGGCTTCCTGCGACTTGGTCGTTAATGCCTTCGTGAGAGTTTTTCAAATTTTAAAATATGTACAAATGAGCTACATGTGAACTACATTTTTTAATTATTTTAGGCATTTTGTGGATCAGAGTACAGAAATAAAATACACATTTGAAAAAAGCATTTAAACATCTTCAGTCTATTTAAATGCTTAGAAGTTAAGAATAACAAAATACTTGTATTCAGGAGATAATATAATTGCTAAAACATAATTAGTATCAGCTTTTAACAGTTTATAAATCGAATACCTCTTAATGTATGCAAACAAACTAATGTTCAAACGAAAAAAAATCTCTTTCGTCAATACACAAGATTTCAATATTATACAATAAAATATAATGTAACATATTGTGAGATTTGAAGTAAGAAAATTTTGTTTTATTTCTTAGGTTTTACGTTAATTGACTTTAGCTTTAGACCGTACAAAATGGCAGTTAAACCACAAGTGGACTAAATGATCTGTAATCAAAACTAATGTTTGTTGAAACTGAATGGTAGTTATCAGAAATCTTTTACTTATAATGTCTTTATGTGAATTTGCCTCTTTGCATTCTAATATTACTTTTAATATTTAAATAATTCATAAATGCGTAATTTCCAATCATTAATTTTGAAATGCTGTAGAAGGCATTAACGGCCAAGTCGCAGGAAGCCATTTTCAATGAAAGATTTGGGATGTTTGGCTTTTAACTTGTGCGAAATTCAGATATCACTACTTTTTCTAGCCGAAACGTTAAGGAGAACTTGGCGCTTTTTTTTTTTTACCGAAAACTTTTTGTTGGGATTGTTTTGTTAAATTATATGAAAATTAACCCACGCTCACAAATAGCTAATTTAATTTTAATTTAATTTTATGTTTGCAATGTTTTTCATTATGCATCATGTCTCGTGACATTGTTTACTATGTTTATTGTTTCTAAATTATGTAAAAATATTTTCTATCATAAATGATTTTGAAAATGTCACCGTTGGCGTGACAAAACGAGCGTAAATCTTAATAAAAATATTTTATCACTTTTTATAGCATTATTTTACTTAAACAGTTATTCTTGTTGATGCCTCGTTAAGAAAACTAATACTGTATTACTAATATTAAGAAACACTGTAAAAACTGCTACATAACATTTTCATATATTACGGACAGCACAAGAGACATTTGTTCCAGAAAGGTTTTTTTCTTAAATCTCGGAAATCTATTGCTTCCTGAGATTTTGGGAGATAAAAGAAAGTGTTTTGGAATCGTGGGTAACTTGGATGATTTCGTATTTTTGTAAACCGTCTTGCTAGATCAAGAAACATTCTTCACTCTTCTTTTACAGTGAACGTTTTTTTAAAGTACATTTTATTATACATTAAATAAAATATACTTAAAAATAGGCAAATTTTTAGTTAAGGATGATACCAAACGGTATGAAGAAAATTTATCCAATTTTAGACTAAAAATAGGATAATTATGTGTTCGTTTTTAGTTCGGCAGCATTCGAAAATAAACATTTTAGTGTTATCGTAAATAACAATGTTAAATTGGTTTAGTATGGCGGGGATTCAGATAAATGTTTTTTGCAATTTTTAAATGAGACTAAGCAATCAAGGACCAGTATTTTCTTCTATATTTTTGAAAAATACAGGTTTTGATGGGTCAAATTCATTTTGAAATTAGCAAAACATCTATCTGGACCTCAATAAATATATACATATATTTTGGCAGAAATAGCTGCATTAATTATTTTTATTTTATAAAAGTCAAATGAATAATATTTTTCTTCACATAATTCAATTCATTGTACGCCAAAATGACAACATATTAACTAAATGAGATATTTAATTTAATAACATTGACATTTTCTTTTTAGATCAATAGCGAGTTATTCTTTTTCCTTTAAATTTACATTTCTCTTATTGCTTAGTTACACAATTTTGATGGGTATTATAAAAAATAATGAAATTTCTTTCTTTTTTCCCACAATGGGATCAAATTGAAAAAAAAAAAAAAAAAAAAAAAAAAAAGAAGAAAAAAAAGATGTCAACTATGTCAGTTTAAACCGAGGAAAAGTGTTTGTCATATTATTGATTTTCAATTTCCGTTCATCTCAAAGGAAGATATTGTTGCGTGTATTTTAATGATTCTATGCAAAAATTGAAGATTGGTTTTAAAAGAGTGAGAGGGCGAGGGGGATGATTTTATAGCGTATGCTTAAATATTGAAAATTTTGGCAACAAAAAATTACAAGAAATAGGATCATATTGGCAGAATTTATTTAAGTGCCAGAGTAATATAGATTAATAAATATTTTCTAAACGCTCTCATGTTAAATACTATTATAATATAACTTAATATATTATCTTAATACTTACGTCATCCTTTCGTTACTTATACTGTTACATATACATACATCTTGCATATCTAAATCTTAAATCTGTCATGAAATGCCAAATATTTACATTTAACAATTTTTAATACATACAATAGGTAACAAAAACGATTTTTTAACAAATGAAGGTATTAGTGATAAAGGAGGAATTTTTCATAATCTTAACGCACAACCATTGAATACTGCTGGTCCCTTTTCCTGATCAAGGTGCTCTTATCATAAATCACAAGACTTTTTCTCACCGATTTAATGCAGTAAACAACCTTGTTATTTAAAAATACTTATTAAAAGAGCATCATATTAAATAACGGTATTTATTTTTTTAATTTTCTATTTCAGAGTCTCAAAATAATTGAGTGGAATTTTATTTCCGTATATGATTGCTTTATAGAGCAGTTAACCATAAAACGTAAGTAAAAGATATTACATATAACAACCCCATGTACAGATTAACACTTTATGTACTGAATTATGAATTCAGGAAAATTTTACCTTCTAAAGCATTTTTAATGAATTTTTTAAACTACATTAGAAGATTTAAATAATCATTTAATAAATTTCAGAAAGATTTTAGGAGGACTGAAGGATTTAGAAGTATTAAATAAATTTGAATTTATAGGGATTTGTGCAATATCTATAACCCCACTCAAGTCTTTTATTTTAAATATTTTTTTTAGTATTTTGTAAAATTAGGAAATGTACAAATGTAATGTTCTTACAATAGAAATATAGAAATATTTCCGAATTGAAAAATTCCCCCCCTCCCCCCCCCCCCCGCGTGCCCAACACCAAGAAAGCTGAAAAGATGCAAAGGCAAAATAAATCATCCTTTTAAAAATATTTTTGTTTTGCGTAACCAATAATGATTTTGGAACAAGATAAAGTCATTCTAAACTGTATTACTAGTAATCGATCTATTAAATGAATTTTATAAAAAGTTATTTTAATGGCACTTATAAGTACCGTCAGTAGTTAAAGGGTTAATGTCTTGTTATTCTTCAGGTATACACTATATGGCCATTAATGACCGGACGCTTTCAATTTTAGACATTTTGTCGAATATTTAAAGATATATGTGTCGGATTTTCTGGAACTTCAGGATTATGAAGAATATATTCGACTTTATATTTATAAACGGCGATGTGATCAGAAGGACAATTAGGGGGCAACAAAAAACCAAAGAAACATAATAATTTTCGGTATCACCCTGTAAAATAAAATACACGAAATGATCTATCGCTATAGCTTACGAATATATGGATATTTTACAATATATGTATTCATTTGTGGAAGACTAGAACTTATCTTCATAGAGATATATCGATTTTTTTTAAGTTAAAAATTTAAATTTTTTTGCATGTTTTTTGTTTATATCATGCAGGGTTTTTTACGAAATTCAACGTCAGTTTCAGAAAATTTGACAAAATATAGTAGCAATAGTATGGTGTAATTGGAATGTAAATATATTAAATATTTGATGAAATATGAGCAGTTGAATGAAATATTTTTTATCTGCGCATGCGCGCACGATAAAAAAATATATTTTTTCATAATTTGATAGTCAATTCTGTGGAGCAACTCATAGAAAAAATCCAGTCAAATACCGTGAAAATTCAGAAAGATATAGGGAAATATAGTGAGCGAATTTTTAGTTGCTCTCTAAGAGCTGCTGAATGATAAGGGATTTTCCACAAATTGTCATTTTTTATTATCTGACTTCCAGAAAAGAAGTTTATACTTAATGAATGTCAATGAGTAGATTTAGAAGAAATGCTCAGATTTTCGTACTTCTTTTTTTTCCTTGGAATCGGCTCGTTTTGGTGATTTTCCAAGAAGATCTAAAGCATCCATAAAAAATGAAAAGTAAAAAAAGTAAAAATTAAAAACGACAATTTATGGAAAAACCCCTTATCAGTTACCTGTTTTTAGAGAACAACGAAAGATCAGATTAGTCTATTGCCGATATCTTTCTGAATTTTCATGATATTTGACTGGGGGTTTTTTTATCAGTTCCTCCATAGAGTTGACTATCAAATCAGGAAAAAAAAAAATTTCGTGCGCGCATGCGCAGATGAAAAATATTTCATTCAACTGCTCATATTATATCAAATATTTAATATATTTACATTCTAATTACACCATATTATTTCTACTACATTTTGTCAAATTTTCTGAAACTGGCGTTAAATTTGGTAAAAAACCCTGCATGATATAAACATAAAACAACAACAACAACAACAAAAAAAAAATACGCAAAATGTTTTTGAACTTTTTGAAAAAATGTATGAATATACGTTCTATTCTTCCACAAATGAATACATATATCGTACAAGATCCATGTATTCATAAGCTACAGCGATAGATTATTTCGTGCATTTTATTTTACCGGGTGATCTTAAACATTATTCTTTTTTTTCCCCTAATTGTTCTTCTGATCAAACCGCCCATCGTTGATAAATATGAAGTTAAACATATTTTTCATTATCCCGATGTTCCAGAAAAATCCGACAAATATATCTTTAAGTATTCGACAAAATGTCTAAAATTGAAAGTATCCGGTCATTAATGGCCATATAGTGTAGTTCAGATGAAATAAAATTTGGTCATGATGCTTAATAATTTTGAGTCCGGCCTCCTAACAACAAAACATGTCATTAAGTTTACAACTAATTTATCTTTACAGTTTCTTCTATTATTAATTGCAATGATATTTTATGTTTTTACATTTACTATTATCATTTTCTATCTTTCGGTGTTTACGTATAAGCATGAAATCTGTTTTCCATTGCTGAAACATTCATTTTAAACATGAGTTTTAATTCTTTAAATTTAAAAATAGGGACAAATTGTCTGAGCCAATAATTCATGATAAGAAAGAAGAAAAATACTAGAAAGTTGTTACATGTATTTAATTCTATTGTAATACGGCAATTTCCGAATGTTTAAAACAAATCTTATATAGCATATTGTCTTGTTAATTCTAGTACTCAAAATAACTATATTCGTTACATTTCAGTAAATGTCATATTTGTTAAATTTCTATAAAATTTAATTTTTGTAATTTGAATAGTTACTTTTAAAATATTTTTTAAAATAATTTCTACCTCCCAGCCCCTTAAAAATGTCTTTGAATCGTTCGTATATATATTTTTATTTTTTATGTCTATTTTCTCAGTTAATGACGCTACAGAATTTACTGGTCAACAGATAAAAAGGAAAGTTTAAACGATATTTCTTCTTCCTTTAGCTCCATTTTTAAGAAATTTTTTTCTGCTGAAAACTTTTAGTAGCGATTACGAATTTAGTGTTTCTTTACGATCCAATTAGAAGACTTAGTTTCTGTAAAATAATTTATTTTAAATTTAGTGTTAAATTATACCTGAGTCATTTAATTTATTGTATATTGAAGCTCGGCAACCAAAATTACGTTGTTGTCCCTCTTTACTATACTATCAGAATCGTAAAATTATTATAATTATAATAAATAACAATAGAATCATCTGGAAGTCCAATAAATGAGTCAGGAAATAAATCAGATTCATTGGAAACGAGTACGAGATCTTCAGCAATTTCGGACACATCATGCATACACTCATTTCAATATTTATCACCATCCAGAGCAATTACCATGATAGCATGCGAAAAACTGATTGGTCTCGACGATTCAAATGATATGATGAAAAATATCTTGGAAAAAGAACTAAACACAGCTAAAGAGGAGAAGAAAAGAACAATAGAGGCAAGGAAGAAAGGGATAATGACCGAAGCAACTCAATTTACACTATTGCCTCTGAAACAAACACTGCAAATAATGAATTCCAATAAACATTCACAGAAAAATAATATAAATCCTAACCAAAGATTACAGAAAGAAATTCTAACAAACAACACAAAAGTTAGTTTGGTCAGATTAGACCAGACACCCAAACAATTAAACTACAATACAACACCGAACTCAACAATGAATTCCTTGTTGAACGCAACAGTGGACTCTCCGGAAAGCATAAACATACAAAAGTCATATACGGAGCAATATCCAAGACTTCCAGAAAGACCTATTGAAAAACAGGACCCACTGCAAAGCCTACCGAAAAGCCAATTGATTTCGGAATATGAAAGGATAGAAAGGAAAAAGGTGAGAGGAACTACAGAGGAAGCACAGAAACATCTTGAAGAACAGAAATATCTTAATGCAATATTTACAAGAGCAAAAAAGGATGAATCTAGAATAATAAGATATCATAAAAATACAACAACGATACAAAGAGACAGAAGAAAAATAGGCGAATTGGAAGAGGAAATTGATAAAATTACAGCTCAGTTGGAAGAAAGCTCCAAGATGGAACAAAGACTAGAAGGAAAACTGATAGAAAAAGAAAAAAGAAAATACCATTTTCAAACACAAAGAAGAGGAAATGAGAGAAGAAATAAAAAAATTAAAGAACTTAATCAAACAACAGCATTCAGCATCGGAAACAAAAGAAAAGGCAACACAAATACAAACAAAAACACAACAAAAGTATACTCAGACAATCTTGGCTGGTACAAAAATGGATAAGCAACAACAACAAACAACTGAATCAACCAAAGAAATAATAGCCAAATTGGAGCAGGAAATAGCTACAAGAGAAGAAAAATTAAAAGCACAAGACAAAATAATAGAAGAGAGCATGAACAAGCTTAGTGATATAGAAAATAATATAGATACAGACATACCACAATTATCAAGAAGGATTCACAAAATTGAAAAACTAATAATAGAAAATCTTATAGACAAAAATACAAAGAATTATGAAAGATCTCAAGATAACGAAGAACAAAAACAATTTAACTCTCAAGGAAAGTATTCAAACTCGGCAATAATTATAAAAAATATGTCAAAGAAAATATCAACAAATAAATTGAAAGAACTGTTAAATACCGAATTGATTAAAGAAAATGATCTACCAATATTCTGTAAACAAACAAGACAAATCAATACACTGACAATTCAATCAGATACAGATAACAACACAGAGAAGTTATTGAAAAGAATTGAAAAAATCCCAAACATTTCAGAAATAGTAGAACTAACTTACAACCTGCAAAAACACTCAAGGATAATAATTACAGGAATACCATCGATGATACCTACTGATGACGTAATTAACTACTTAAAGGATCGTTCAACAGACAAGAATTTAACAATATTAAAAATAATACAAAGAGAAAAATCCACAAGTTATCATATGGTACTGAATTTAAAAGTAAATGCAGCTAAAAAACTTCTGGCTCAGAAAAGTATCTCAATTGGCCTCAATAATTGCAGTATAAGAATATATCGACCCATACTTAGATGTGAGAACTGTCAACTTTAAGGGCATACAAAGACTAACTGTAGAAGGAACTCCATATGTGCCAAATGTGCCACGGGTCATCAAACTCTCAACTGTCCTTATATCACCGATCCGTCACAGCATCGCTGTACTAATTGCAATTATCAAGAAAACTATAGGAAGCATACAGCAGACTCTAGTTTGTGTCCTATATTTCAGTCTCAATTGGTGGACAGGAGGTACAGATAAAGTATCTACATAATATATATATATATATATATATATATATATTCATTCATCTTGAAAATATCTACAGTAATATCTCTCACAAAATACTTTCATTAACTCATCAGCGAAAGATTTTAATATGAGTATTAAAGGCTAATATCTTCAAAAATGGTGTCCTGCTTTTGTAAACTTGTATGTCGCCTTGATAACCAGTTGAACTTTTCGTGATATATAGCAACTTCAGATAAACTCTTAAAAACTTTAAATTCAGCTCTTAAAAACTTTAATCTTGCTCTAGTACGTTGTGGGTAACCGATAAACCCTCCCTATATGTTATTGTACTTATATAGCTTACAGTAATTAATCTCAAATCTAGCTTAAAACTATATTTATATCGTTCAGAAGGTTTAATATGAACGTGGATCTTATAGATCAATATATCTGTTCAACGGTCCTCCTCCGAGTTATGGGCAGTGAGCAGGAGTGCTGGACATATAAATTCATTACTACAGCTATTGTTTTGGCCTTTAAGTTATATATTATTGTAATTTTATCTTTAAATTTAGATTATTTTATCTTTAAATATTTTTAGTAATTTTTACCTCATATTTCTAGAGGGGCCAGCAGCTGACTGCAAGAAAATAAAAGAGAGAAAAACTAATTTAATTTAATTTTTTTTTAATAATTGTATTGTATTCTATTAAGTGTCTTAAATACTAGAGGGTTTTACAAGTAATAGTACTTTTCCCTGCCCTGGGCTCGGGGTTCAAACCTAACCATAAGCCAAAAGCGGGTTCCCAGGGTGGGTGCTTACTTACTTACTTACTTACTCAAATGTGAAATCAAAAACAATAAGTTGCTATCCAACGTACATTTTATTTCGAGACTTTAAACAAAGGTGGGAAAATTCAAATAAAAAAAATAAAAATTATACTCGACCTTTCGGTTTGTCTTTAAAACCATCGTCAGGAGTTATTTTTCTAAAATACAAACTACAAAAACTTATTTATATGTTACATAATCGAATTGTTTCAATATGTCTTCGATTATGTACCTGTAAATGAGTTTTTGCCGATTTGTATATGGTTTTACAGATAAACTGAAGCGCCGAGTATAATTTTTATTTTTGTGATTTTAATTTTTACTTCTTTGCTTAAAGTCTCGAAATAAAGTGTACGTTGAAAGAAATATTTCCCAAATTGGAGTTGTTGAGTCACAAAAGGTTAACTAATATTCTAAGATGATTTTAAGACGTGATGTTTGTCCCATTTTAGAAGTCTTAAAAAAGATTTTTTTAAAATAAATGTTCAATGAAAATAAACACTTCTAAGATTTTAAAATTATCTATTCATGTATAGATAATAATAATAATAATAATAAAATGCTTTTGAAACGGGAATACAACTTTTACTTTAATATTATTTTTATTTTTAACTTAAAACAACAACGGGCAAACTGATAAAAAATTACTTGCATTAGCATTTTTTATGTCTTTCCTGCAATAAAGTTAGAATTATTTTTTTGAGATTTACAGAACAAAATCGATGTATGAAATAGACAAAAGGGCAACAAGCCTTTTTTAAAAATCATTCTTAGAAATCTTTTTAAATTTTGATTCTACAAACATGTATTGAATTGTATTTCAAAGAATGCCTGATCTAAGCACTTTTATTGTAATTTCTCTGTTTGAAAAACAAAGGTTACCTTGAGGTTGAACATAATTCTAAAAGTTTCTTTTGTGAAGCCAATATCAGGATTTTTTAAAAGAAAATTTTTGAAGAATAAAGTAATATATGAGGTAAGATATATTGTTTAAATATACGAGGGGAAAAAAGTTATGAAAAACCTTGGGTAAATTGTTGCAGGAGTGAGCACTTTAGATATTTTATTAAATAACAATAAATGAAGAGAATTAAGGGATGATGTTATGCTTTATTTATAATCTTAGATTGTTAAGTTAACAAAAAATATTGCATTCATCATCTCATAAGAAACACTTTCGGTATTATTTGAAAAAAGATTATCCTCCTGAATGCGCACTTAAACCTTGCACCTTTTTAGCTCATTATAGCTCCTGCAACGATGATTGGTTGGTTGATTGGGGTTTAAAGGGACATGATGCGCCATGAAAATAGTTAACATAAAAAAGGAATAAAATTAAAAATCAAGCCATAAAAACAAGAAACACAAGTTAATGAAAAAGTATAATGATAAAATGTATAGATAAAATCAGCTAATCAATTCAAAATACTATAGTTAAAACATAATCTAAATATTAAAAAAGAAGACAATGTTAAAAAGAAAAAGTTTAAAACGTCATAATAATACAAGTTTTATCCACAGATTACAATGCATTGTAACTTTGTCATAATGAATGTAAACCAAAGTCAAATAAAATTACAGTGTGATGATAAATATAATTAACAACAGTCGGTGAGATCTAAAACCAGTGTTTAAAAAACAAAGAAATTATATGTAGTTAGAATTCGCGGTGTCTCTAAAGTAATGCCAGGTCAATAACACTGACGCTGAAAAAAAAAATTCCAAAAATATTTAAAGCTCAGAATATTAAAAAACAATGTAACATTAATTAAGCTCGTATTCTTCAAACACTGTATTTTCTTCCTCGGCATCCGACTCATTATACTAAGACTCAGATTCCATATCCTCCTCCACATATTGCTGCAATTGTTTGGGGTTTTCCATATTAGAAATACATGGGCTAAGCCAGGATTTTTTATGTGCCTTACAGATTTTGAATGTTGTTTGAGTAGACTAGAGTAAGGCACCCCGACAGACGGGGTGCTGGATTCGACGAGTTTTTATGAGCTTCAGGGTAGGAAAGATTTTGAGTTACCCTAACAGCAAGGATTTCTTTTTCACGTGTCCAGTTTGGACAAGAACGGGAGTATGCTGTATGATCAACCTTGCAGTTAATGCAGCCGCAGCGTTCAGAGTTTTCACATGATTTACCATTTTGGCCAACTTCTGCACAGGTAATAGAACCACCACGATAGTGAGTTGTAGTGTGGCCATAACGCTGGCATTTAAAGCAACGGAGAGGATTAGGAATTTAAGGAAGGACAGGACGATTAAGGTAAGCAGCTTTAATTCTTGTTGGTAAAGTAGGGCTATTGAAAGTCAGAATTATGTGCTTCGTAGGAAGCACTTGCCCATTCCGACGGAGAGTAATACGTCGTGCATCTATGATATTTTGGTCTTTTAAATTTTGTAAAAGCTTATCCTTGGTAGAGAATAAAAGATCTGGTTCGGATATTACACCACGGCTTGTATTTAGCGTTTGATGTGCTTTAACAGAAACAGAAAATGAACCTATTGTATTACAATTTGATAGAAGTTCTGATTGGCTGGCTGAAGAAACCTCAACCAGTAAATTCCCTGACTGAAATTATTTTAGTGAATGACCATCACCAAAAACAGACTCAAATGTTTTTGCGATAAGGAAAGGTGAAGTTTTCTTAAATGAACTATCAGACAGGCTATCAGTGCGTTTGAGTACGAAGAAGCGAGTGAAAACATTTCTCTGTACACTTTGTTGCTCTCCACATGGGAGAGTAATTGAAGGAAGTGAAATTCTCCCATCCATATTAGATGTAAAAAGCAATTCAGACCCCGGCCGTTCTTTTTTTCAAAAGAACAAAAATCGTTGCCATTTGTTAAGTAATAATAATTTTCGTCTCACTGTGTACTACCCTCCCCTACATATAATATAAAACCTTTGTAAATAAGATATCTATTAAATCATAAGATAATCCGACATTAGAAAAATTGACCAAATATTAGAATATTGTAGAAAATAATTTCATATCAATAGTGCTAAATATACTTTACCATAAAAATTCGCAAACAGAAACAAGCACATTGTAATAAGGAAATGGATATATATATATATATGTACGAAAAGAATAGAGTGCTTTTGGAAACAACAGTATTATTCTGAAAAGTAATATACTTTTTTACTTGAAAATAAAAGTATTTAACCAATGTGTTTTATCTGTACGAACTTATGAAGCGAAAACATGGATGCTAACAAAACTTATGGTATAAAGATTACAAGCAAAACAGCAAAAGTTGGAAAGAGGTATGATACGTATAACTAGAAGAGATAGAAAAAGATTAACCTCGATAAAAAGTTAGAATTTTTTTTTTTGACATCATCGCGAGAATTAAACAATTAAAACGAGTATGGGCTGGATCAGTGTTGCCAGTGGGCTACTTTTTTTAAATTCAGATTTCTTGATTGCCACCACTTTTTTGGAACGGTAAAATTACCTTTGTTTTCTCCTTAATTAATATGTCATTAAACAAGGCGTATTTTATCATTTCAAAAAAGTAATGCCAGTCAAGAATCTGAATTAAAAAAAAGTAGCCCATCTGGCAACACAGGGCTGGATAGATTTTAATCTGTCAAGACAATAGATGGAGTTAAAATGCCCCACAGTGCTGTCCCTGAGATGTAAAACGACCAGGAAGACAACTTCGGTTAAGATAGAGCGACGAAATCAGGAAAAGTGTCTGGAGTGAATTAGATTACCAAAGCACTAGGAAAGAATGGAAAAATCTGTTGGAGACCTATATCCAGCAGTGAATTGAAAATAATTGTTGTTGTTATATATAGTGTATATACAGTATATATATGTATTTATACACGACAGTTGTTTTAATTATATAGTGTGGCATAGAACTGTATTTTATCTAAAAAATATATTCAGTAATAGATTCAAAAAATAGGTTAAAACAGTTTCACAAATATCGCAACTAAAAAAAAAAAAAAAAAAAAAAAAAGGACAATGGAATGACAATGTTTTAATTGCTTTGATCACTCTTTTGAAAAAAGCTGGTTCAAAGTTTTATTTCACTTCAGGCAACACTGTTGTTGGAACATTTGGAAATTTGATAATTTCCGAAAAAAATCAGTAGAATGAATTGTACGTTAGCTGAAATTGTGGACAAGGCTAACGATACCCAACATACGTCAAATTATTTTATCCGAACTTGTCAGGTCGAATCTTATTATTCAATGTGAAAAGCAAAAGTTACTTTATATATCAAACTAGCGGCATACCCGCTGTGCATGCTCGATTTTTATCCAGACCATGGCGACTCGTATAAACACAGAGGAAAAGGACCTTTTACGAGATTGGCTTTGGAGGTGAAAAATAGGCCCCGAGAACTTTTGGGGTTTCGTTCATCTCACGAAACCCTTATAATCTCGCTTCTCTGTCTGTCCGTCCGTCCGTCACAGCCTCGTACTCAGAAACTATTTAAGTTATAGACTTGATTTTTTTTTTTTTTTACATAGAGATGAATACTCAAAATCACAAATTTTGAAAAATTCATATTATTTTAATTAATGAGTTCGTTCATTTTAGATTTCAAAATATAATCTTAATATCAGCGTACGTTGCTGAGTGTCCATAGGATAGTGGTAGAGCATTTGTCTTCCATGCAGAAGACTGTGCGTTCGAATATCTCAGGCGGAACTTTCATATTTTTACTATTATTTCACCTTTTTTCCAAATGGATTTAATTAAAAGAAAATTTCCTTTTTTGACAATTTTAAAGGCTTATTTTATTATTTTGCGCAGCGGTAATTTTTAAAATACCTTTTTTTTTTTTTTTTTTTTTTTTTTTTTTTTCTTTCAGACACAGAAAATATGGAATTTCAATCTGGAATCAGTTTTTTTTACTGCTGCCATCTACTGGCCATTTTTTGAAATAATAGGGCAACTTTTTTCATCTTATCCTTAGAAGAATTATTCAGGAATTGAAAGGTTTTTTTTTCTGTTTATTTCGAATTTTAGTAAATGCTAACATCTTTTTTGGCGCCATCTAGTGAGTGTTCAGAAAGTCAAGCAATTAATATTGATTTTTCTCTGAATTAGTTGAGCATTTTAAATATGTTTTAAACAATTTTTTGCTTTTTAAATTTTATATTTTATTTATACCTCCGCTAAATTTTTGAAATTTCTGAATTAAAAAATATTCGGAATTTTTAATTTTAATAAAAAAAAAATTTCTTGAATATTTTTAATTTGATTTAAAAATATTTTTCTAAATATTTTAAAATTAAATGTAATCGTCCTGCTAGTTATGTAAAGGTTTATTAATTGTAAATTAAAAATTTTGATTTATTAATTTAAGGATACAGTGTTTTAAAAGAGATATTAAACGAAACCCTCTGTGCGATTTGCGATCACACTTACCCACTTCTTTTTATTTTCTTTTCTTGTTAGAAAAAGAAAGTATTGGATTCGTAAAAATTTTCGATTTTCGACGGATTTACACGTTTTATGGGTCAGACATTCCGAAAAACATGTTTTTACAAAATGTCTGTCTGTGTGTCTGTGACTCTGTATGTATGTGACACAAATTTTGTGGGCGCTCTATCTGAAGAACTAATGCACGGTATTTAATAAAAATTTATATTCAGTTAGTCCGTGATATAAATAGGTGCTGATTAGTTTTTGGTATAAATAGCTCAACAGGTGGCGCTGCTATGCAGCATTTTTTTCGATTTCCACAATAGCTCAATCTCCAGAACTAATGCACGGCATTTCATCAAATTTTAGATTCAGTTAGTCCTTGACATGAATTGATGCTTTATACATTTTGGTGTACATCACTCAACAGGGGGCTCTGCTATACTGCATTTTTCATGCATGCATTCCGCAAGTGCTCTATCTAAAGAAATGATGCTTGGATTGTCAACAAACTTCAGATTCAGGTGTACTTTGATATGAATTAGTGCTGTTTATGTTTTGGTGCAAATCGCTCAAAAGGTGGCGCTGCTATGCTGCATTTTTCAAAATTTCTACTATAGCTCTAGCTCAATAACTAATGCATGAATTTTCATGAAACTTCAGATTCAGATATACCTTGATATCATTTAGTGCTGTTTATGTTTTGATGTAAATTTCTTAACAGGTGGCGCTGCTATGCTGCATTTTTCAGAATTTCTGCTCTATCTCAAGAACTGATGCACGAATTTTCATCAAACTTGAAATTCAGGTATACTTTGATATGAATTGGTGCTAAATTGATGTAATTTCTTGTACTATTTAAATGATTTAATTGACGTGATTTATATAGAAGAAAGTTTTGTGATGGCCAAAACATACTAGTTTCATATTGGCGGCCGTGTAACACGTTTCTATTAGGTTCGTCTGCTTCTACCAGTCATATACATTTGACTAATAAATGTCATACAAGGAAAGTTGCCCACTAGGTGACACTTTATGTCCAAAGTTCTACATCGGCCGTTATTTTATTTAATATTTTTACCCATTGTTACCTTATTGGGATAAAGGTCTTGTATGTTCATACTTAGCAGGAATTACAAGACCATTCTGTTTGTTCTGAAAACTCGTTATGGACCAATTAAATTTTACTGCTCGTAAGTCGGCACTGTGATATTAAGAGGCATTTTATGAAAAGTCCCACTTTAGAAATATTTTCTTTAACCGAAAATTTGTGGAAATAACTGACATAATCTGCAATATTAAAAACAATTCTTATACCTAAGATAGTGAAACAACGTTTATTAAAAAATACTAAAAGTGAAACAATATTCATTCAAAATTGCTACAAGTAAAACAATGTTTATTCAAAACTGCTACAACCTTTCTAATCACACTTTTTTCTAAATAATAAATTTAATGCCAGCTTGTTTTTATTTTGTAAAACATAGGGTATTAAGAAAGTGAAAAGTGAATATACAGTCTTAACAAACTGAAATATTCTTCGGAAAAATTTAGTAAGGGTTAACTTTATGTCAACATTTGAGAAACAAACAGCGGAAAATATATTCAATCTATGAAAAGATGTAGGTACATATTTTTACCCACATAAAAGAATAAACTGAAATCCAAAGAAAATGCGTTTAGACAGTATTATACTAAGAAGTACATATATATTACGTATACTATAGGGTAAACTTAATGTCATGAATGTCATAAATGAAACTAAGTCTTTTTGGAACTTTCAAGGCTTTTTCATCTTTCTGAAAATAAAAATACCTTTCTTTATAAGACATATCCAAAGGTGCTTTAAAATTTCAAAAGGCCCTCTGAATCGCTATGTCTCTATCATAGAATTTAAATTTAAATTTACATAAAATATATTTCACATCTTAACTTATTTTTAAATAAAAAATATTTGTACCAAACGTTGCATACATACATTACCCATATTCTTTACATAAAATTTAATTCCAATATTTGAATAAAAAAAAAAAAAAGGAAAAACAAGTTTTGTTGCAAAAGTGCCAAAAACTAACATCTGTCACCGAAAGGACTATAGTGCGAACCTAATATATTAGGATTTATAGATATTTTATTAATTTCTTTAATTTAATGAATGTTAATTATCTGAGCATGATACATTTATTTATTCGAGAATGATACTTTTTAACTATTCGAGCATGATACCTTTCATGATACTGTCGCCCACTACGTTCAAATAGACAAAAATTGGAAAATATTGCAGAAATTTTTATTGTTTTAATTCGCAGACTGTAGAATTTGAAATTCAAAACTATTTTTTTTCTTTGTACAATCATTGAAAGTAAGTTATGACTGTTTTTGTTTCATCTGTCAAATCAGAGGTGCGTATTTAAGTAATCAAAAATGTATTTTAAAGTAACCTTAAGAAAGTAATTTCTAATATTGACATTAAAGAAAGTACAACATATAAATCTGAATGTTTTTAATAACTTGGCGTGAAAATTTCTGATAGATTTTGAGAAATAGAAACTTTAAATGTAATTTTTGAAAAGGCATAATTTTCATAAATAATCGCAGTTACAACAACATCTTAACTCCTACAATTACGGTTATATTTATATAAGACTGATTGCCTACAACACATATGAAGTTGTGAATGTTATGAACTATCAGTTTAAATACCTGAGAACTTTCTATCATTTTACTTGTCTAGAGAGTATTTTAGATAAATATAAAATAGTGCATTATTTTTCTTAAAATTATCAAATTAAAAAGAAATTGCATCCAAAAATAATTTATTTGAGAAATAATTTTTTTTTCATATGCTAATTCATTTGAAACAATTAGTATTATACTCGGTTTTGTTTCACTAATAAAAATTAATATTAAACATTACATAAAATGAACTTTTAAATTTACTTTATTTAGTTTTTTATAGTTATGAGGGCGGTTCAAATATAAGGGAGTCTCTTCTAATATCAATTGAAATTTTGTATACTTGTTTGCATAGTAATTATAGTTTGTTTACGACCAAAAAAAATGTTTGGCATCTTTTTATTTTTCATACAATCTTTTATTGATTCACAGATTAAATGCTCAATTTGGAAATGACATCCTACGGAGGTCTCAAGTATGTAAATGGCACAAATTGGTTAAAAGTGGTCGTGAAGAAGGTGAAACAAGATAATCAGAAAGTAATGTCGCACAAGTGTACTGCTCTATTGAAGCAAAAACTGACAAAGTTCTCACTAATATATATATGTAAGGATTTGGCAGGTGATGATACTTGATAGATGTTGCTGGTAGATTAAATAACTGACTCGGACCTCGCTTTTTCAGTAAACTTCGTTTATTTAGCACATTTGCAGTACAAGAGACTAGCAAGTCCGCCGGAGGCCTCGAGATACCATGCTTTTTCTTGTGTTACATTATGCAAGTATCAGAGTATGCTCAAATCTCTGAAAAACTCTCAGCTCTCAGGCTGTGAACATGAGTTTTGTTATGAATTTAGAATATTTTCCAGCAGAGGGCGAAAGTGTCAATTTGGGAGGAAACTTTAATTTAATTGACTCAATGTTATTTAATAGGTGTGGTCTTGTGACTGCAACAGGTCTGACTCAAGCCTGATTGCACCATCAATGGTAATTTCCACCTTTGATATTAATGTTATTTATGTTTATGGATTAATTATTTTATGGATTAATGTTTATGGAATAGGTCATAATTAGGATTTATGACCTATCAAATACTTATTTTGACATTGATTACAATTTTTAACTTAAACGTAATCCTGAATTTATTAACTGTCAAATCTGAGGAAAAGTTCTTAGAATTTATAGCCTAAATATAATCTACTTGTCATACTTGAAAAAGTAAATCACTGTTTATTGGTTTTAAGATTCATTTAATGTTTATTTTAACTCTAGTTTGATTTTATGAGCCCCATAACTGTCATAATAATAGTTGACTGTGATTTATGGTTTTAAGTATTCATTATATCTCAATCAATGTCAAAGAAGTTAGAAATTTATAAAAAGTTAAAAAAAGGGTTTTATTTTTATTATTTCATGTGAAAGGATAAAAAAAAACAAAAAAAAAACAAACTCATTAAAAAAAAATCTCTTTTTAAAATTCAAAATTCAAAATTAAATTTCTAAATCAAAAAACATTTTTCATTTTTCATAAATCAAATAAGTAAAAATTAAATTTAAAAATTCAAAAGGCCCGACTGCGTAAAAAGTGAACTAATTAATAATTTCTCATCAATCTGAAACTATTTTTTATATTACTTACCTATTTTTTTCTTTACTTGTATTGATGACTTTTAAGTTGTGTTTGATTGTTAGTTCTTATCTATAAACACTGTTTTGATGAGGCCTATACATGTCTATGAAGGTTAGAGTTGCAGTAAAGCTAGAGATACTACCTACACAACTTCCAGGTTGTGTAATATTTAAAAGGAGCATCTGACTGTAAAATAGTCAACGAAGCATCGTCTTCATTTTGAAAGACCTATCCAATAGAGACCTATCCGAGACCTAGCCACTCGATATGGTGCGTAATAATTTTTTTCGCCTCTACCGACATTTTGTATTTTACGCCCACCGTTTTGAATTTATAAAAACAAAACTTAGCCCATAACCATCGGACGGTTAAGACGAATTGATAGAGACCTCATTCATTAAAATCTATCCAGCTGTTGGGATGTTTCGATGGTATAAAGAAATCTACATACCCAGATACGCGTGAAACACATAACCCTTCTTGACAGTCGGGTAAAAACGGGTTACTCACCATGAAAATCTTTGACACTAATTGGTATCAAAGATTATAATGCACTATAATAATGTTACTTTTTGGAGTATACTAAATCTACACATCGATCTTAAAACATTTCATTCTGATATGAATGTTAATCGTCTTCGAGACAGTACAATACTTTACAGAGCAAGCGTAACGAAACCGAACTTCCCTTGCAAATCACTTGATCACATGCCTTATAGTTCGAACTTATCACCATCTGAGTAACATTTATTTACATTCCCTTAAAAAAGAGTCAGGAGGAGCAAGGTTTTCATCAGATAAAGAATTCAATCGAAGCAGGAGTCTTACGATTTCTAGTTCTCTGTATTATATATGTAATATATCTACTATACATAAAACTTCCAATATTTTGACGAAAGTGTGTAGATGTTAAAAAGAGATATCTAGAAAATAACATCGGTATAATTTTTGTAAAAAGTATTTTTGTTGGTGTCGTCGGTAAGTGATATTTCAAAACTAATTTATATATAAAAAATTCTCTATATGTGATTCACCTTCATATGTAATTTATCGAGAAAAAAATTAAGCAAAATACTGAAAATAAACTAATCTGAAGGAACTCGACTGGTTTTCGTTCAGAATATAAAAAGAAAAACCCGAGCTTGAATAGAAAGGAACCTTTCTTTTACATAATACTCTAGTATTTTATTGAAGAAAACAACGTTTTCGCAATGTACCCCTTGTTATTGCATTATGTATATTGTATTGCCTTAACAACATCTTTCTTTCTAATGCTCATTTGTAGATACATAATACAACTTGTATATGCAATGTATTTGTTCTTCTGACAGAATATTAAGAATTCAATGGAATGTGTTAGATATGTAATGAACATCAATATTTTTTTTTCAGCAAGAAAAAAGTTAGCAGAATTAATAGCTACTTAACAAAACAAATCTTTATTTATTTTGGTCTTTTCACAATGCATATAATTTATACTTAATCCTTCAACGTATGGTGTGGCTGATCAGCAACATATTAATTTTTAGCTCGTATATCACATGGAGTTTCTTTTTCCGTAAAGCCTTTTTGTATTTTTTCGTACGCACTCGTATTTTACCTTCGAGTACAAAATAGTTTATTACAATGTTTTAACAGTAGGTAACTGCATTAATGATAAGTTGCTCATGATTGAGGATTTCAAGAAAACGTAATCGTAGAAAGTGTGTTTTTAAGTGGTTTGTTATAATTTAAAAATATGTTATGATTATAAAGATGTGTAGAAATAATTTAATTCATACAATTTTTATATATTTCTGTATGAATGGAGAAAATGAAGAAAACATAATCATCATTTGTTCTACCAATTTTATTTTCAGACATTAAAAACACACTAAGATTTCATAGTTTATCATACAGCCAAAAAATAGCGTACATGTCACAAGTTTTAAAACATATATATACTTTAACACAAATATTCAAGATAGTTTAAAAAATATTTTCACCTCTTTTTTCCCCCGAGGCATCTTCAGTTATTGGTGTCTTTCGTCTCATTCTCTCGCCAATCCTTGCTTTCCAGATTTTCCCAGTTATTTTTCCCTATTTTCAAAATGTGTCGCCATCTATTGTCTATAACTGCGTGTAGTTGATCATTGCAGGTTTCTGATTTTGATGAGATGATTTCAATGGCTTCTCTTATTAATGCGTAATTTAAACTATTGTATTTTGCTAATTTCTCGACGTTTTTAAAATCTATTGTGATGGGGGATTTTCTATTGAGTCGTGCTATGGCCGTTGATGATTTATTAAGTCGTATATCCCGTTGGTGTTCTTTAATCCTGTCT
This sequence comes from Maratus speciosus, assembly GCA_963932465.1. Lineage (NCBI taxonomy): Eukaryota > Metazoa > Arthropoda > Arachnida > Araneae > Salticidae > Maratus > Maratus speciosus. Next base: position 35,037,335 of record OZ010792.1, read on the forward strand.
TGTAGCTTTCTTTTTGTCATTCCTATATATGACATATCTTTTCCTTCATTGTTTTTGAAATTAATTTTGTATATTTTAGATGTCTGTAGGTGTGAAATTTTCTCGATGTCTGTTCTAATTAATTTAAATATTGGTAGGTCAGGGGTGATAGGGGTATTTATTCCTAGTTTTTTAAATTCTCTTTTTATTTTTAATGAAACACCTTTTATGAAAGGGATTGAATTTGTAAATTTTATAACTTTCTGGGCTGGTTCTATTCTATTGTACCTTTTTTTCACTTTTTCAACTAATTTTTGTATCGTTTTAGTGGTATATCCTGCATCCTTAGCTATTGATTTGATTTTATTTATTTCGGTTTCTAGGAGGTCTTCTGTCGAACATACATTTAGTGCTCTATGGATATATGTATTTATTGCAGCTATTTTATATGGAAAAGGGGTCCTTGAGTGTTTGGAGATTATGTAAGAATTTGCATTTGGTTTCCTGTATACTGTAGTATGGAGATTATGCTCGGAACGAGTAAGTAAAACGTCAAGAAATGCCAGATTGTTGTTTTTCTCTACTTCAACTGTAAACTGTATATTTTTATCATATGAGTTAAGTTTTTCTAGTAAGGGGGGGAGGTCTGTGGCTTTATTAGTTATTGCAAATACATCATCCACATATCTTATCCATATTCTAAATATATCTTTTAAATCGTTTTTCATAATATTTTCCAGTGTTCTCAATTTCCACTCTGCCACTATATTCGATATTGGGGATCCCATAGGTACATCTTTAAGTTGTTTATATGTATGACCATTAAATTTAAAGAAATTTTCTCTTAATACTAAATTTGTTGCACTTTGTAATGTAGTCTTGATATTGTAGTCACTATTTTCTTTGTTAATTTTCTCATTAATGATATTGGCCATTTCTTCCGTATCTATAGAGGGGTAAAGGTTTATTACATCTAGGCTAATCATCAAGTCATCTGGATTCGGTTTATATTCTGTGATTTTTTGTATGAATTGATTTGTTGAAATTATTGAAGTATCTGATGGTGGTAATAGTTCTTTGTAATAATCTTTTAGGTATACTTCCAGGTCATAGGTTGGGCTTGATCTTTTGTTTACTATTGGTCTTATTTTTACTGGATTTTTGTGGTCTTTTAACTTTCCAAAAATCGTGGGGGTATTTGGAGTGAAGTTTTTTCTGGCTGGTGTTTTGTCTTCAGGCCATTTTCCATTTCTTATCAATGTTTCATATTTTTTATAGATTTTATTATTTGGATCTTTATCTATTTCTTCAACCCCCATATCTTGTATGGTATCTTCCATCATTTTAATATATTCAGTTTTGTCCATTATAGCAATCTTTCCTGTTTTGTCTGTGTGTAGGATTGTTATATCTTGTCTATTTTTCAGATTTGAAATTATTTTCATATTTTTATCCCTAGTGTATTGAGATTTTAAATTTTTAGTTATTTCATTTTGAGCTAAGTTTCGTATCCGGGTTGCATCCTCGTCTGGAATATTTTTTAGAGCCTGCTCAATTTTCGGAATAGCATCCTTTAGGTTAATCCTTGTATCCAATACATATTTTGGTCCTAGGTTTAGACATTTATCTTCTTCTTCTGTTAATTGGTAGAACAAATGATGATTATGAATGATATGACATTATAAAAGAATAGATTATAAAACTGAAGAAAACATGTTGGTACGCTGCTAAAAATTTGCAGCAAACTGCCCAGTGATTTGACCGTTTTTATGGAAAACGGTTGAAAAACTGTAATTTAAATTTTTTTCTGACCAAAATAAGGTTAATCATATAGTCAAATACTTTTAAGAATATGGTCAAATAATCGTTATCTTTAACTCCTTCGGGACGAGCGACCGATGCACGTGCCACTTAAGATGCCCACCAGTTATTTTTATTCTAAAGTTTATCTTATTTAAGTAGAACATTTTCGTGATTCAATTAAAGAAAATTTTCTATATTTAAAAACCTGTGATAAAATATCAAAAATTAAGCAAAGGGTTCTCGTCGCGAAGGGGTTAAAAACGGTCGAATGACTGGATAGTTTGCTGCAGATTTTTAACAGTGTAACTATAAACTATTAATTAATAAGTTTTCAGCCTTAATTTTTAAAATAGAATGTTTTAAATATTTGTTTGTATTTCAGACATTAAATGTCATAAACACACCTATGATATTTATTTCAATTAAATAAAACAAAAATCGTGAATTTAAGCGTTAATTCTATAATTTTATTTTGAAACACATAGTTATTTTTTTAATATTATTTAAACAATAAATAAGTTGTTTGAGTGAAAAGAGACAGTGAAGTACCCTCCTGCCGTCTTTGGCATTCAAAAAAGATAATTTTATATAAATAATGACGGAGTGTGAGAATAACGATGCATAGTTACTAGGAATGAAATATAGTTTAAATTAGTTTACAAAGTAATATTTTAATACTGTAAACAAACAATGGAAAAAAATTAAGAAAGAAAATAATAAAATTTTAGAAAGCGATCGACACAAACCTTTACGTATTTTAGTCTTTCCACAATATTTATAATTTGTACCCAATTGCACATTTTTTATTTCTTTGTTTTTATAATATTATTTATTTAATCATAAGAATATTAAGGTAATGTTAAATTTTTTTAAAGATCTTACTGTTGAAATTAATTTTTTAGTATTACTGGATGTTCAAATGAATATTAAGTATTATTATCAATAAATATGTCTGAGGGCAGGTCCTTATTCAGCAGCTACACTGGTGTCCAAAATTAAGGACCAATCACAAAATGATAATTTTCAAGTACGCGAATACTCAAAAGGAAATAATATAATTCGAATAATTACTATCTCTACAGCACAGCTAGTCTATATGACATCTCAATCATGTCACACATGGTCACAAGTGTCACAGTCACTACGGTGAAGCAAAAAATAGGAAATTCCATACATCTCATTATGAGTCTCAAATGATCACTATATGTGACTCTACTGAGACGTTGCTGTGACTGTTGCTTTCTGACGACGTGATTTTACAATGTAGTTACATTGTGACTCTCATGTGACTGTCATCTGCAGACTCAATTTCAAAGTCATCCTGAGCGCTGCATTGTAATAAGTTACGAAATAATGTCACATTAAAGTCACATGATGACTTTCAGGTGACAGAGAGACTACTGTGAAGTCACCATTGTGCTTTTTTGTGAAAAGTCACCATGTGACTATAATGTGTTATTATTTGGTGACTTATCGTAATGCAACGTTCATGATGACTTTGAAATTGAGTCTAAAAATGACAATCACATGAGAGTCACAATGTAACTATATTGTAAAGTCAACTGGTGACTCATCACAAAGCAGCAGTCACATTGACGTCTCAGTGGAGTCATATATAGTGATCATTTGAGACTCATAATGAGACGTGTGGAATTTCCTATCTTTTGTTTCACCGTAGTGACTGTGTCACTTGTGCCCATGTGTGACATGAATGAGATGCTATATGGACTAGCTGTGCTGTAGAAATAGTAATCATTTGAATTATATTATTTCCTTTTGAGTATTCGCTTACTTAAAAATTAGCATTTTGTGACTGGTTCTTAATTTTGGACATCAGTGTATAACGCCCCTGTGCGTTCATTCCTCTTACGCCGCCTCTTTTCTCATCTAAACTTCACCACCACAGTTTGTTTACAGATAACCCCCAAAAAAAACAATACTTAGTGTGTGATAACATTTAGTACAGTTTTAACCCATACTGAAGTATTTAAAATTAACTGAATACACAGTGAAATATGCAAATTAAAGAAATAAAAATTACTAGGAAACTCCGTGGCTTTGCATGCGTAAAAATAGAACATACTTGTTGAAAACATTTTTAAATGTACCAATATCATTTATAATACCAATATTATTAATAATTTGATATATTTTTAAATATACCAATGGCATTTTTGGGTTTGATAAAATGAAGTAAAAATTACATTTCTTCTGATAGTAAAAATGTTACTTTTAAAAAGTTGAATTGTTGGAGTTTTATAAATATTCAGATCTTGGTGCAATAGCTGTTGCATTCTTATACAAAAATACACGAATACAAAATTTATTAGGATTCTATATACTAAATTCGTAATATGTAATTATTCAGACTCCGTCTTAAATAAGATGTAATCAACATGGCAAACCTAGAATCATTACCTATCATGGAATATCATTGAATTAATTACATATCATAGAATTTAGTAGAATGAAGAAAACTGCTATTATTATCTTTTAAGCTCTAATTCAATTTTCATAAAATTTGAAATGACTCGACAAAATTCTCCAAGGATTATATAAATTAAATTTCAAACCATTCGGTTGGGTAGATTTGCGCTGTTATATGCGGACAGATGGACAGACCAGATGTCAATTATAAGTGCAACATGTTTATATAAATACGACATTTAACCATAGACCATAATGTAATGGAATACTTCTGAATGTCTCTGTAAATAAACTATGAACGTTACGTACTTTATTTTCAATACCGAATATGGCATAGTAAATCTCAATAACATATATCAATTACAGAGCAATCCAACTGTATTAACGCAAGTTAGAATTCGGACAGACAGAGAGACAGACAAACCGAATTCTTAAGCACTTTAAACCGAAAGGCTGTAACATCATTAACATGCACTTGAAATAATTTTTTGCCACTGGCCGTAATGTAACGGAAAACCTTTGACTATCCTTGTAATTAAACTATACATCTGATTTTCATAAAATTTGAAATGACTCAACAAAATTTTGCAACAATTATATATTTAAAATTTCAGACCATTTGGTTGGGTATTTTTTGCTCTTTTATATGCGAACGGACGGACAGACAGACGGACCGAACGACGACTATAGGTGATACACATTAATGTAATTACGAACGCACCTACAAACGGATAAAATGCAACCACTTTCTGGGACTTCAAGGTTCGGTGGATAGAACAAAGGGATTCGTTCTCTACCCAATTTCCCCTGTAATGATTTAATAATCCCGCTCTTATCATTTCGATACGCTGATTTCTTACGGAATAACAACACTAAAATAATTTTAATGAAAGACTAACATAAAAGCTAAATGTATATTTTGACGAAAGGGTTATGAAATGTATAATTAATATCAATTTTGTTAAATAATTCACCTTTTAAGGTGCAAAACAAATCGTTTGTATATTTTCTAAACAAAATGTGATTTTTACATAAACTGCTGCAGAATCTGAAAATAAATATGAAAAGCATGATTTTTTCCCTAAAAGAAGTAGTAACGATGCATTTTACAATATGGAGCAGTAGATTTGTTTTTAAAACGCATTTAGCCAAAAATATAATGGGAGACCAAATGGGGTGAGAATGGGAAGGGGCGCGTGTGCTGACGGGTTAAGAAAAATCATGATTTTAGAACATTTCCCGCTCATTTCAACCATTAAATGTAAAAATTTTAAAGCTGTTCTTAGTGAGAATTAACGTTTTAAGGGGGTCCGGGACACATTTTGAAATAATTTTTTTTTTATTGAGTTAAAATTCTGAATTTTTTTGTGATGGTTAGTCTTATCATTTGTAAACAAAATCACATAATAGAACTTCTCATTATTTTTTAGAAAAAAATTTAAATTTAAAATTTATTAAAAAAGTGGGGTAAATTAAAATCGTTATAACTCGGAATATTATTTATAGAATTTCAATTTTTTTTTCATTTAAATAAACAGAAATATATAAGTTTTAATTTTGATTCATCATTTTAAAAAATATTAATTTGTAAAAGAATTAAAAATATTTAACGAAAAAATGTATAAAAAAGTAGTTTAACTTTTATTAAAAAAATCATATTTTCAAAAGTAAATATTTTTTTCAAATCTGCTGAATCAAAATTAAAGTAAAACAATTGAAAAAGATATGTTCCAAGTTTTAACCCGTTATCTTTAACGGTTCTCGAGTTATAAGAATTTAAATATGAGAAATGGTGAAAAAACCTATCATGAAGAAAAACGCAATTTTATAAGAAGTCGTTTCCATGACAGACAGCCATTGCTTGAAAGCTAAATTTTGAAAACAAACCAAAACTAAAAAAATAATATTTTTTGTTCTAATTCAGATAGAAACATGATTTAAATGTCATTTTAAGCAGGAAAAAACACAGAAATTTTTAACGAAATAAAATATTTTTGCAAAATTTGAAGATTTTTGTGTCCCGGACCCCCTTAAATGTAGCAACCATGTCAAATTTAAAATTGTTGTCTCTAACAAGTTCAAAGAATTAAAAAGCATTTTCTCTTTTACATCTTTAAGAACTACCCTAATAGATAGTAACCATTAAGCCTAGATAGTAACCATTATAATACTGAAATATTTTTTTAAGCCGGTTCGGTAAGTTAAGGTTCAGTTTCAGAATTGTGATTGCGATTTCATAAGATTTTTCTGCTCATTTCACACTTTTAAATTTTGAATGCGTTAAAATCTATTCTGAATAAACATTTATATTTTAAAAGTAATAATTATGTCAAATCTGAAATTTCTAAAAGTTTCGATTTCAAAGAAATTGTAATTTTAGATCATTTTTCGCTCTTGCACCCCCTTTGGTAGCAAGGGCACAAAGATAAAAACAAAAGTAGTCCCGTGTTGAATAAAGATTGTCGCCCTTTTAATATCAAAAATTTTTTAAAAAATTGGTTCGATAATTAGAGTTTTTATCTCCTACAAACAAATAAACGTTTCTTCTGTATAATATAAGTATAAATTTTGAAGCAGGAATTCATTATGAATAAACAGAAAACAATCAATACTGTTTAATTGCCCATGCAAATAATATCAAAGAAATCTCTAAATTTAGTCAGGTAAAAATCAATTCTGGGAGTACAAGAAAAGAAGTACAATTTTAATAGATCCTGAAAAAATATTACATATAGTTCCCCGATAGTCAGAAAACATATTTGGCAGAATACCGCAGAAATAAATCATTGCCTATAAAACAAGTTATACCGCCAGAAAACTCCAATTTAGTCATTGAAAAAAAGTGTATTGTAGAAACAGTACTATTTAACAGTAATTTTGCAAAACTAATGAGTCTTAGGAAGAAAAGTTCTCTATTCTCATTTTTATGTTTCAAAATATTTTATCGCCTCTTTGAAATCGAGACTGATATTAATGTCTGCGTCTATAAGGAGTGTTTTAAGATTGATCAGTTATGCTTGAATATGTGCCAACTACAGCGATTCTAATTCACTTCAAAACAACAAATAGCGTTTCCGCAGGACAATTTGGTACCAAATTACACTTTAATTTTTGAAGAAAATAATTCTGCACAGAAATGGAAGAGAGAATAACTTTTCACCATTCTCTTTCTTCAAAAATAATAAATGGATTTTGAAATGGATACAATTTTTATCAAAGCTGTTCCCCATTTTGCAAACGCTTGACACACAGTTTTTCATCAGCATCATAAATTTCTATAGCTTTTAGTTTGGTTATGTTTAAGATAAAGGAAAATCTGACGCATAGCAAAATATCTCTTATGAATCGTTCCATTTCTATAATATTAGGAAGTTTATTTACCCCTGAATGGAAAAATGCGCTTGAAGAATGAGTTAAACATAGTAAAAGACATACATTTAAACATGTTCTCCAATTGCATTTTTTTCATTGTTTTGCCTAACTACTGAAGAATAAATCGTCACTTTGATGCTATGAATGTTACCTTTATATTATTTCATTTTTTAAAGACCTCCCAACCCCACTTTCGTATCTAACATTATCCTTTTCATTTTCTGAAATCGCTCTTGATATAGCTGCTTATTAACAAAGAGAGGACCCGAGGTCGGGGCAGAGAATGCGGTGACCGTTTGTGCATTGATAGAGTACAGCCAGCTGATAAACATATGACAAGGATAAAGTGCAATATGCAGGGGGATTGTCTTAAAAACAATCACCCAATTGTGACACTTTAGTACATAATCGGATAAATTACACAAAAATCCTGTTCGGTTTCTTTTCTTCATAAAACAAAAAATAAAACTTTCAAACAAGAGCTGTTTTTAGTAGTATATTTAATAGTTACAAATAACTTTTATCGTGTCTTAAAATATAGTATGACAGAAAATATTTATAACAAGTAAATTTATTATCTACTTATCGCTCACTGACATTCCTATAAGACGTAATAAATTTTTATAAGTTTCTGGTGAATTTTTCTTCGGTTACCAAACAGTACAATAGAGCCACCAGAAAATAATAATACTCCACAATTAACACCCAAACACATCAGGAAATTTTGCTTTATGCACTGAGCCAAGCAGATTTTTATCTACGCAAAATGCCAAACCCCTACAAGGTAGTTTAATTAACGACCTAAATATTTCATAATGATAATAGTAATAAAAATATCAACATAAAAGAAAATTAGCTATATTTTGCCTATTCCAAAATTTTCCTTTCTGAAAATTTTGCCTTATTTAAAATTTTACTCTCTTCAAAATTTTAGCTCCTAAAAATTTTGCCGCCCTGTACAACTGTACATGACGCATATAGTTAAATACAACCCTGTCTGATTATAGCATGCAAACATTGCCGAAATTTGATAAATTGATCTTGTGTGATTTATTCACGTTTATATTGGTAAGATTATTTAATAGCTTTGAAAATATCTTGAACTTATAACGATTTTTTCTCCAACATTTAAATTCAAAGAAAGCAATATGTTCCAAATAAAGTTTCACCATATGTTTTAAATTCATTAGAACAAAAGTAAGTACAATAAATCTGACAGCATATATTATTAGAATTTAAAGAATATTATCATTTCTATCATTTATTGGCCTTTTAAAGCCTTTATAATGTCGAATAAATTTTATGTTTTTGTAGAACGTATCTTATTCAGTGAAAATAATAAGAAAATAGATTTTAATAGAGACAGTTCAATTATTTTTAAAAGCAGACAATTTTCTTGCTAATAATAGAGAATAATAACACTTTTGATGTAAGTTTTTGCAAGATTAAATAAGAACTGGAAGATTTCTTCACCAGAAATAACCACACAATCGGTATTTTATGTTGATAAAAAAAGCTGTTAAAAAAAATTGCAAGTTTTTTTATACCAGATATTCACACAAACTAATATAAAGAGACAGTTAAGAAAAAATAGTCAAAAAGCTTCTTGTTCTTTTGTAAGGTAAAAGAAGTTTTTGAAAACTTGTACTTTAACGCAATGAGACAGGTACAGAAAGATAAAAAGACTGGGAATTCTAAAATTACAATTTTTCTTTAAGAATTTCTTAAGGGTATTTAACTTTAAAGCTCTGTTGCTTTTATATTTAATGGATTTTTTTAGAGAAACTTTATAAAAGGAAATTACGCTCGAAGAAAAAAATATCCTTTTTTATAATAATAGATATTTAAAAATAATTGTCTAAATACAGGTTGATTTAAAAGGATGCATTTTATTTTTAGAATTATGTACATAGTTTGACCTATATGTAAATTACATTTGATTACGCTCACATTAAAGTTTATAGCAGACCTCAAATGTGTCCCTCCAGTTGCAAGAATAACATCCGACTGTAGCTGGATTTATTCCATGCATAATGATGAATATTACAAACTTTGATATATATAAACGTTAGGACACTTGCAATTCACTTGCAATTTTTAACGCAACTACGATCGGGTTACACGTCTTAACAATCAAAATTATACCTGCAAAATTTAATCATGCGTATTTTTATGTTTTGGATTTTCATTTAAAAGTTGGCATATTTTATTGCCTAAGCATATGTCTTTTACGACGTTAAAAGAAAAAATATCATTATAGATGATTTCTACCACTTTATAAAAGATTGTAAAGGAAGTGATTTTGAGGGGCATAGTATGAAGTTCTGGTGTAACACTATAAAAGTTATGTTGAAACAATCTATCATACTGATATACTTATAAAGTTTATCATTTTGTGTTGTACCTGATCTACATATTTTACTGTTAACATATTAAAAAGTAACATTTGGCATTCTAAGATTTCCTGTCCACTTCTGCTGTGAATAAAAATTCAGCTTTTTTTAATACTGTGTACTTTCATGCCTACACTGTAAAATAATCCGAGGAGTTTTCCTGTAGGAATCGGAAAAATAGTTGCCCTTATCGTACCGGAAAATTTTCCGACCCAGCTCGGAATAAAATCCGTAAAAAAAAGGAAACATTCATTAAAACGGTATTTTTTGAATTTTATTCCAATTTTACGGATTTTATTCCGATTTTACGGATTTTATTCCGAGCTGGGTAGGAAAATTTTCCGGTACGGTCAGGGAAACTATTTTTCCGATTCCTAAAGGAAAGCTAGTCGGATTTCTTTTTTTTACAGTGTACCTTTCTTATCGTACTTCTTGTATAACTATATTCATGCCTCCAATATGCGTCAATATTTCATTTTCAAGACCAATATTACATTGTAAAAAATTCTATAAATATCTTAATTTCAGTGATATAGCCGTTTGAAATTGAGTCCATCTTTTTAAATCCTGCTGTTAATACGAGGGAAGTTCAGAAACTAACCTCCGTTTCTCTGTAAATAAAAAACCTACATACATTCAACAAATTTTTTATTTACATTTGAAAGCATAATTTACAGCTGTCCTCTATTTTCCAACATAGTCACCATGTATATTCAAGCACTTGTCATGGCGTTTTACTAAGTTACCAATCCCTTCTTCCTAAAACTCAGCCGCCAGTGAATTCAATCAACTTGTCACAGCTATATGAAGTTCCTCATCATCAGCAAAGTGCTATGCAAAAGCCACTTCTTCATTTCAGTGAACAGATGGTATTCAGAAGGAGCCGTCCGGTCTGTAGGGGGGGGGGGGATGATTACACACGTCCCATTTGAATTGGCGCAAAAGATCTTGTGTTCGCCGAGCACTACTTTCATTCATAATTTTTGGGCCGTATACGACACACAATTCCCGTTGAATGTTTGCCGCTAACAGTTTTTTTGCCCAAAGAAATTTTATCACTCCTCGTACCTCGCATTTGGCGGGATTTTCAATAGCAGCGCACATTTTGTGTCGCTATGACTAGCAAACGCACGGCAGCACAACACTCTCAACAGAAAAGCTGGAAGCTTACTGAATCACAGATTGCTTGATATAATAATGGCTAAGTTCCGCCCACTACTATTAGGGCTATGCCACAACAGAGGTTACTTTCCGAATTGCCCTATTGACATTTATTGAAAGATTCGCAGTTTTTGTTGTTGTTGTTGTTGTGATTAAAGAAATGTTTAAGAAGAAAAGAATGAAGAAATTATTACACGTTCTTCGCTATCTTTGCCAGTGGGCTTACGTCATGGTAGCTCTGGTATATGGATTAAAGTAAGATTTCTGAAAGAGCGGTAAGCGCACCCATTGGAACGGGTTTATTTCACAACCAACATACAAAACGGGACAGTTAAATGAATAAAAAATAGGTTTCATCTCATGGGACTGTTTAAAAAAAATTGTAAAACATATTGAATGTTGAAAATGGTGTATAACTTGAATTCGGCAAAATTACAAAAAAATATGAATGAAATATGCAAAGGTGAAAAAGTGAAACCGTCACATTAGTTAACTTGCTACCTATAAAGCTTGAATTAAATATGGAATAAAACTTAAGTTTATTTGCATCGATTCGTTGTTTACTATGTTTCTATTTTTCTGCTTGTAATTCTTAATAAACAACAGAGGATATGCGATTAACGCACATTTGTTCAGGAGGAACGTGAGCTATCAAAGTTTGGGAAGAAAGAACGGTGGTCTTCATGAGGCAATCGCGTCAAATTCGGTCATCTTTAAACTGATGGAACCATTTTCTAAATGTGTTTACATCAATCGTATTTTCCCCGTAGAGGGCAAAATTTTTTCAATCTGTCTCAACGACCTACGTCCCGCCCCTTATTAAATAAAAAAATTATAATACAGTATAATGCCGTTACAGAGAAATTCGATTAAAAAAAATCCACCATAAGGAAAGTATTAACATTCTTCGGAAAAATCCTTATACATGAAATGTAAGTTCCTTATATCGAAATTTCATAGCAAGTAAAATCTTTCGTCAACAAGGAGATCTGTTTAACAGGTTCGGTTGTATGTTGAAAGTCTACGTTCTTTAGTTTCAAAATAGCATGCACTTTCTTGAAATCGGCAAAATTTGAAACATATTTACAAACACCACTTCTAAATAACCGAATATATATAACAAACTCCTAACATCACAGTGTCGCCATAACAAAGTAAAAATTATGTGCATCATCATGCTCCCAATATATCTTTGTAATAAAAAAATTGTGTTCATAAATCTCATCAAATATTGATCTTATAATAAGTATTAAAAATAATAATGACTGTGAAATATCAACATAGATATAGTTGTGTTAAAAGTTATATATTTTTATCAAGCTGCTGAATTCTTGATTACGTTAAATATTGTTTTATTCGAAACTCAGCATGGAGAATTTTCATTGTTATTACTAAACGTGACTACGAATCACTTTCCTATAATTTTATTTACTCATCTTGTAAAGTTATTCAAGTTCATTTTAAATTCTGAATTTTTTTTTTTTTATAAATAAGTACTATAGTTTTTATTACTTTTTTAAGTCCATACAGTATTGTCGAAATTACAATTCTAACATTTAAAGTAATATAAAATAAATAAGTGTGAAGCAAATATTTGAAACAAACTAAAATTTTTTTTTTATTCTTTTGAATGAGTTTATTAACTTTAAAATCGAAATTAAACGAATGCGAGCAAAAATAAAGGGTGTATTAGTCCACTGGTTACAAACTTCCAAGACAGATAGTCGTTCTTCACTACCGCGCCAGGAAAGAGTTTCCGACCATGCATTGCTATGTGATTTCCCATCATCCATGTGTACTCTATTTGTCCGGAAAGTTTGTAACCGCTGTATGTTGTGGCACCATGTACAATCTTATCATTGCTGTGATAAAATTACAGATGTACATCTTTGAAGAGTCATTTAGTTAATCGAGTTTTGCCTTCGTATGAACAGATTCCACCAGTTTAGATGTTTAATGAGCCTACTAGCTGATCGTGCTACACTTACGTCCTGCCTAAGAGTAGCTAGTCGTATTTTTAAAAATTAAGGAGCCATAAGAATGAAGTGTAACTGTAATTTAAACTACGTTAGCTAATATATGGTTCTCATTAAAAATTTAATTAATTAATTTTTTAGATCAAATTTCTGGTTGAAATTTCTTTATTTAAAAGCTAATGTGTTTTAAACGGCATTGGCAAGTATGCATAACTTGCTTTGTATAAAATCAATGGTCGGTAAATTTTTCAACACACGGGCCATATCCAGTGTATGTCACTTTGTCGATAAAGAGCTTCATCTATCTATATACTTCATAACTACAGGGAAATATAATTAAAATATCTCTCGATGTTTAACTTATGCAGGGATCGCAGCGTTCCTAAAATTTTTGCACTTTCCTATCACTATTTTAAAACGATAACCTTTATTGTATAATTCTATTATAGATGCTAAAGGAATCTAGCACGAAGAACTTTTATTTAAAATTCTGGTAACCAAGTGCGAAAATTTTAAAAACGCTGCGAGCACTGCTTATGTATTAATTGTTTTTCAGCAAATAAGTAATTTGGCAGCAATGTAATTACTGAGAAACTCAATACTATTTGTCGTTTATTAGCAGCCCTCATTTTCAGAAAACACCCTGGAAGTGGTCAAACATAATGGGCCATCTAAATGACTACCACTCAGTCGCTTTCTTAACTTTCTCTTAGCTTGTATGATTTTTGAAAATAATTGCGAGCACATACATTCTTATGTATCTACTGCCGAATATTGTTGCATTATTTTTATGCGACTCATCAAGTTGTAATACATATCGGCTTAAAGAAGTTGTCTCTTGCAGAACTGTGGTAAACATATGCTGGTTAGCCCCCGGTATGCTATTTCTTTCTCCCAGCTAATTAAGTGTCGTCTCCAAAAAATAACGTTACTTTGTACAAGACAGCTGTAAAACAATGCAGAGGTATCATTGTACGGAATAATCTGTACCGCAATTTTTTAAACTTCTAAGCATCGCACATTTAAAATTTTTATACCGCCGTATTGGGGAAAAAAAGTAATTTTAAATGCAATTTGTTTGAAAACTGCATCTCCATTTATTTTTCAGATAATGAACGATTTCTGATAAAACATGGAGCTACTATAAACTGAATTTACTTTTAAGTATCTATATTAATAGTACTAACAAATGAAGGCCTATGAATCATGAGATAGCCGCTTTTTCTGTAGAGTTTCGTAAGTGACGAAAGGAATTCTTCAGCGGATGCGGATGACGTCATTTTATATAAAATAAAAGCGTGTGTTTTAAGTCTTAAAGCTGAACTATCTATATTTATATACATATGTATTTTTTTCATCGGGGGCGACACTAAATTCTGAAAAAAGTAGAATTCCTGTTTTCTAGTTTTTGTTCTTAACTCTATACAGGCCTATATTTATGCGTCATTTATAGAACTATCGTTAATCCTCCAGCCGCAGGCGACTTTTTCAGTGGGTTACTTTTTTAAAATTAAAATTATTTGATTCCCATCACTTTTTTGAATTAGAAATAGCCACTTTATTTAATTACAGATTAAATAATGTAAGAATAAGCGGAATTATACGTTTTTAAAAAGTGATGGGAATCAAGCAATCTGAATTTTAAAAAAAAGCATCCCACTGGAACGCGAAAATAGCGTTTCCTGCAGCAGGAGTGTTTAGAGCCGTTGACGCACTTATGCATCATTTATGATTATAATTATATCGGCCGTTTAAAACACATTACCGTGATATTATAACAAGAAATTTTACATCGAAAATTCTATACAGATTGTGATAATGGGGTTTTCATTAAAAAAATCACCAATTTAGAGCGATTACTCCAAAAGTTCTATCGAGTTTAAGGGAGGGTTTAAAAATAACGATATTTGCATAAAAAACACCGGCCACTTGCGCATGAATATTTGCAGCATATGCGGCCTGTAATACCTGCGGATGTTATTACATCACTGCTCTTCATTTCTACAGGGTGTTTCAGGAAAGCGATTACAAAATTTTAGGAGAGGTAGAGTACACCTCGACGATGGTTAATCACATAGCAATGCATGATCGGTCACGCTTTCCGGGCGCGGTAATGTGACACAAAACATAAGCAAGGTCACGAACAGGATGAGAAATCATTTTTATTATTCTTAGTACAGCAAAAAACTAATTAATAAGAACATAAAGAGAGATGACGATTGTCATCGAAAAAGGTGTTTGATATTACGACTCCGGCCCATGATGCAGGCCTCAAATCTCAGGCGCATTGAAGATCTAATGTTCTCGAAAATACTGGACATGTCCCGAACTTCCCCAGCAGCCGCCACGATGCGTGCAAGAAGTTTCTCAGGACTGTCCAGCATTGTCTCAGCATTTTTGCGGTACTAAGAATAATAAACATGTTTTCTCACTTTGTTCGTGTCTTCCTTTCTTGTTACATTCTTCTATCTTTACAAGAAGAAAGTATTGGATTTATGAAAATTTTGGACTTCCAGTTTTCACCGGATTTATGCGTTTTACAGGTCAGAGATTCCGAAAAACATATTTTCACAAAATGATTCAGTGAGTCCTTGACATGAATTGACGTTTTATACATTTTGATGTAAATTGCTTAACAGGTGGCGCTGCTATGCTGCATTTTTTTGCGATTTACGCAATAGCTCTATTTCAAAAACTAATGCTTGGATTTTCAACAAACTTCAGATTCAGGTATACCTTGATATCAATTTGTGCTGTTTATGTTTTGGTGTAAATCTCTCAACAGGTGGTGCTGCTATGCTACATTTTTCAGGGCGTGATTTACATAGAAGAAAGTTTTCTGATGACCACAACATACTTGTATTTTGTGGCGCGTTACTAACGCGCCAGGAAAGCATTTTCGACTTTGCATTTCTATCTGATTTCCCATCGCCTAGGCGTACTCCATCTCTCCTGAAACTTTATAACCTCTGTGCTGAAACACACTGTATAAGCTTTATTTGAGGGTCTCCTGGGTGGTGGCGAAGTCTACATTATATAGGATTGAGAATAGCTTAAAATCGCTACTAGATTGCAGAAGAATTTAACCTTTTGCCCTCCTCTGACACCTATACGGCGACATACTATGTTTAACTACAAATCCATTGACACCCATACGGTAGAAAATGAACATACTTTTAGGGAGTTCCCCACATATTATTTCAAATATGTAAGAATGGCGTGGAGTTGCTGATAGGTGATTGAAATTTTGGTGTGGAGTGCAAAAGTATAAAACTAGAAAACAGGAATTCTGCCTTTTCAGAATTTAGTGTCGCCCCCGATGAGAAAAAAATGTGTATATACCGGGTGTGCTAAAAAGAACTGACTGATTTTAAAATTCAATAACTTTCAAACGGTGACAGATATTTAAAAAATTCTTGCAGGGGGGTTATGCATAAAGTCAAAAGTTTTTTTTTACAGTGATTTTAGATTTTAGTTCAAATTACAAACAATAGATGGCGCTGTAAGCAATAGGCGCTAAAAACAGGCTCGATTTTTTGGCAGATCTCTTCTTTCATGCGGAAAAAGGATATTGAAATGTATTGAGCGCAAGGGCGGATCTGGAGGGTCCTCAAGGGGGGGGGGGCGATTTTAGAAATTTGGAGACTCCAATCTGATGCGCGGGTCGGGACTAATTTTTTTCACTGAGGGTCGGGTTTGGGTCCGGTTGACTTCCACTTTTTGCTGCGGGTCGAGTAAACTTCTACTTTTTTGCTGCGGGTCGGGTTTGGGCCCGGTTGACTTCTAGTTTTCCGCTGCAGGTCAGGTTGACTTCTACTTTTTTCTGTGGGTCGGGTTTGGGTCCGGTTGACTTCTACTTTTTGCTGCTGGTCGGGTAAACTTCTACTTTTTTGCTGCGGGTCGGGTTTGGGCCCGGTTGACTTCTAGTTTTCTGCTGCAGGTCAGGTTGACTTCTACTTTTTCCTGTGGGTCGGGTTTGGGTCCGGTTGACTTCTACTTTTTGCTGCGGGTCAGGTAAACTTCTACTTTTTTGCTGCGGGTCGGGTTTGGGCCCGGTTGACTTCTAGTTTTCTGCTGCAGGTCGGGTTGACTTCTACTTTTTTCTGTGGGTCGCGTTTGGGTCCGGTTGACTTCTACTTTTTGCTGCGGGTCGGGTAAACTTCTACTTTTTTGCTGCGGGTCGGGTTTGGGCCCGGTTGAGTTCTAGTTTTCTGCTGCAGGTCGGGTTGACTTCTACTGTTTTCTGTGGGTCGCGTTTGGGTCCGGTTGACTTCTACTTTTTGCTGCGGGTCGGGTTAACTTCTACTTTTTTGCTGCGGGTTGGGTTTGGGCCCAGTTGACTTCTATTTTTCTGCTGCGGGTCGGGTTGACTTCTACTGTTTTCTGTGGGTCGCGTTTGGGCCCGGTTGACTTCTACTTTTTGCTGCGGGTCGGGTAAACTTCTACTTTTTTGCTGCGGGTCGGGTTTGGGCCCGGTTGACTTCTAGTTTTCCGCTGCAGGTCAGGTTGACTTCTACTTTTTTCAGTGGGTCGGGTTTGGGTCCGGTTGACTTCTACTTTTTGCTGCTGGTCGGGTAAACTTCTACTTTTTTGCTGCGGGTCGGGTTTGGGCCCGGTTGACTTCTAGTTTTCTGCTGCAGGTCAGGTTGACTTCTACTTTTTCCTGTGGGTCGGGTTTGGGTCCGGTTGACTTCTACTTTTTGCTGCGGGTCAGGTAAACTTCTACTTTTTTGCTGCGGGTCGGGTTTGGGCCCGGTTGACTTCTAGTTTTCTGCTGCAGGTCGGGTTGACTTCTACTTTTTTCTGTGGGTCGCGTTTGGGTCCGGTTGACTTCTACTTTTTGCTGCGGGTCGGGTAAACTTCTACTTTTTTGCTGCGGGTCGGGTTTGGGCCCGGTTGACTTCTAGTTTTCTGCTGCAGGTCGGGTTGACTTCTACTGTTTTCTGTGGGTCGCGTTTGGGTCCGGTTGACTTCTACTTTTTGCTGCGGGTCGGGTTAACTTCTACTTTTTTGCTGCGGGTTGGGTTTGGGCCCAGTTGACTTCTATTTTTCTGCTGCGGGTCGGGTTGACTTCTACTGTTTTCTGTGGGTCGCGTTTGGGTCCGGTTGACTTCTACTTTTTGCTGCGGGTCGGGTAAACTTCTACTTTTTTGCTGCGGGTCGGGTTTGGGCCCGGTTGACTTCTAGTTTTCTGCTGCAGGTCGGGTTGACTTCTACTGTTTTCTGTGGGTCGCGTTTGGGTCCGGTTGACTTCTACTTTTTGCTGCGGGTCGGGTTAACTTCTACTTTTTTGCTGTCGGTTGGGTTTGGGCCCAGTTGACTTCTATTTTTCTGCTGTGGGTCGGGTTGACTTCTACTTTTTAGCTGCGCCTAGTGCGCTGGGTTTGGGTTAGATTGACATACATTATTTCGGGCTTGAGTCAGTTTCGGATTGGGTTTTCACTATTGCGAGAAGGGTTCGGGTTGACCCGATTTTTGAAAAGAAAGTCTAAATATTTTTGAAGATAAAAACAATATACAGTAAAAGCTCCATAACGGACACGTCCAAATAATTATTTAGGGATACTTTTCAATCTTCAGGATTATGTAAAAAGTACTAATTTGGTATAAAACTGCTTGTCTCTTTATATCTAAGATCAGTTGTAATTCAGTAAAGAATGCTTTGAAACTTATCAAAAAACATACCGGGTGTCCCAAAATGGACTGACTGATTTTAAAATTCAATAACTCAATGACAGCCATTTAAAAAAAATCTTGCAGGTTATGTAAGATGTCAGGAGATTTTTTGCTGCAATTCTTGATTTTACTTTACAATAGCAGCGATAGATGGCGCTGCAATCAATAGTCGTTAAATCGGGGCCCAATTTCTGGCCTTTCTCCTCCGGGCACAGATTTAACATCTATTGCTTGCAGCGCCCTCTATCGTTGCTATTTTAAACTAAAATATAGAATCGCAGTAAAAAAAACTCCTGATTAGGGGTGATTCCCAATAAATAAATAAAAAAAAAATCTGAAATTCAAAGCAAATTTTCTGAAAGGTTACAGTAGAGGGAGGGGGGGGGGAGATTTAATACTGGCACTAATTATTTTTGTTGCAGGTCGGGTTAACTGTTTTCGATTCGGGTCGATTTCAGGCTGAGTCGCTGAGTGCAGATTCTTGCACAAGCTGTGTTCGTGTTAACCCGTTTCTTCAAAAGTTAGTTCAGTATATTATTTCAGATTAAAAACGATATCTATAATAATAAACAAATAGATATATATATATGTGTGCTGTTTTCTAAAGAGACCGCTGTATTTTTTCGACGACTCTTTGGTGAAATTTGCATTTCTTCCACGACTCTTTGACAAAATACGCGTTTTCCACTACTCTTTGACAAAACTCGCATTTTTCAGCAATCCTTTGACGAAATTCGAGTTTTATCCGCGATCCTTTGACAAAATTTGAGTTTTTTCGAGACTCTTTGACCAAATTCGAGTTTCTTTCGCGACCCTTTGATGAAATTCGCGTTTCTTTCGCGACCCTTTGATGAAATTCGCGTTTCTTTTGCGAACCTTTAATGAAATTCCCGTTTCTTTCGCGACCATTTGATGAAATTCGCGTTTCTTTCGCGATTCTTTGATAAAAATTGCATTTTTTCGCAAACCTTTGACGAAATTCGTGGTTTTTCGTGGCCATTAGCCAAAATTCCCGTTTTCTGCCGCGATCCTTTGACGAAATTTAAGTTTTTTCTGCTGCCCTTTGACGAAACTCACTTTTTTCTCGATCATTTGAAGAATTTTGCGTTTTTTCAGCGGCCTTTTGACCAAATTCACGCTTTTTCGCGGTCTCTTTGAACAAATTCAATGTTTTTCGTCGTCCTTTTGACAAAATTTGCGCTTTTTCCGTGATCCTTTGGAGGAATTGAAGTTATTTTTAGATTGACGAAATAGATTTTATATGACGACCATTTGTCAAAATTCGTGACTATTTTTATATCCGAATTTAAGCATTGATGATTTTTTTTTAATTTTCTCAACCGAACGCCTTAACCCTCTCGCCACGTATTTTTAAGCAAAATAGCTTCAAAAATTGCGCATTTATTTTATTACATATTTCAAATCTTCATATATTTTAGAGTTAAAATATGCCCAAAACCTTTGTGAAATAGTTTTTTTTTTTTTTTTTTAAATAGAATTAGATCATAAAAAAAAGATTTGCTGCGGAAATCGCGGGTTGTGCAAATTTTGCTACTTTTACGTTGGCCGTGGAAATCGCGGGATGCGCAGCGAGAGGGTAAAATTTTTGGAAAATTCGGAACATAATCACCCCTGTTCCTTGACTTCTTACATAACTCTCCTGCAAGTATTTGTTTTAATAGCTGCCACCATTTGCAAGTTATTGAATTTTAAAATAAGCCAGGGCATTTTGGGACACCCTGTATGTTCATTAGCTATCGGATGATGGATGAAAGAAACATTTTAAAAAAAATAAAGCGACCTTCGATATGTCAGTTAGAGGTTTCCCCGGGCTGAAATTTTCTGGCCCAAGTCCAGGTCCAACCCGCACAAAAAAATTATCGCCCGGCCCGGTATAAAAGCTAAAAAATCGACTCCAGCACAGCCTGCATTTTGCCTTTAAAACTATTCATAAAGCACAGCACACTTACTTATGCTCATATTTTATTTTCAGATTATGTTCCAAATTCATGAATACATAAAAACGATATTATTAAGGACTATTTAGGCAATTATGTACATAAACACTACTTAAAAATATGAGACAATTACATTCAAATGAAAATCCAGTTAAAAAATCAGTTTAGAATGAAAGAAACGGATGATAAAAGAAAATCACAATTTTAAAGCTCTACAAGGAACTAGTATGTTGTGGCCATCACAAAACTTTCTTCTATCTCATACATGCCAATACTTCAAAATTCACTATCTCAGTGCCAATCTGTGTTCATCATGAGAATTTTAAAAATATGAAATTCCGTGCATTAGTTCTCGAGGTATGACTGTCACTGAAATCGTGTAAATCCAGCAAAATGCAGCATAGCAGCACCACCTATTGGGTTATTTACACCAGAACCTAATTATCACCAACTTATGTCAACGTCTAACTGAATATGAAGTGTGAGGAAAATTCGTGCATTAGTTCTTGAGATAGAGGTATTGCGCAAATCATGACAAATGCAGCATAGAAGCGTCACCTGTTAAGCGATTTGCAACAACACATAATCAGCGGCATTATTAATCAAGTTATACTTAAATCTGAAGTTTGATGAAAATTCGTGCATTAGTTCTTGAGATAGAGCTATTGAGGAAATAGCTCAAAATGCAGCACAGCAGCGCCACCTATTGGGCGATTTACACAAACACGTAGTCAGCATCATTCCATATAAAAGACTAACTAAATCCGAAGTTTGATGAAAATGTGTGCATTGGTTCTTGAGATAGAGCTACTGCAAAAATAGTGTAAATCCTGCAAAATGCAGCATAGCAGCGCCACCTGTTGGGCGATTTACACCAAAACGTAAACAGCATCTATTCATGTCAAGGACTAAAGGAATCTGAAGTTTTATAAAATTCCGTGCATTAGTTCTTGAGATAGAGCTTTTGCGGAAATCCTGCAAAATGCTACATAGCAGCGCCACCTGCAGGGCGATTTACACCAAAAACTAATCAGCACCAATCTATATCAGGGACTACCTGAATATAAATTTTTACTAAATTCTGCGCATTAGTTCTTAAGATAGAGCGCCCACAAAATGTGTGTCACATATAGACAGACAGACAGACGGACAAACAGTCGGAATTTAGAGGAGTGCACAGGTCGCGGTACTACTAGGGCCAGTAACGCTTATCATAAGGACTGACACGGACTGAACTTTTAGCTTTTATTCCGGGCCGAGGCCCGACTTGGAAATTTCGGCCAGTGCAGACCTAGGAAGAATGAAGTCCAGGCCAGGCTCGACCTGGAAGAAAAAGAAGTCTGGCCAGACCCGAATCTGCAGAAAAATTTAAGATCAGGACACGGCCCGGCTCTAAAAGAGGGAAGACCTGACCCAGCACGAGTCTTGTGGATTAAAACTGGCGCGACCCGGGACGGGTCGCGCCGCCCTCGAGCTTCGACCCAAGTCATTTCTCGTGAGGATGCATAATGCCGTTTTTCAAACCCTTTATTTGCCCAAGGGGGGGCGATCGCCCCCTCGCCCCCCCCTTAGATCCGCCATTGATTGAGCGTGCCACGAAGTACCAAAAATCGAGCCTGAATTTAGCGTCTATTGATCGCAGCGCCATCTATTGTTTGTAATTCGAACTAAAATCGAAAATCACTGTAAAAAAACTTTTGACCTCATGCATAACCCTCTTGCAAGAATTTTTTAAATATCTGTCACCTTTTGCAAGTTATTGAATTTTAAAATCAGTCAGTCCTTTTTAGGACACCCGGTATAAATAGTACAAAACATATTTAAATTCTAAAACTTTTATTTTATGTACATGCTTTTATTTTATGTAAAATGACGTCATTCGCATCCGCTTAAGAATTCTACATTTACGGTCCACTCTTAAACATCTACAGTAAAGCATGCATAGGACGTCACTATCGCAAAATAATACACAAATACAGAAAAAAGATGCCGTCATTCAAGAAACTCGACAAAAAAGACTATCTAGTGATTCATAGGCCTTCATTTGTTTGTAACATTAATATAGGTGCTTAAAATTAAATATAGTTTATAATAGCTCCATGTTTTAACAGAATTGATTCGTTTATATTTTTTCAAAATAGCATGTATTTTTATTAAATTTTCTTTCTGTTGTAATGAGAAAATGGCAACAATAATATATAATTATTATTTTAGAACTATTTTTCCTTTACTTTCTACAGAAATGGAATACTTCCGTTGCCAATATAAGCAAATGGCTCTAAAAATTACACAAAAATTAATATTTCAAAAATAAATGGAGATAAAATTTTCAAACAAATTGCATTTAAAAGTACATTTTTTTCTCAATACGACGGTATAAAAATTGAAAATGCGCGATGCTTAGAAGTTTAAAAAATTGCTATAGAGCATCTAATCGTACAATGATACATCCGCTTTGTTTTACGGCTGGCTTATACAACGTAACGTTATTTTTTGGAGACGATACAAAATCAGCTGGGAGAAAGAAATAGCATACTGGGGGCTAACAAGTAAAAAATGCCTGTGGGCCGATTGATCAAATATTTCTCTAATATGCCATGAGTCGGACACTTTCTAGTCAGAGGTGAATACTAACGAATTTCACGTGAAAATCCCAATTTTTTCTGCTTTTTTGAATCATTTTCGAAAACAACCTAATAGTAGTCAGAATTGAGAAATATGTCCCTAAATGACCAGGGAGTCTGTATTTTGTGAAATCAAAGTTCACGGGCACTATATAAAATAATTTCATTTTATGAAACTGAGTTGAAAATTCAAGCAATTTCATGCATTTCTTAAGTGAAACAAGAAATGATGAATTAGCAGTTTCTTCTGAAAATAGAAAAAAAAAATAGCAAGAAAAATTAATCATGTTGTATATGTAGGACTGCAATTGTTTCCTCTGATTTATCAATTCGACTGGATATTTTTTCACAAAGAAATATAAAACTGCTCATCCTTATGTAAGTCCTTATTGAAACACTAAACAAATATCACCAGAAACTATTAATTTTCAGTATATCGTTTTAAACAATAAAGATCATTAATTTTCAAAATAATCATCATCACGGTGGTATGAGCTAAAATTGCAATGCCTTAATTTTTATGTAATATAGATGAACTAAACAATTACTTAGAATAATATATACAATTTTTCAAAGTTGTGTATAGAAAGAGAGTCTTTTATTTACCGGTTTTTGCCATCATTTTGGGTAATTTCACCACTATGAGACAGTAGGATGCCTATCCCTGTACTAAACTCTTCATCATTAATCAAAGTTTATTATAATATGAGACTTAACCTGACCTAACATTAAATTGGGCACCATTTACACGTTTTTTTTTTCATTTTAAATGCTGTTTTCAGTTTAAGCCCGTATTCATTAAGTGTTTTTAACTCATTCACACAGACTTGAAATAGATCCAAAGGAAAAGTCAATTGTTGTTATAATCAATGCTGAACTTTATTGGAAAATTTTAATTCTTGTTTTTCCTGAGTTTGATGTATGTTTCAGATGTTTATTTGTAACTGAATGGTGCAATAGCGCACAAAAGGTAAGAGAGCATTGCTCTGTTGCGTTTTTGTAGTCGAGATACCATTTTGAAAAAGAGCGTTGTGAATTAGTCAAAGAGATCAAGAAATTTAAGACGCCTGGGCTTATTGTTTTGCAGAATCATATTAATAATCAAAATAAAAAACCGTAGACATTTTAAATCGTACATTTTATTTAAATTTTAGCGTCTTGGAAATGCTTTTGGGTAAATATATACTACCTAAAAATTCGCTATGAATGTCACTTTCGATTTTAATATTCCCACCAGGAAAATTACTTTGTATAGTTTGTAATACATACGCAGTGCGAATACGGAACCCCACGTTCGAAGGTATATTTCATATATCAAACTCACTTACAGGATTTGACGTGTAGTCTCCAATTTGCTTGTGCAACGTAAGACACGAAATAGTCATCTTTGAGTTTGTTTTATGACAAAATGTCCACAGATAAAATTAGTTTTTCTTAAGGCTATTTATAGTTTTTTTAATAATGAAGATCATTTTTCGATGAAAAAAGGACGTTGCCATTCAAACTTTTTTATGTCGCTGTAACCGTAACTGTGAGACCTCTTTTTTTTACTTTACATCACACTTGACCCCCAGCCATAAAATAACCACATACCAAATTGCATCTTGTTTTTTTAACAGTATAGGCGCTAGTGGCATTCTTTTTCAAATCATCCTGTATCTACGTACTTCAAGTCTTCAGGTTTACGTAATATTATCTTTCACCACGAAAATGTGAAAACGATCGTGTATTTACGTACGCTGCCTTCTAATTGCCAGCGTTTATCAGTGCAAAGACCTTGCAACCAGAAATTTCGCGTCCTATACCATTACCATATTTAGAATATTTTGTGTCCCAGTATTTTAATTAATGAATGGGTGTTATTAGCCCCCGGTATGCTATTTCTTTCTCCCAGCTAATAAAGTGTCGTCTCCAGAAAATAACGTTAGTTTGTACAAGACAGCCGTAAAACAATCCAGAGGTAACATTGTACGGAATAATCTGTACCGCAATTTTTTAAACTTCTAAGGATTGCACATTTTCAATTTTTATAACGTCGTATTCGGGAAAAAAGTACTTTTAAATGCAATTTGTTTGAAAACTGCATCTCCATTTATTTTTCAGATATTAATTTTTTGGTAGTTTTTAACGCCATGTGTTTAATTTTGGCAACTCAAGTAGTCCATTTCTGCAGAAAGTAAAGGAAAAATAGTTGGAAAATAGAAATTATACCTTTTTGTTGCCATTTTCTCATAAAAACTGAAAAAAAAATGCAATTAAAATACGTGCTATTTAGAAAAAATATAAATGAATGATTTCTGATAAAACCCGATTATAAACTGAACTTAATTTTAAGTATCTATATTAATATTACAAACAAATGAAGGCATATGAATCATGAGAAAGCCGATTTTTTTGTCGAGTTTCTTGAATGACGAAGTCTCTTTTTTTTGGATTTGTGTTTTATTCAGCGATAGTCCGCGTCCTATGCATATTTTACTGTAGATGTTGTTTAAGACTGAATTGTAAATGAGGAATTCTTTAGCGCATGCGGATGACGTCATTTTATATAAAATAAAAGTGCGTGTTTGGAGTCTTAAACTGAACTGTCTATATTTATATACACATATATATACATATATTTTATCGGGGGCGACACTAAATTCTAAAAAAGCAGAATTCCTGTTTTCTAGTTTTATTGTATTTTTAAAAATTTCTTTCACAATTTAAAAAAATATATATATTCTATATATTTACCGATTACTCATTTGATTATAGTCTCCTTCTATACATTAAAAAAAAAAAAGTTTTGATTTGGAAAGGAACCAATGAAAACCTGCGTAGATATTCCCGGTAGATCAGCATCTAATTTGATGCTTAAGCATGGCATTTCTTCGTTAATATTAAAAAAAAAAAATAGTTGCATACAAAAATATGAAAATCGGTGGTATTATAGAGAAATGTTTGATAAACCCGCAGATGTAGACAGTTTTCAAATCGAAGAATTATTTTAAGAGATATTTAATGCTAAATTTGGACAAAATCGTT
Source organism: Maratus speciosus (assembly GCA_963932465.1). Classification (NCBI taxonomy): domain Eukaryota; kingdom Metazoa; phylum Arthropoda; class Arachnida; order Araneae; family Salticidae; genus Maratus; species Maratus speciosus. Next base: position 35,063,731 of record OZ010792.1, read on the forward strand.
CCATTAAAAAAGTTTTATTGGAGCAAAAACTATACATGAGAATTTAATTATTTTTAGATCATTTTATACGGTATAAGTTCCCGGTGTACAGATTGCATTTATTTTTTTTATTTGACTCATTTTTTGAGGTTTTATTTCTATTTTAAATTCAAATTTTCAGCATTTCGAGAGATATTTTTTACTTATTTAAAAAATGTTATTAATTTAAACTGTGCGAGACATTTATTTGATATTTTGAGATAACCTTTTCAACATCGTGAATTCGAAGACAGCACAAATAATATTTCTTTTTAACAACAAAAGTATTTTCACGTGAATAATAATAAGAGAAATAAAACTTTGGTGTAAATTACGCCAGATTTAAAACGATACATTTAAAATGAATTATTTAAAAGAACTATCTTATAGCGCTGTTAAAAAATACCGGGAGGCAATGACACTGTTTACGTAATTCATTTTACATTAGCTTATTTTCAAATGTTTAACTAATTGTTTTAATTAAATACGAAAACAGCCATTCTATCTCTTAACAACAGCAGATTTCGTCTTAAAAATCCCTAATCGAAGGAAAACGAATGGAAACCCGTTAACAGAGAGATCGCTACTTTTTCTTTTAAAATTCAATATTTTTAAAGCCGATCAAATTAGCGTGCTTTTTGGATTTTGGCCTGAACGGGGGTTGGCGAGCGTAGCTCGTAGGGGGCAGAGCCCCCTAGTTTTCCAAAAAATTATTTTTCTGAACGCACTTTTTAAAATATTTTTTCCACTACCTTTTTCATTTATAGTACTACTTTTAGAAATATTTTTTATGTAGTTTGAACAACACATTATGCGAACATTATACATGTTGGTTTATAGTACAGTGATTTTTGAAAAAAATTACTTTCAATCAAATTTAACAAAAAAAAAAAAAAAAAAAAAAAAAAAAAAGAGAAAGAAAATACGATTAGTTGATTCCTATTTCTTACCTGTATTTACCTTTTTTCAAACAATACATTATATAGAGTAATTTGGAAAAGTACAAAAATGTATTGTTTTATTTTTTATTACGTGAGACAATGAAAATTGTACAACGTTTTAATAAAAGTATAACAAAAACCTATCTATATTACTATGGGTGAAATAATAAGAATTATTGAGGTTGAGGAGAAGAAAAGAAAAATGCTTTCTATATCTATTATTTTTTCTTTATCTTTAGAACGAGAAAAAATAATAAACTAGAGAACAGGAATTCTACTTTTTCAGAATTTCCTGTCGCCCCCGATGAAAAAAAAAATATATATATATATGTACGTAAATGTATAGATAGTACAAAACTTATTTCAGTTTTAAGACTTAAAACATGCGATTTTATTTTATATAAAATGACGTCATTTTCATCCGCTGAAGAATTCCACATATACGATCTAGTCTTAAACAACATCTACAGTAAAATATGCATAGGACGCTCACAGCTATCGCTGAATAATACACAAAATCAGAAATCATTCATTTTTAGTTTTTCAAAATAGCAATTATTTTAAGTACATTTTTTTCTGTTGTTATTGCAAAATGGCAATGAAAAGATATAATTACGATTTTCCACATATTTTTCGTTAACTTTATACAGAAATGGAGTACTTGCGTTGCCAAAATTAAACAAATGGCGCTAAAAATTAAAAAAAAAAAATCTCAAAAATAAATTGAGATGCAGTTTTCAAACAAATTGCATTTAAAAGTACCTTTCTTTCACAATACGACGGTATAAAAATTGAAAATGTGCGATGCTTAGAAGTTCAAAAAATTGCAGTAGAGTATTTAACAGTACAATGATATATCCGCTTTGTTTTACGGCTGGCTTATACAACGGAATGTTATTTTTTGGAAACGACATTTTAATTGTTGGGAGAAAGAAATAGCACATCGGGGGCTAAAAAAACTGCTGAAAATTCGGGGATCAAATAACCAAATAGTATAGGAATCTTAACACAACACTGTACGAATTTTTCTTTTAGAAGTATGTTTCTTATACTATATAAATTATTAGATATCTGAAATTTCAAAGAGAAATTCTTCACCTAATTTAATATTAGACTTTTGACATCTCCTAATGCAAAAATATGTGTTTTTAAATATAGTGATTGCTTGGAACTGAATTTATTCATTAAACGTTATTTTTTAAACATTTTAATTGATTCATACATGCTTCACAGAGCAGTTTATGGTTAAAATCCCATATTTTGATAACATTGCCATTACTTTATCTCCTGTATATGAGTCACTTTTAAAATCTGTCCATATTTTCGAATAGCAAAATCAAATTTTTAGAAATAATCAGAAAGATTTAATCTTTTGTAAATAATTACCTTACCTCAAAAGCATTAATATACAACCATCAGCAGGGACAAAAATTACTAATTGAACATTTTTAAACTAATTTTTAAATTTTAATTAACTTCGTAATGAGATAAGTGAGCATGGTAATGACATCTACGGTAATGACAAATTGAGCAAAATACTTTTATTTTTACCCCAGGCATAAATGGCAGCCACTATATCTTCTGGCCCATACAATGATTTTTTTATTTCTTATATAATAAAAGCAGATTAATAAATAAAGGTTCATTTAATTATCAATTAGAAGTGGGTACGGTAATAACGTACAAAAACATACTCACCAAAATATTCAAAGTCTTTGCTTGTTTTATTGACACTCTAAAACTATTTACTGTATTCACCTAAACCTGATTTGACTTTTAAGGAGTATTTTTGCCTTGATAAAAAGGCATGTGCAGTCCTCTAAAAAATTCCAGATAAACTTTTTGTCAGAAGCATGGCAGTGACACTCTTTCTTGGGACACGGTTCAAAATAATTATTAAGAATTATAGATAAGTTTAATTAAGGAAAATAAATATTTTTTTAATTAGTAGCATCTTAATAAATAAAAATGTATTAAAAATATTATAACTGTCTGTTTTAAATAGAACTTAGTCAAATCTTTATCTAATAAATTGCTTGTTGGGACAACCTACGGTAATAACATTTTGACTACAAAAGAATATATTTCTCATTTAATTTTTTTTTTTTATAAATAATAATATATCTGTAAATTACCATTAAAAACATGATAGTTAAAATGCAATAATTAAAATTATGATGTTTAACTATTTTTCTGTGCAAATGTGAAACGACAGTAAAACACAACACTTTTTGAAAATCATCCATATACACTTTGCGCTTGAAAAATATTCAATTCCGCCGCTTTTGAAACGTTTGTTCATTCCGTTGATTTGGCAATGCCACTCGCATTGTTCGGAAACAGTTTTTTTTTCGGTAAGCCGATTCAAATTTCACAGGAATTTGGAAAAAATCTTTTAGATTTGTCCGGTGCATCTTTATATATATATACTACGGGGCTCTGCCCCCTACGAGCTACGCTCGTCAATCCCCGTTCAGACACCGCAGGCTGTAACAGCACGCTAATTTGATCGGCTTTAAAAAGATTTCGGAAGATTGAATTATAATTTGAATATGACAATTATAATTTGACGTAATTTTCACCAAACTTTTCTTTCTCTTTTTAATATTCACGTAAAAATACTTTTGTTAGAAATGAAATATTATGATCATCTTAAAATATCAAATAAATGTCTCGCGCAATTTTTAAATTAAAACAGTTTTGCAATATTATTTTTTGTTCATTTTACGTAATAAGTGTAATGTGACATAAATGTGACGTAAATTCTCCTATTTAAGACTTCTAACGCATGTTAATGAATTTACTATTTTACAATATTCTTCTCTTTTAAAATTCACGTGTAAATATACATTTTATGACATAATTTTCAATGAGTTCCTGCTTTTTATATTTTCTGTTTATAATAGTCACGTGTAAAATAAATTTTTAATTTGAAGCAAATATTATTGTTTGCGCTGTTTATACAATTGGCAACAGTTTAAATTAACACAATTTTCTAAAATATGTAAAAAATATACCTCGAAATGCTGAAAATTTGAATTTAAAATAGAAATAAAACCTCATATGACTAATTTTTTGAGGTTTTATTTCTATTTTAAATTCAAATTTTCAGCATTTCTATTGATATTTTTTACTTATTTTAGAAAGTGATATTAATTTATACTGTTGCCAACTGTATAAACAGCGCAAATAACAATGTTTGCTTCAAATAAAAAAATATACACATATTTATACGTGTAAATAAATTAAAAAATTATTTACACGTGACTATTATAAACAGAAAAAGACATTTGGAATTAGAATTAAATAATTATGTACAAAAAGCAGGAACTTATTAAAAATTACGTCATAAGAACTATATTTATACGTGAATTTTAAGAGAGAAAGGACATTGTAAAATAATAAATTCATTAACATGCGTTAGAAGTGTTAAATAGGAGAAATTACGTCATATTTACGTCACATTACAGTTATTACATAAAATGAACACAAAATAATATTGCAAAACACTTTAAATTTAGAAATTGCGCTAGATATTTATTTGTTATTTTGAGAGGATACTTTTCAACTATTTATGTTAGGAAAGCGCAAATAATATTTCATTTCTAACACAAGTATTTTCACGTGAATATTAAAAAGAGAAAGAATAGTTTGGTCAAAATTACGTCAGATTAAAAACGATTAATTTAAAATGACTTATTTAAAAGAACTTTTTTTTTCGCTTTGTTAAAAAATACCGGGATACAAAGACTCTGTTTACTTAATTCCTTTTATATTAGCTTATTTTGAATTGTTTAACTTATTTTACTTAATCAAAGACGAAAACAGCGATTGTATCTTTGGTACTACTTAGTTATCCCGTCGACCAAAAATCTATCATTCGCTAAACTATAAGATTAAATGTCAATAATGGTTGATCGTAAATGTCACATTAACTTGACTTTAAGCAAGTTACACGTGTCTATGTCATCAAGTTATTTTTATTTCGACGTTTTATTTGTATTTTTATTAATGTTGCACTAATTTATTTGTTCTTTCGTTATTTAAAATAAAAATTATGTCAATTTGTATAATTTGGCGAGTGCTTTGGCGATTTATATAATTTGGCGACATTGGTCGACGGGTTAATCAAGTAGTACCTCAGCGGATTTGGCCTTAAAAATCCCCAATCAAAGAGAAATGAATAGAAATCTGTTTATAGGGAGATCGCCACTGTTTTTAGGTAGATTTCGTATGAAATACTACCTATTGGGATCGTTCCTATGTTGGAATTTCCGAAAAATTTTTGCAGATCTACACCGATCATGACCCCTAGAACCCAAAACCACCCTCAGTAAAAAACTTTATATATATCTATCTATCTATGTATCTATCTATCTATCTATCTATCTATCTATCTATATATATCACTTTCTTCTGGACACGATAACTTTCGTAATTCTGCACCAATCTCTTCCAAACTGATACATAAAATCAATGGGCATAAAATCTCGGTCAAGTTCGTTAATGGGCAAAATCGGACCAAGGGGAGGGAAATAGGGAGGGGTTTTGTGAAAACAGAAAACCCCCCATAACTTCTTAATTTTTGTACATATCAAATCAGTTTAAAGTTTTTATTACTTCTAAAAATAGGGCCAAAAATTTATGTATCACAGATTTTTGATAAAGTTAAAAATGGGCTCAAGGGGCGCAAAAAATAGGGTTTTTGGGAGAAAAAAATTCATAACTTCGTCAATTCTCAAGATATCAAATTCAATTAATTTTATTATAAATCCCCTTAACATTATCTAAAACTTTTATACTCACAAGTTTTTGATAGGAGCAATTCGTACCGCAAAAAAAAATTAAAAACGAAAACAAAAAGGGCGTTTGAAGAAGAAAAAAATCCATAACTTCGTCAATTCTCAAGATATCAAATCCAGTTAATTTTATCACGAATCTCCTTAACATTATCTACAACTTTTATATTCACAAGTTTTTGATAGGACCAATTCGTACCGCAAAAAAAAATTAAAAACGAAAACAAAAAGGGGGTTTGAAGAAGAAAAAAATCCATAACTCCGTCAATTCAAAAGATATAAAATCCCCATGAATTTATCATATATCTTCTTAATATTGTCTACAACATCTATATAGACAAGTTTTGGATAGGACCAATTCTTAGAGCAAAAACAAATTAAAAATACATACCGGTTGAAGTAAAAAATGATCTTAGTAAGGGTGTATTCAAATCCAAACTGCTTATTTTCTGACTCATTTTACAATTCATTTTTGCTCTCAAAGGCTTCCAATTGGTACGTTTTCTTACTCAGAAACTATATAATGTACCGTAATGGTCGATTTTCTGATAGGGGCAGAATATATTTTTTTAAATGCTGTTAAAAAGAGCATTTTGAACCAACCGAATTTACCGAAGCGGATTGTGTTGGAAAAATCATTGTATTAAGGATGCGCTTAAATCCAAACTGCTTGTTTTCTGACTGCTTTTTAAATTCATTTTTGCTCTCAAACGCATTTAATTGGTAGATTCGCTTATTCAGAAACTATATAATGTACCGTAATAATCGATTTTTAGATAGAGACAGAATATATTTCAAAAAATGATGTTAAAGTGGGCATTTTGAACGGAATTTCCCGAAGCGATTGTGTTAGAAACGAAAAATATTGTCCTTCTGAGAAAATAATTGTTTATATATCAAGTTTTAATTAATTGAACAAAAAATAAAAACACAGGTCGCTTATAAATCTCTTCAAAAATCACGTCAGCAAGTTTCATATTTTTTTTTAATTAAAAATGAATCTGGAATTATGCCAGAAAATTTCGAGTTGTTGAGCATGGAAAAGTATTTTTTTGAATACCGCCCTAACATGATTCTGATAAAACCAGCTATTATATGAAAATGAAATAAAAACTCGTCAAGAGCGGCCAGATAAAATTGTTAAAGTGGATTTATCTATAATCATGATTTAGTTTTTGTTTGTGAAATTAGTATATTTGACTTCGAAATCTACCTCTGCCTGTAGGCCGGGCCGGCAGGGATTTTTTAAATTATAATTCAATCTTCCGAAATCTTTTTAAAGCCGATCAAATTAGCGTACTTTTAGAGTCTGCGGTGTCTGAACGGGGGTTGACTAACGTAGCTCGTGGGGGGCAGAGCCCCCTAGTATGTAAAAAATATATCTCGAAATGCTGAAAATTTGAATTTAAATTAGAAATAAAACCTCAAAAAATGAGCCAAATTAAAAAACTAAATGCAGTCTGCACACCGGGAAATTCTGACGCATAAAATGATCTAAAATTTTAAATTCCTTTGTACAGTTTTTGCTTCTATAATACTTTTTTAATGGAACGATTTTGTCCAACTTTGGCATTAAATATCTCTTAAAGTAATTCTTCGATTTGAAAACTGTGTGCATCAGCATGTTTATCAAACATTTCTCTATAATACTACCGATTTTCATATTTTTGTATGCAACAGTTTTTTTAATATTAACGAAGAAAGGCCTTGCTTAAGCATTCAAATTGGATGCCGATCTGCCGGGCAGATTTTCATTGGTCCATTTCCAAATGAAAACTTTTTTTATATATAGAACGATATTTCCAGCCCGGTCAAGTGTCGGAAATTGTATAGGGACCTCGGACGGGCGTTCGTCGACTTCCCCGTGATTTCACCCTGTATTGTTCGACAATTAGTATGTTCGAGAACTGACGTTTTTCTGTACTTCGAAGAATGTTTTACACAATTAAAAAATTGATATTTATTTATTTTATTACCAAATATTTTACGGTACATGAAGAAAATTCACTTGGGTTAATTATCTAAATTTAATGAGCGATAATTTTAAAATTATCACAATTCAATAAGATAAGCAGGGCTGCCACATGCGACTATTTTGTAACTCTACCTCACACCACTTTCTCAAAAAAAAAAAAAAAAAAAAAAAAAAAAAAAAAGAAATTATTGACATACTGTTCGAGAACATTTGTAAAAGAAATATAGAGTAAAACCAACAGTGATGGCCTGGTTAAGGACGATGTTTTTGGCTTTTAGCTAATAATTACTATGCCGTGCGAATTATTTTCATGTCGATGACCAAAATATAGCAAGAAAAGATAGAAGAAGACTTTCGTGTCAAGAAAATCAACAAAATATAAATTAAAAAATAATAAATATATTACAAATCATCAGACATACAAGTAAAATTACATAAATACATTTAATACAATTAAAAAGCAAACGTTTCAAGCTAAATTTTAGCCCCTCATCAGTGCAACAAAACATTCAAATGACAGAAAACTATATATCATGTTTACAGTCCCTGTACTGTCACGGGGGTCACAGTACAGTAATATATTTATTATTTTTAACTCGTATATCAGACGTTAAACAATGATTATTTATTTTAAAATATAAATTTATTCCTTTATAAGATTTGTTTTACCAAAAAGTACAAAAACATGAGTAATGGCCCGTTTTGCATCCGTAATGGCCCATCACTGCATTAGTGATGGCTCGCCGAATTCGGTTCTTCATTTTCTGATAATTTTTGCAGGATTTGGCTATGATATTTTGATGGCTTCTTTGTTGGTCATCTTAACTTTTGTTGCCCATCTTAGCTTCTTTTTTTTCGGTTTTAGAGCTCTTTCTCTGTGTTACTTCTTTTTGTTGCAATTCTTCTTCTTTTTCCGTACCTTGTCTTTTTGCAGTTCATTCCATCTTTGCAATGCCAGGATGAAAGGCATTCTCTCCGATCTCCTCTTACCTTTCCTTTCTGGATTGTGTGGCCATTCAAGGATTTATTTTAGCTGTTGAGAGCGGTATTCAGCTGTGGAAGCTCGTACTTGGCATGGGTACTATGATGTCTACTTTGTCTGAGTGATCGCATTCAGCTGGATCCGTTGTCGCTTCTGTAAGCCTGGTTTGAATGTTTGGTTTTCTTCTCCAGAATATTATACAAACGGCATAAAGCTTTCGATTCTTCACTTGGTGGTTGTTGAGTATTTTCGACTTCTTCATCACATTCTCACCGACGACTTGATGGAAGTCATCAATCGATATATTTATCAGTGTAGTGTTTGGAGCCTCATTTCAAGCGGTTTTAGTTGAAACATCACCCACCATCATCACATCATTGGTCACATCATTGGTCACATCAAGGTCACACCCTTGCACTTTGAACAGTCTACAGCATCTGCACTGAATGGATAAAGCCCTTTTGCCCTGAAACAATTTTTTATTGTTTTCGTCATGTCGTTTTCTAGTGTGATTTTCAGGATTGGAGCGATGTGCACTGTAGTCACAGCTTCATGCGGATGATTTTTGCGCCAGCGAAGGAGGGCCTTGTTCCACTGAGGTTTTAGCGGGAAAAGCAGCTACGTCACAAGGCTGAAATATATCGGGTTGCATTTGGTTATAATGCTATCAAAATTATCTATAGAGATTTGCAATGTTCATTGGTTTCACGCATAAGATGCGTCTTGTGCCCATCCACAAATAAAATTACCGACAGTTTAACATCATTCTTTGTTAGAAAAAGGGCGAAGACATTTTTATCCATTTATAAAACGTAATAATAGCTTCTTTTAACGTGTGAAACATTCAGAAACTAATAATATAAACAGAAATGATTAAACTCTTAACTTTCGTAAAAATTGTTTTTACTTCGGGTCGTTTCTCTAAAAATTCATTGACGCTCTCTATAACATCTCATTTGCGTCTGGGGAATACTTTCTTTGCACAGCGAAAAATCCCATTCTTGAGGAGAATTTCCGCTTCGGTTTTCAAAATCGAGGGAGGTCCTCTTTGTGGTTTTTTTCGTTCAATCTTTGTCTCAATGCACCCCTTGGTATTTTAAACCAAGATGCTGCAGTTCTTACAAACATTCCATGTTTAACAGGATCAACTGCCTTCTCAACTCGATCCACCTGTTCTATACTCAATTTTTTTTGGAGCCATTATCTTTATTTTAAAATAAAAAAGAGATAGCTGTACTAACACAGCAGAATCGCAGAATTAAACTTTTATTGTTTGCTTAGCATGATACCAAAAGGAAAAATAATGGAACTGTATCATCCCATGCCACGAATTAGTCATTAGATACCTACACACTAGCGTATACATAGTAAAAGTAACAACAATTTCAAGTAATTCGTAATTTAGAGTATTTTCAGCTCATTTAATCTTTTTAAATTTCGATATATTTTAGAAACCGTTCTTAATGAGCATTTATATCAAATATTGCTCATTAAGAACCATTATTTATTCCTTAAGACCAAATATTTTATGGTGATTATAAATAACCACCATAATAATTTTTAGTTTCTCGCCCCAACAATATTAAAGAAATTAAAATTTTAGAATTTTTTTTCTCCTGCACCCTTTTAAATTACGATAAAAAAAAAAAAGTTTTGTGCGAGAATTTATGTCTTAAATGTAACAGCTACGACAAATTTTAAGTTTATATGCCAAACAAGACCATAGAAATTGCAATTTAGAACGTTTTCTGCTCATTTTACCCTTTTAAATTTAAAAATGTTTAGAAAACATTCTTGACGAGCATTTGCATCTAAACCACCATAACACATGTCAAGTTTCTAGCCCCTTTAGTATCACGAATATCCGAATTTTAGAACTATTTCAGCACAGATTTCCCTTAAAAAAAAACTATTTTGTGCGTACATTTACGATTTAAAAATAACAGCCATGTCAAGTTTAAATTTTATATCCTTAACAATTCTATAGAAAACGTTTTCTGCGCATTTAAATTCTTTTTGAATTTTGAATGTTTTAGAAACTGTTTTTAGAGAGTATTTATATCTTGCAAGTTACCATCAAGTCAAATTTCTAATTTTTATACCCTTCAAAATCACAAAAATATGCATTTTAAAAAGGTTTTGCTCCTGCATTCCATTAGGATTATGATACCAACATAAAACATAGCTTATGGTGAAGTACAGACTGTCCCATCATTTTGCCAACATTACTTTTGAAATGGGTTATTAGTTCAACAGTTTAACCCCTAGAAACAAACGTTTCTTCATTATAATATTAGTATAAAAATAATATTTAAAAATATTTAAAGTTAAAATTGATTTGAATTATTTTTATAACTTAATTAAACATACTGAAAAATAAAACGTTTCTTTTTTTCAAGATTTTTGCTCACTAGATATGAAGCCCTGTGTAGATATGAATCCCTCTTGAGAAAACGTCATACCACTGAACTACCTTGCACTCTAGAAATCTTAAAGCTAAATTTTAAATATTCATCGCTGGCTATAGACGCTAGTTGTGATACCAAAGTTAGGCAGTTAGGTTGTAGATTCTAGCCTAAAAGAGTAGTCAATTATGCCATTTACAAAGGAATGTCGTGAGTACAAAAAGTATAGAATAAAGTGGACATAAATAAGAGGTTCTTCTCACATAACTTGACGGTAATTGTTTTTTATATTTCTTATGAATTTTTTAATTTTTATGGACTTTTGGCCAAAATGATATTTTTAAATATAATTTTGGCTAATATAAATTTGTTATCAAACACTTTGACTTCAATGTTTGAAAGAAATACATATATTAAGAACTTTAATTAATGACAACACATAGCTATAAAATACAAAAAGTAAGTGTGTGCCATCACTACTGAGACCATGAAAAAACAGCATCAGTAGTGGCCAACCCCAATAGCTGGCTTAATAAGCTTATTTTGATAACACCAGTATGTTTACATATTCCTTAAACTTATACAGTCTGTTACAAAATTATAAGACCACTTAGAATTTCACCTTTTTTCAACAAAGAAAATATTAGTTTGAATTTAAAAGTAGTTGTATGAAAAGAAATAACTCTAAAATGTTTATTTAGCTCAGGAAAAAAAAAGTTTGAATAATTTTTTGTTTCATGCCAAACGATTTTACGCAAACCCACTGTTTCATAAATATAAGACCACTCTTGTATTATTAATAAAGTAGACGATTTTATTTTGAACTCAGAATTTAACTGCAATCTAAACAATCTATAAAACTCAAAAAGAAGAGTAAAGTGGAGAAATTCTGAATAGTATCTGATTCTTTGAATTTATTAGTAAAATGTCTCGTTGGAGTGAGCTGTCTGAAATAGAAGTGAGAAGAGTGTGGTTCCACAAAGGAAAAGGAAAGTCTGAACGTGAAATAAGTAAGATTCTTAATCGTTCTAAAACTGCGATTCATAATGTTTTAAGCAAAAAAGAATTGTATGGAACGCATAAACGATCTGGTCATAAAAAGAAGTTATCAGATCGTGATAACAGGCGGATTGTCAAACTGGCAATGGAAAAATACCAGTCGACTCGTAAAATAGCACAACAGATGACTATAAAGGTATCACATGCATCCGTGTGGCGAAGTTTGAAATCTAATGCTGGTATTATTCGTCGCAAATTAAAAAGTAAACCACTACTACTGAAAAGACACAAAGAAGCTCGTTTTAAGTGGGCAAAAAATGTCATGTCCTCTAACTCTGCATGAGAAATACATTGTTTTCAGACGAGAAAAAATTCAATCTAGATGGTCAGACGGCAATAATTACTACTGGCATGATTTAAGGCAAAGATCTCGCAAATTCTTCAGTAGGCAGATAGGAGGCGGTTCCGTTATGGTGTGGGGCGCATTTTCATATGCAGGAAAATGCGATCTCCAAAGAGTTGAAGGGAAATTGAACTCGGACAGTTACCAACGGATTTTATTTCGAAGTCTGATACCCTTCGGACAACTTTTAGGAGGTGCAAAATGAAAGTTTCAACAAGATAATGCTCCCAGCCATTCATCGAAATCAACAAAAGAGTGGCTTTAAAGAGAAAAGATTGATGTTTTACTTTGGCCAAGTCGAAGCCCTGACCTAAACCCCATAGAAAACTTGTGGGGTTATTTGTCTCGCCAAGTGTATGAAAATAACAAACAATATCATTCAACGTATGAATTAGAAATGGCCATTATGGAGAAATGGGACAATATTCCCGAATCTTTCCTTAAAAAATTAATAAGCTCTATGCCAAATCGTGTGTTCGAAGTTATTCAGAGAAATGGTGGAACAGCATCTTACTAAATTTGAGAAAACTGTTCTTTACCTCAGGTGGTCTTATAATTTTGTAACAGTTCTTTTTGACACTTTTTTGTTATATTGATGCTTTATTTTTTTCGAATTAATTCCATTTCTCTAAGTTGCTACATTTTACTAAAAACTTGATGTACTAACATAAAATATTCTTTATTTTGATTGAAACATTTCTTTAATTACCTAAACAGCAAAATATGTTGTGGTCTTATACTTTTGTAACAGACTGTATAAGTTATTAAAACGTACTTTTTTTCATTTATCCTTTTTTAAAAATTCGTACACAGCACGAAATCCAGCTTTGCTCACTAAATATCTCGTTAAGAAACCACAGCTGAAGCAGGAAAAAAAGAAGCTTCGGTAGCAGCAGCTACTGTTCACGTGACGTGCGTTGATTTGGCAAAATAAGGACATAATGTGACAGTCAAAAGACCATTTTATCACTTATCATTGGCTCTAAGTTCAAATGTTGGGCGTTTCGCGTCTAGCGTCGTAGGAATATCAAATGGGCCATTACTGGTATATGGGCCATGATAGGTGATTTTACCCTACTACAAAATCTGTTTTCTTTTTCAATATTGGTGCAAATCGAATAGAAAAATAGTCGCCCGTGGCAGCCCTGTATAAGCTATAGCATAAAGTATGTCATATACAGAGCTAACCAAATTTGAAGATTTAAGTTTTACTTATTTTACGCAGAGTGAACATATGTGGTACAAGAATAATAAATATATATATACATAAGCATAATAGATAAGAATACATGACTTCTTTTTTTTTTAAATACATTTCTTCTTCTAACAGCAAAAGCAATAAATACGATATGCAATGTCTCTGAACTATAAGGTATTAATTGATGTCAAACTAATTGCATATTTTTTGCAACAGGCAAAGTTCTTAAATAGCGTAATGAATAAATTATATCTAATTACTCGAACAATATATGCTAAAATATTCCTTAAATTCTCTTAAATTATTTGATATCTATGTCACGCATAAAATGGACAAATTTTATTTATTAACCCCACTATATTTATATACATTAGAAAGGGATCTAATTTTATAGATTAAAGCTCGTAGATTACGTAAAATCTATAGTAGCAATTTCTCGTTTAACAGCTCGAAAAGACTTTAACCTTATAAAGTCACACCATTAGCGCCGTTTACAACCTCCTGAATCAATCCACAACAATTCATGAAATTACACTGGATTTTCTAAATTTATACTTTTACAAAGATCCAGATAAGGCCTTTAATTCTCTAGTAATGATGTTTTATTACTTGTTCTTTTTCGGAAACTATTTCTTTGTTTAATGTATTAAATGTTTCTAGAGGCTTCATAGAAAGTATCTGCACTTAATTCAGAGTTAGGATATATTAAGGGGTGTAGGACTGTTAAATCTTCGAAAATTTGACTTTTTAAACAAAACAAAACAAAAAACGCAAACAAAACAATATATTCTGATCATATTAAAATAAATCACTATCATTACGATGCTTATGACAAAATATGCCAGATGTTCTCTACGTAATGAAAGATAAAAAAGATGCGATTTGTTTTAAAACGATTTTCTATAAACAACGTTTTTTGGTCGAAATTTAGAGTTAGTGGTAAGCTAGACTAAAAATTTAGGTATATGGTATATGGTATGCTATATGGTAAATAATCATAAAAATTTCAATTTATTTGACAAAATAAAGTATTGCCTCCATTTCAGCGCTTTCTTATATCTGAGAATGGAAAATTCGATATTCATCATGGAGTATAAATTTTGTTCTTATGGCAATTTTTATGTGCCTGTTTTTGTCGCATTTATTTTTCTCTACTGTCTTGTTACTATTATATATAAGTAGCATATTTTACAGAGATTCATAAAGATGGTTACAAAAGTTTCGGTTAAAAAAAAAAAATATTTTTTTTTCATGTATTTCATGTTCTGTGTATAAGCGATTATCCAAGCAATATTTAATGTTATGCATTTTGATTATTAGTATGTTCAATTGCAACTAAACGTAAAATGTAAGACTGCTGATTTATATATATATATATAAATTCATAATAATAAATCCTATAACATTATAATTTAAGAATTAAAATATTCCTGTGATGACACATACAAGATTCGATTTCGGTATAAATTTCATTTACATTTGCATTATTAAGTGAGCTTACAACCACAATTTCGGTACAAATATACGTATTCCGTGATTTTGGTTCATTCGCATAATTTTTATACTTCAGATATTTCCAAAGAAAAAAGTCAGGTGGCATCAAACAATGCTGGCATTTTTGTCACAACTAATGCTGAACTATTTTGAAAGATACCGGCATTTTCGTTCTGCAAATAATAGTTGCCTCAGAAGTTTATTTTCAACAGGATAGTGCCGAAGCATACACAAAACGCTAAACAAGTACTGCTCCAGGTTAAAAAATTAGAATAATAGAAAAAAATGAATTGTGGAAGAAGGTTTTCTATGTATAAATGGTTCACAGTGTTTTCTGACCAGACATGACCATGTCGACTTTAAGCTGGAAAGATGCTCAACTTTGTTTTTTGGCGCAATATCTTGCAGTCTTTTCTTCATTATTCCCCACAAATTCTCTATTGGATTTAAATCCAGCGAATTAGCTGACCAGGAAAGTAATTTAATTTGGTGTTGTCTAATTCAGTTCTTGGTGGACACTGACATGTGTAAAGGTGCTAAATAATGTTGGAAAATAAAATCGTCATTACACAGATCTTTTGACGATGGTATCATGAAATGCTCAAGGATTTCTTGATATATCTCAGAATTAATTCTTTTGTTAACGATACATAGCCTTCCAGGACCTGCAGTCACGTAAGCCCATACCATTACACTGGCTGCAAATTACGCTGATCGTGTCATGCAGTCCTTGTCATATGCTTCCTGCTTCATTCGCCGTACATGAACACATTGATAACCGTATGTTACACAAAAAATACTCTCATCACTGAACAATATCTTTTTTCAATCATCCAGACACCATAAAAGCCTTTTTTTAGCATGTTTCCATTCTCTCCCTTTTCTGTTTAATAGTCTTGAGGTGCTTTATCTTTGGTACACGAGATTGAAATCCTAGCTTCAGGAAAATACACAAGTATTCTAATTTTTTGAACCAGCTACTTTAGTATTCTAATATTCTGAATAATGAAAATAATTTTACAAAAATACAATATTCACTCGAAATTTAATTTTTTACAGTTTTAATTTTTTTAATAATATTGCAAATTTTTAAAACATTAACCGTTGTTCTTTTTCAATTGTACTACTCTGAAAGTAAGCTAAATGAAATTCCAAATACAAATGAAATGAATTATTCTAATTTTTTGACTTGGAGGGGTATATCTGTTTCTTATCTCTTTTTTGTCTACATGTCATTTTTAGAAAAGTTTATATCAATTGCCCGTCAAGATTACGCTATTTAACGCTAGGTCTGTATACTATCTGCGCATACCTTAAGGTGTACTTCGTCACGGCTCAGTACACACATGATTTTAAATCAATGCCACTGGAAGAGTTTTTATCATTTATAGGTGGCATTGGCAATTAACACATGGCCTTTATAAAAATGCTTATACACCTATATTAAATAAATTATTACTTTTTCATTGTAAAAAATGCTATTAAATTACAAACGAAAATTTTTATCACTTTGTAACTGTAATGAGAAATCAATTATAACATTTATTTTCTGTATTTTATTTTAGTTTTAATAATAGATTTTTTTAATCTGTAGAAAATGAAAAAAATAAATCATCGAAAGTAAGTTTAAAGTATAACACAAATTTCAGAAGTATTGATAATCGTAATTCTGTAACATATCATATCAACATTCTTAAAGAGCCATGGGTTTTAAAATGTAATGCAAAATAAATACTAGTTTATTATAAGCGAACACCGTGTTATGTTGCATTATCGTACATACACACAAATAAAACTTTAATTTATTATTAATCTGGTGTACAAACACCACATTGCACGAATTAATAATCTCGATAAAGGCGTCTTTTGAATTTAGAACGTTTTTTAAATATCGCAAGAGTAATCAGCAAAACAAACTTCTTGCTTATGTATATGTGTACCAACTGCTAATCTTTGATTGTCTAATATATAGATGTAGCAACAGCATATCCTGAATTTGTCAAACTTTTTACTTTTCAGCCTTACGTATAATTTTACCTTCATCATCAACTTCATTTTTACTGTTTGAAATTTGATTTATACTTAAAATGTCTTTATCTAAGGCTGTTTAAATGTTCCTCATTATTAATTTGTTAATTACTTGACGAATCTTTTTACAGTTCTAGTGAATCTTCATCTGGTAACATTTTTTGTCGGAATTCTTATGCTTTTCTTATACGTGATCTCAGTTGTGTAATTTCTATTCTTTCTACCTATTAAAACTTTGAAATGAAATGTGAAAGCGATATAAAATAATTTCAAACAAAACATAATAAAAACAATTTAAAATTTGCATTAAAATTAATTGACAACTCATACTGGTACATGCAGTTTTACCACAATCTTTTGCCTTAATAATGTTACAAATTCTACTATTAAATAAGGTAATTACAGATTATGTGATTGAAATAGTAAATAGATATGTTCTGATCTGAAATAGTGGTGACAGACACCCTGGAAATTCCAAAGCATCTTGAGTTAGGTAAACCTCAGTGTCTTTAACATTATCAATTTTGCTGAATTAAATCCACAATTAAGGCATTTTAGTTTATAAACCACAGGCGACTATTTTCCTATTCTATTCACACCACTATTTAAAAAAAATAAATTTTATAATATATTTCTCTCGCAAATGTTGGCAAAGGGCATATCGAAGATTTTTGTTTTGAGAAAGTGGTGTGAGATAGAATTAAAAAAATAGTCGCCTGTGGCAACCCTGTTCTCTGTACAATACCTTCTTCTAATAGGATTAAAATAACAAAATTTCTCTTTAACACTTTATTTAGTGGCGCTACTTATAAGTACCACTCACTTTAAACTTTCATCCCATACTGACTATTACTAATATCCTAATGGTACTTTGCAAAAATACACTCTTAACTCCACTTTTTTGGGATACAGACAGAAATAGTTCTAGGTTCGTTATTTTAGCGAGGCGGGAGGCTATCTATAAACAGTCGAAGTGTTTTGTGCCGACATTTTGTACAGATTGTCACTCTTGTCTTTTTACTTCTGCAAATACAGTAAAGGACATAAGATAAGTGTTGGATTTTTTATGTGCTCATTATGATCTTAGAATACAATTTGACTAGCTATTTTAAGTGAGTGGCGTATGTATTTGATTTAACAGTTGAATTATTCGGTAGTAGTTATTTGTACAGCCAGTGCACTGGTAGTTGAAGAAAAACTTCTTATTTATTTTTCGTCTGTATAATTATCCATCTTTTTAGCTGCTTTATAATGTAATTACTAAATTGTAGTGTAGTAATGTTTTTCCAGGTATTTCTTTTCTGTTTCATTTCTATTTTTT